>JALAZF010000126.1:10000000-10600000 GCA_022829125.1 Lathyrus tuberosus | reverse complement strand
TATATGTGATTTTCTTTCCCATTCTGTTCATATTTCTACAAACACTTTTTTTTTTAATTTTAAAAATAAATTACATGCGGATTTACCTGTGGAAAAGAAATTTCCTATGGATTTACCTGCAAATGTAACTGTGGAACTGAAAGTTGCGACAGTTGGAACCGTCGTAATCAACAATAAAAACAAAAATCAAATGGAAATTTACGACGGTTGAAACCGTCGCAATATGCAAATTATGACAGTTCCCTACCCGTCGTGAGAGATAACGACAGTTGGTGTGATGGTTTTCACAACCAACACGATACGACCTCGCGACGCACGTTTCTACGACAGTGTAGCAACCGTCGTGACTTGCAAATTATGGCGGTTTTAACCGTCATAACCTTTAAAAATAAACATCGCAATCTGCCAATTTTCTTGTGGTGTTTCTTGATTCGGATGAAAGACTTTTATTGTCTTTTCATTGAATTGCGCCATATATTTACGGAGAGATTCAGAGGGCCCTTAGGGGACGTTGAACAGGCTGGTGGTGGACACCTTTCTATGCTTGCTGGCGGAGAAGTGTTGCATCATCTTCCTGGTCAAATCCTGGTACCTGGTGATGGAGAATCTAGGTAAGCTAATGTACAGGCTTAAGGCTACATCTTTGAGCGTCCCTGCCATAAGTTTGCACTTTAAAGTGTAAGAAGCACTGACTATCGCCATCTGATTAGTGATTGAAATTATATGCTCCTGTGAATCGGTTTTGCCTCAAAGGACGAAAAAGGTGGTGGTTTGAAATTTTGGGGGACTTGATCGCCCCGGATTTTCTTCTGAAAGAGGTTGAGGATCTAGGAGTTCCTATTCTGATTCCTCCTCTTTAGTGCTTTGCGTTTGCTGAAGTTTGTGAACACTCTCTTGCAAGGACTCATTCTGCTTGCGCATATTCTCCACGATTGTCAAAAGTTGTGCTATGTCTGGTGGAGTGCGAGGTTCACTCCTGATGGAAGAGGATCCAGACATCGTGTTATTAGGGTGTAGATGATGTTTTTATGTAGCCTAGGAAAGTTTTACCGAGGCCCCACGATGGGTGCCAAATGTTCCTGATAAACACTTTTGGATAATCTCTCTAAGGCAAGTTAGGTGAGACCAAAATGCACTGTGAATTCGGTGTTACTTCGTTGTCTCCTTTTCTCCTTACCGGTGAGTTCTTGTTATACACGTCTCACTTCCAGAGATCATTTAAGAAGTTTCCCTTTAGTTTTCTTGATTAAATGATGATGATAACGTTCATCATCGTCATCATTGTCATGTAATGTTTTCTTTATCACTTTCTGTAATGTCCCTGCAACTATGGAATAGCCTCAAAGCCGTTACACCGACCGCACACATCAACGTCCCTCCGAGAACCATACAACGTTGGCTCCTACTTGTATCACATGTAGCAACTCAGTAATAATTTATTTTTCATAAATATCCGGCATAGCAACTCGGTCACAGTGACTGATAGCTCAACTTTTTAGAATTTTCAGAGTGTACACATAATATTAACCATTTTCTTACACTATATTATAAAATATATTAACTACTATATACACACTATCAATCAACTTTATTTTACTGTTTAAGATTTTTTTTATGTATGAAAACTCATTAGTTAATTATAAACTATATTAACCAATTTTATACATATTAATGATCAAAGTTGATTTAATACGTAAGATTATTTTTTATGTCGGAACACTCAATAATTAAGCTATAAACTATATTAATAAACTTTTCACGTTCAATTAACTAATTTTATTTTACTATTTTATATTACTTTTTGATGTCAGAATATATATTAACCAGAGTATGAATTATATTAACCAAATTTTATATATTATTAACCAAAATTATTCTTTTAAAAGATTATAAAAAAATAAATATAAAATTATTATTTACCGTATATATGAACGGAAAATAAGTTTTTTTTGTAAACAAGTTAAATATTAAACGAGTACTAAGGGTACTCAAACCTGATTACAAAAAGGCCTAGAGAGGGCGATACAAAAATCGAGAAATTACCCACCAATTGAACCTAGGACAAAAAGAACAATGGATCTTTGTTGAAATTGTAAAAGTTGCAATTGGGATGTTTAATTTCTCCAATAGAAGCCCATCTCCACACTGTATATTTCACCTTCCATATAGTATCACAAATGTTCCAACATGTATTCCTAAAAATAGTTTCATTCCTTAACAACCAAAAATTCCAACAAATTGCCAACCAAACAACCCCTTCTTTACCTTTCTTAATCTTCCTCGACTTACTGAAATTATACCAATCCAAAAAACTCCCCTTAATATCATCCCCTCCGATGTCTCCTAGACCAATCCACTCTGCCAACTCCAAACACACAATCTTGGCCACCGAGCACAAAAGGAACGAGTGGCTCATCGACTCCGGATGGTTGTTGCAGAAAACGCATTTCTTGTCGCTATCCGCCGGGATAATGTTCTTAAAAGCCAATAGATCCTTGGTCGAGATTTTATTGAGAAAGCATCTCCACCCAAAAGCTCTAATTTTTAAAGGCACACTCACTTTCAAAATTAACTTAAACACATTATCCCCACAATTAGCCGGACCGAACAGAGTATGGAGAGTGTTAACACACTTGTAAAATGAGCAAACAGAAAATTTTGAATCCTGCTCCAAACTCCACTCGACTGTGTCATGTCTGCCAATAACCAGATTACAGTTCGAGATTGCGTCGAAAAGAGCTCCGACTTCCTGGGCTCTAAGCTGGCCGCTGGACTGTGTCCCTTCATCCGCCGGATGGGCCGAAGAGGACTCAAACATAGTACACGTCTGCGTGCTGGAATCAAACGCCTCAGACGAAAATGTACCATCAACACCAATTCCACTGAAAGTACATGCATCACCAGAAACAGGCGTTGCACTGCCAAACAAAGTGCCAGCGACTGGAAAAAAACTACCGGTACCTAAGCCAGCAGAATCTCCTAAACTGGTTACAGAAGAAACCCCCAAAATAGTATCAACACCAGCCTGCGGGGATCTATTATCAGGACCAAAAATAGCAAGAGAGCCAGTACTGGCAGCATAATTCACAGAACCAGAATATTCCCCGTGAGAAACTCCAAACTCCCCCACCTCCAAACTCCATTCGACCATCCCCCCATAGTACCGACCGACACATCTTTAAGCTGAGAAAAAGAAAATGCCGTCGAGAATAAATCCTTCAAACATCCCATGCCATTCCAGTTGGCCTTCCAAAACGACGTTTTGTAACCATTTCCCACCCGAAACAAAGAGTTTGTCATAAGAAAATCCCTTGGATATCTCTTAGAAATGGAAATAAAATCCGACCACCACGAAGATGGGAGCTTCTTACCTTTATAAGCACCATCGCAACCCGCCATTTGAAGGCAAATATCACCATACCTCGCTTTTAAAACTTTGAACCATAAATCCTCCGAACCTTCTAAAATTCTCCACCTCCATTTGTGAAGAAGGGCCGCATTAAAATCATCAATCCTCTTCAAGTTCAAGCCCCCCTTCTCAAACGGGAGACAAAGAGAATCCCAACTAATCTAATGAGACTTCCTTTTCTTCTTCGAACTCCCCCAAAGAAAACCGCATTGGAGTTTAGTAAGAGCCTTACAAATATTCACCGGTGCCTTGTAGAAAGAAAGTTGGAATATGGAAAGACTACAAAGAACCGATTTGAGGAGAGTGATTCTACCCCCAAAACTAAGGAACCGGTTGTGCCAACAAGATAACTTCTTCTTCATCTTAGATACCAAATTACGCCAAGTAGGTATTCTTCTAGGGTTGTAACCGATTGGTATTCCAAGAAAAGTGAATTCCTTATTCTCCGTTCTACAAGCAAGGAAAAGAGCCGCCGCCTCAATAGATTGGGGCAGAATATTTATACCAATGAGTTTACTTTTATGATAGTTGATACCAAGGCCCGAAACTAACTCAAATCCCCTCAGGACTGTTTTAATGGCCCACATATGTCTCCAACTTTCGTCACCAACCAAGAGGGTATCGTCCGTAAATTGGAGAATATCTATGAAACAACAACTCTCAATGAGAATCCCAGAGAATTCACCTAACCGGACCGATTTCCTAACCAAACGCGACAAACCTTCCGCTACTATAACGAAGAGAAAGGGCGAAAGGGGATCCCCTTGTCTCAGACCCCTTTCCACTTCGAATTCCTTAGTTGGACTACCATTCACCAAAACCGATATCTTACTTGAAAAGATGGTAGCCTCCATCCACCTCATCCATAAATCACCAAATCCCAAGGTCCTCAACATAAATCTAAGAAAAATTTAATTGACTTTATCATAGGCTTTTTCAAAATCGACCTTAAATAACGACACGACCTTCTTCTCCTTAACCGCATAATCAACTACCTCATTGGCCACCAAAACTCCATCAAGCATTTTCCTACCCGGAACAAAAGCGCTTTGACAACTAGAAATAATAGAATTCAAAACCAATTTAAGTCTAGCCGCCAAAATCTTAGAAAGAGCCTTATAAAGACTTCCAACAAGACAAATAGGTCTATACTCATCAAGGCTCAAAGGACTCTCCCCTTTCGGAACTAAAGTGAGAAAAGACGACACTATAGCTTTAGATAAACGAGCACCCTATAAAAATCATTGAAAAACCGAAAAAAATCAGGTTTTAGAAAACCCCAACATCTGTTAATAAACAAAAAGGAGAAACCATCCGGACTCGGGCTTTTAAAACCATCATAACTCTATACCGCCTCTTTAACTTCCTCTTCGGAGAAAGGTCTCTCCAGAAAATCCTTTTCCGCTACACTAAGCCTTTTGAAGGGGATATTCTCCAAAGTAGGGCGATTACCATCTGACTCCACAAACTTACCTGCGAAGTGTTCTCTAACTTCCTCCTTAACTTCATTAACCGTCTCAAGAACTCCCCTATCCGAGTTGATGGAACCTATAAAATTTCATCTTCTTCTCTCCTTCATGATACTATGGAAAAACCGGGAATTGTTATCACCATCATTAAGCCATTTAACTCTAGCTTTTTGAATGAGCATGTTTTCCTTAATTCTCATGTTTATCCAAAACCGACTAGAAGCCTTCTTGTGATTCAAAATAAATTCCTCCGTTTCCAATCCATCATTCAATTCGGCTTCTAAATCCCCCTTGTTTATCTCCTTCACACACTCTTCCACCTCTAAGTCGAATCTTCCAAAAACTTCGTGATTCCATCTTCTAAGGATTCCTTTAAGAATTCTAAATTTCTCTTTCAGAACAAAATCCCTCTACCTTCAACATGAATATTATTCCACTCCTTTTCGACAAAAGGTAAAAAAACTTTTGTCATGGAACCATTCATAGTTGACTTTAAAAGGTTTCGGCCCCCAATCAGAACCATCAACCACCAACCACACCGGGCAATGGTCCGATAAATCTTTGTCACCAATAAACTGGCCAACCACTCTCCACTTCTCAACAGTTTCTTCGGAAAGTAAAAAACGATCGATCCTACTCATAGATCCCCCATCCCCCCTTTGCCATGAAAACTTCTTGCCCTTGCAAGGAACATCAATTAAATTACTTCTTGCAATGAACTCATTAAATTCTCTCATCTCCTTGTTACGATAAGACAAAGCTCCACCCCTCCTTTCACTGTTATTTTTAATAGCATTAAAATCCCCTCTGATACACCAATGTCCGTCAACGTAGCGATCCTTTAAATCCCTTAATGTTCTCCAAAGAATACGTTTCACCTCCAACTCACAAGGCGAGTACACGTTGACCACATAGAAAATTATTTCCTTCCACCAAACTTTAACACCTATAAATCCTTCACCTTTGAAGCTACTAATAACTTCCACCCTCCCTTCCTTCCATAAGATGATTAAACCTCCCGAAGAACCCGAAGCACTAGAATAGGACCAACCTATACTATCCTTACTCCAAAAACTTCTAGCTATATCATCCTTCATGGAAACCATTTTAGTCTCCTGAATCAAAAACATATCAGCATTTCCTTTCTTGATAACTTGACTAATCCTCTTCCTCTTAATCAAACTACCACCCCTCTTATATTTAACGATCCAATAATCATCGAACCAACTTTATTTTCGCCTTCCCATCTTCTTTTCTCTCTTTATCCTTCCTTTCCATTTCTTCAATTCTGCTTTTAAAATCCCTCCTAGGATCATCTGCGACCACCCCCAGATTAGAAAGAGCCTCTCATAATTTACCTCCTGTGACCGGTTCCAAGTTATTCCACTGTCTTAAATTACTCCTAAAAATATCTGACTCAGCCGAGTTATTCCCATGGAATGCCGATGATAAACCAGTATCAACACCATTATTCATGCTTTTATCCACCTCCAACAAATTAACACTTCCACGTTGTTCAATGATGCCATCTTCCATTACCTTTTTACGTCTCCCAACACCCTTTTGAGGGATTTTTACCCCTCCTATACCACCTGGGCCACATAAGTGCTTGAATTTGATTTTTTTAAGATATATTTTTCTAGGCGCGTGGTCCCCTTTCTCTACTTTCCCTTCATTAAACACTGTGCCAACAAAATCATCTGCAGTAGCAAATACATGAGAATAGGTGGAAAGAGACATTCCATTATGCACACTGTTTGAGGGAGGACAAGAAATGGCTTTTACCCTTTCTATTTCACTATCAAAGGTCCCACCAACCGCCTGCGTATCTGAATCTACAGACTGCCCCCTAACCAAACTATCCTCACACCTAACCCCACAAGACTACATAGCAGCTTTTGAAACTCCTTTTCACCCTTCCCAAAGCACGTGCCAAAGTCTTCACCGGAAGTAGTTGATTCACTTTCCTCTCCGACTACCCCTTCCTTTCCATCCTCTCCATCACGAACGAACCAACCCAGACTTGAAACTGAAGAATCCGAACTATACTTTTTGGACATCGCTGTAGAAGCCGTCGCACGAAGTAGGCCGGCATAATCTTCCCGGAGAAGAATAACATAACCTTTACCGTCAATCTCAGCAACGATATTATCCGGGAGACGAAAAGAAGCCGAGACACGAACCATTATTCTCGCCACATCCATATTGGATCGATTCACCGTAGACTCGTCTGAACAAAGGTAAGAGCCAAAACAACTTGCCACCTTCTCAAAGAATTCCAAGTTCCATCCATGGCAGGGAACACCATAGATTCTAATCCAAACAACCCTCTCTTCGTCGATATCATCCTCCTTTCATTTACTAATTTCGCAGAACCATTGTCTCCACCAATCAATACCTTCCGAAGTCAAGTCGTCCATAGCCCCTTCTTCAGATTCTTCCAATAAACAGAGTTTAGAACCTAAAGGTGTCACTTTTATGAAAAATATTCCCTCAGACTCAAAATTCCTCGGTACATTATACGCCATACCCGCACTATAGGTGATTCCGACATAAGCCTTCTTCAGACGAACTAAATCCTCCGGATTAGGAGAATAACTAATACGCAAACTACCGCCCGACTCTTCCTTACTGTTGTAAACAGTTTCGGCGTAAGATTTCCTTCTAACCCTGAGGCTGGAATCCAGAGCATTCCACTTCCTCACCCCGGGTTGCACAGTTCGGTTCATCCCTTTACTCAATCCATCCAAAATGACACCTTTGTTAACTCCCTTGTTCACAACGACACCTCGGGCAAATCTGAGAGGGTTTGCATGGATTTTCTTTCCATCAATCAAAATATTATCAAGCTTGATCCCCATCAACTTGATATCCTCAACCTCCTTGAATCTGGCAAAACCAAATCTTTTCCCCATGATGCTTAATCTCGGAGAAATAACAACTTCAACAACTTCGCCAATACAACCAAATAAGACGAACAAATCCCTTGCATTAATGTAAGATGGAAACTCTGAAATGAAAAAAGATGATAAACCCTCTTCACTCCTACCCTTCACCCCCTTCTGGAATGGAAAAATGTCCCACTTTACAGATGAAGATGACGGAAAACGTTTCCTGTTCCCCACCTTAATCCACTCCATGGCACCTGCGAAAAAACCCAATACCAACACCCAAACGCACCAGACCGCAAGAACAAAACCACTAAATACCGCAGAAAGAAGCAACCGAAATCCACCACAAACAACCCAACACCAGACAACACCTCAACCAAGGCCCCTAACCCTAAGGTTAGGAGTTTAAGCCAAAAATCGGTCATCGTAGCAGGCTTGTTTCCGTTGGTAACTTTCCGTTCGCCAGTCATGATTTCCGTAAAGGTAAGATTTTTTAAGTGACTCAAATTAGGTACTACGAATGGGTTAATGCCCCTTGTGAATTTTTGTAGGTCCTGATTTTAGGAGTGACCTATTTTGTATACGGTTTTGGATACACCTAGTATCCTAATATATTTATCACATTTTGCATATTAAAAAAAAATAAAAAAAAAACCATAAAATTTATTATGAGAAAAGAAAAGAATTCTCAAATTATCGAAGTTACTAACCGAATTCAGCAATGTTCCATTCAACAAATTGTATTATTGTTATAAATTCCAAAACCATACACTAAATTTCCAAAGAACACTGTATGGGTGTCTAAATTTTGGTTGTACAATTATCATACCTGTCAAAATAATTTTGCTTCTCATAATAATTTACTCTTGACTTCAAAAAAGCCTATGATAGCAAAAGAACAAGAATGTGTTACACGCCTACAGCCCTAGTAGGAAGGAGACATGAAATGAAACTTACTAAAGCTAAACATTGGAGTTGACTTCAAGATTATTTTTACTCATCAGCCACTGTTTGAAATTAAAAACACCAAAATATCACATTCTGAAATTTTTTTACCAAAATGTCACACTTTCTTTTTGGGTTCGGTCAATAATTAGACGACCCATTAAAAAAATTTCTGAACATGCATGGACTCGACCAATGGTTGGCCGAACCATTGCAGAGAAAGAGAAAAAGAAGTGGCAGAGAAAGAGAAAGAGAAAGAAAAAATAATAAAAAAATAAAACTCTTCAATGGTTCGGCCAACCATTGGACGAGCCCATGCATGTTCGGAAAATTCTTCAATGGGTCGTCCAACCATTGGCCGAACCCAAAAAGAAAGTGTGGTATTTTGGTAAATTTTTTTCAGAGTGTGACATTTTGATGTTTTTAATTTTACACAGTGGCAGATGGGTAAAAAAATCTGACTTCAATGACTTTGAGATGGATTTCTTTTGTGTTACTTAATTATTAAGTTTCATTTAAGAGTTATGTTATTTTAATATAAATTGAGACAAAATTTAAGCACAAATAATGTGTTTGTTGCAATTTTTATTATGAAAAAACAAAGAATGAAAATTTATTATTATTAAATATGATGATTATAATATTATTTTATAAATATTTTATTTTGTAAAGAAATTAAATTTTCTCTTTTAAAATTACAAAATCAAATTCTAATCAATGAAATAACACATCATAAATTTATTGTAACTGAATCATAATGAAAAAGACACTACATCATTAACTAAACTTTAAGATATTAGATATATAAATTTATTTTTAATATTTTACCAAATTACAATTAATATGAAATTTAAATTTAACTAAAACATTTTCAGTGTGATAACATCAACTAGGGATATACATAAACTCGGTCAAACTTATCTAAAAAAATCTAATAAAATAGATTAGATTTGGTAATTAGGTGGCTATGACTTTAAAAACAAAAAATCCTTAGAAAAAAAATCAGATTTCAATTAAAATCGAACTCAAACTCAATGATCCACTAATCACAAATGTATTATTGCAATTTTAATAATTTTGATGAATATTAAGTTTTTTTTTTATAAGCTAAGATTTATATAATATTAAGGGTTCAATAAAGGGACCCCAACCCATATACAAAAAACTCCAACCTTAATATCAGGATCTACAAAAAATCACTGGGGCATTTAACCCAAGTGTAATAATTACATGTATGAAATCTATTATGCACCCTACCTATCCAACTCCATGAGAAAAACAGAATACGATTTGTAATCGTATCGAAGTCGCAAAATTCATCCTTAAAAATGATGTAGTTTCGGGAAGTCCAAATGGACCAACAAATAATCAACCACAATCCGAACGAGTTACTAATTGAGAACTTCCTGCCTACACACCCAGACATCCAACATGAAAAATGATTTAACAAACAACTAACCGCGATATCCGGAATGCCTAACCATTTGCAAACGAATTTCCAGATAAGGACAGATTTGTAACAACGGAAAAAAACATGATCAGCAGATTCTACTTCCTGGAAACAAAAAGGGCACGACTCTTCATGACGGTTAGTGATGATACTTCTTCTGATTAGATTGTCTCTCGTTGGAAGTCTGTTATGAACAAGCCGCCAACCGAAAACTTTCACCTTAGGCGGAACCTCAGCTAACCAAATAAGTTTGAACACCGCGATAACATCTTCATGAAAATTATCATTGGCGTCTACAATTGAAACCTGCAAAAAATTATATAGAGACTAGACAGAAAACGATTCGGTATTATTAAGGAGCCAGCATGGAAGATCGTCAACGACAACATTAGGGCAGAACTCGGACAGCTTCTGGTGTAGCATCTGCAGTTGACTCTGATGAGAATCCTGGACCAAATCTTGTGTAAAAATAGTATTATCCCAAACCCATGAGACACCTATCCAAGATCCATTATGTGAAACATAACTGTTCTTATTTGCAGCCAACGTAAACAACTCAGGAAACTGTTGTGCCAATGTTGACGAACCGGCCCATCTAGATAGTCAAAACAAAATTGAGCTTCCTTTACCTAAGGAGAAGGAAATACATTCTGAGATGATGTCTTTACCACAGAACCAAGCTAATTGCACGAGATCGCGCCACCATAAAGAAGAGGACATATTCTATTTTTGGGGGCAGCCTAACTGAAATTCAATCATATGTTCCGAATACCGAAAATCAATGTAATCCTTCCAAAGTGTATCCTTCTTGACCAAGACTTTCCAAATCCATTTGAACATAAGAGCTCTGTTAAATAATTTGATGTCTTTTACTGCTAAACCTCCAGCCTCTCTCTTTTTGCAAACTTTACGCCACGACACCCACGACACACCTCGTTTAGAAACTAGACCGTTCCACAAGAATGATTTTTGAATGGACACAAGTATCTTGATAACCTTGCTAGGGACCTTATAAAAGGACATGAAATGAATGGGGAGGTTGGTTATGACCGAGTTTATCAGAGTAACTCTACCACCCATCGAAAGAAAACGACTTTTCCACGAAGTCAATCTAGACCGAAACCTCTCTATCAACGGTTTCCAAAAAGCAATCAATCTATGATTACCTCCAATAAGGACGCCAAGAAATTTAAAAGGAGACGGCTAGCTTACACGCCAAGTAATTCTCTGCAGCCAAGAGCGTTGATTCTTCAATACCAAAACCAAAGAACGAACTTTTTTTAAAATTGATGTCGAGACCAGAAATCAAATGGAAACCCTTCAGAACATTTTTCATAGCCAAGATATTCCTTCATGAGCCATCGCCAATTAATATCGAATCGTCCGCGTATTGTAACAAGTGGAAGGATATTTCATCACTCACTTTAAATCCTGAGAAGCTACCAATATCCATTGCTCTGCTCATCATTACGGCCAGACCTTCAGCTGCAATTGTGAATAGAAGGGGTGCAAGAGGGTCACCTTGTTTGAGGCCCCTAGAGACACGAAAGTCCCGAGTCGGACTTCCATTGATCAAGACAGATGAAAAGCTATTAAAAATACCTTTCTCCATCCAAGAAAGCCACCTATTCCCGAATCCCATAATCTTCATTACGTCTCGGAGATAATTCCACTCGACGCAATCATAAGCCTTAGCAAAGTCCACCTTGAGTAGCATAAGCTCTTTCTTAGAACGTTTTGCAAAATCAATTATCTCATTTAGAACTAGTATGTCGTCAACCAAACTTCTGTCTTTAATAAAGGCAGTTTGCGATTTGGAAATGATACCACCAATCTTCCTTTTAAGTCTATTCGCCATAATCTTGGACATCACTTTGTAAACGGAGCTGATAAGAGATATTGGTCTATAGTCGTCGAGGCAATTAGGAACATCTTGTTTAGGAATAAGAACCACGAAAGATGAGGCGAAAACCTTGTGAAGTTTCTCTCCATTAAAGAATTCCAGAACGCATTTCGTGAAATCTTCCCCTACAATATTCCAACATCTTTTAAAGAAATCAAAACTGAAACCGTCAGGACCAGGGCTGCGGTCACCAACACACTCAAACACCACTCTTTTGACTTCTTCCGCTTCGACTGTAGCTTCTATTTCTGCACTATCTGATACGGACAACTTCTTGAAACCTGCTTCTCCAACAAACGGAAAACTCTGCTGAACCCTGCTGAATCTCTTGGAAAAATACGCCCTAACCACATTTTTTATTTCCTGCACATCATCAACATTAGAATCCTCAACTCTTACACAGGTGATGCTATTTCTATTCAACCTGTTACGCAAAGCTGCATGAAAAACTTTCGTATTGCCATCGCCCTCCAAACTCCATTTCAATCTAGATTTTTGTTTTAGGATACTTTCCTTAAACCTCATATTTTTCCACAATTCCACTTCTGCGACATTCCTTTCCTCCAAGCAGTCAGATGAGATAACCCCCCTATTATTTTCAAACATCTGTTCAATATCGTTAATGGTACTAGATTCATTTTTTATTTTTGTGTCAACCCTGCCGAATACATTGTTGTTCCACCAGCGGAGTCTAATTATGAGGTTTTGTAACTTACTAGCAAGAATGAATGATGCTTTGCCTTCCACTTTGAATTCTTCCCACTCTTTTCTGATGAAAGGTATGAAATCTGGGTGGTCGAACCAGCATGACATAATTTTGAAAGGTTTAGGCCCCCAGTCTGTGTTTTTGGCTGTGATATAAACTGGCCTATGGTCAGAAATGTCCCTATCTCCAATCTTCTGAGTTATCGTGTTCCAATCGTTGAAAATACCAGGAGAAATAATGAACCTGTCAAGCCTGCTGCAAATATTTCCTTTAGGCTTGAACCAAGAAAATTTGAGCCCTCCCAGCGGGGGATCCACGCACCCCATCGAATTTATGAACTCAGTAAATTCGGACATATATCTTCTGTTGAGACTTGTGTATCCTATTTGCTCGTTAGCAGACTTTAGAGAATTAAAATCACCCCCCAAAATCCACTCTCCCGGATCTAGTGAGTTTTTAAAGCTGATAAGAGATGACCATAGCTTTCTTTTTTCAGTAATGGAGCAAGGAGAATAGACGTTAAACAAATAATACGTTCGACCTCTCCACAGAGCTTGCATTCCCAGAAAACCTAAACGCTTAAAACTGCAAATTGGAACCACACTGCCCACATTCCAAATAGTTAATATGCCACCAGATAAACCATTAGAGTTGCTGGCCGACCAACCGCATGATGAATCTCCCCAAAGCCTATAAACCATTGCATCCGTCATAGAAGTACATTTCGTTTCCTGAATGAAACAGAGATCAACTCCAGCTTTACGAAACGTATCGCTGATTTTCTTCCTCTTAACAAACCCCTCACACCCACGAATATTGTATGTAACAATATTCATGTTAAACCAACTGTTGCCTCCTTCTTATCTTTTCTGGATTTTCTGTCATCAGCTTCTAACTTTCTCAAGATATCCTCGAAAACTTCATCGTCTTCCTCAGCTTCAATGCCTAAAGACTTAATAGAATCCCAGACTCTCGCAGGTAAATTCTCCAATTTCTTCTTAATTCTCGAGTTGTTTTGGACAAACCCAGATTCTGAAATAGAATTGTCTAAAGACGCAATCGCTCCTAAATGAGACTCGGTTTCACGCAAGGTATCTTCAAACTGAATACCAGTCTTAGTAGATTTGGAATATATACTCTTTGCGCGTAATAATGTGGAATAGTATGAAGGACAAAACGAGATCTTCATTTTCTGATAAATATCATCGATAACTTTCTTTTTCTTCTTCTTAGTAACAACCGACGGGCTCCCAACACATAGCACTTTCTCTGCATCTAATCTCACTCCATCTATTGAACAGCTGACGTGGTCCGGAGTAGTTTCCAATTCAGAAGACTTATCAGCAGCACCACCAACACACACATCAGTCTGAAGGCAATCAGTACTCTTCTTTGAAGCTAGCGTAAGTGACTGTGGTAGATTAATTAATTCCTTATCAGCAGCATTTTGACATCCCCCCACCTCTACTACAGATGAATTCAACTGGCCAACCTCCCTCACACCTTCAGATTGAGTCCTATCATCTTTGCAGAACTCCTAATACTACTAGCCCCTAACTCCTGAGACACCGAAGTAGAGGAATTGGACTGCGAGCTGATAACCTTAAATGGATCGTCCCAACCATCACCACCCAACACTTGTTCTGAATCAATTTCAGATTCAGATGCAACGAACTCTGAACTATCTTCTTCGAAATGGGAACTCTTGTTTCTGATACTCTCAGACACAAATAGACCAAAGGAATCTTCCACTATCTTGATCCTATATGTGCTTTCGTTCACTTCCACATTGGTAACTTCATTAAGATTCATAGCGAATTTAGTACGAACTAGAATTCTAGCAACATCTAAGCGAGATTGTTTTCTAGTGTCTTCGTCCATCTTTACAAAAGCACCAATGGTAGCTGCAAGGAATTTGAAAAAATTTTCTCCCCAAACGTGACAAGGAAGACCAAAAATCTTGATCCAGGTGAGTCGTTCCTGATCAACATCAGCGGGAGTCCACGGGCGAACCTCAGAAAACCATTTAGCTATCCACTTAGGGTCATCTACAATCAACCTCTTGATATCACCCGGGTTATCTTCTTCAAGTAAACAAAGATTCGCCCCCAAAGGGGTAATTTTGATGTTAAAAAATCCTTCCATTTGGAAAGCCTCAGATACTTCAACGGCAGATCCCGGTAATTCCAAAACCCCCGTAAACGCTTGTTCAAACCTTTCAACATCTTCCTTACTAACTTCAAAGCTGAGGTGAGCAAAATTTGGTTTATCTCCAAGGAGAACCTTGTCCGAAGGGATCAGTTGGTTGCGCTGAAAACCATTAGTGATCTGAGCATAGGATAGCCTATTTCCACCAAAACTCTTATCAACCATCCTAGCAGCAGCAACATTTGCACGACTACCACCATTTCTACCAGACAGATTCTGAAACTTGTTAGGGCCTTCAAATATTGCAATTGGAGTATTCCTCCAGAATCTTGGTAAATTCACGAAAATCTTATTGCCATTAATGACTATGTTGTCAAGTTTAATGGCAAAAAGATGTTCATCTACAACTCTTTTAAACCTAACGAAACTAAATCGTTTACCTCTAACATCAAGTCTTCCAGGAATAAAAACCTCTAGAATGTCGCCAAACTCCTTGAATAGGTCATACATTTGCTTAGCTTCATATGAATCTGGGAATTCCGTAAAAAAGAAAGACGAGGCTTCTAATATATCATTCTCTGTGGATTTTCCAGAGTAGTTTTTCCAGATCGAAGTTCTGACATGAATATGGTTTCTAATCTTCTTCTTCCTGATCTCCACCCATTTCGAATTGGGGGCACTAGGGTTGTGGAACGACATAACGGCAGCTACAAGAATCACCAGGAAACACAGGTGGGAGAAACACAACCCAAAAGGGATTGAGTCCGTGCGCGATTCAGAAAGCCGACGACCAGAAAGGCGACTGCAAGCTGACCCACAGGGAGGAAGGTCCCTAGCCCGAAGACTAGGACTTTAAACCAAACCCTAATGAATCAAACAGAACACCAGTCCAAACGTCAGGCAGAGAATCCCAAGGCACGCAGACGGGAATGAAGGGGCGGTTGTGACTCAATGCACCTGATACATTTTTGCTGAAGGAATTGTTGATTGAGACACAGTGTTGGAAGACGAAAGGGGAAGACCAAAAGACGCAAAAGGGTAGAGAGAAGGAGGAGCTTCTCTCTCTAGAACACCTAGACTTACTCATGATGAATATTAAGTTAGTTGTTGCAATTTTAGTCTTTTAACATTTACTACTATTTTAATGAACCACGACTTTAATTAATTTTTAATCTTTCACTTTTTAGTTATTTTGATGATAATATAATTGTATATCATGCAACTTTGGTATTTTTGTTAGTATTTTATGATAATTTTTATTAGTGGATGATATCATTTATTTTGTGATGCTAAAAGATAGTAAAAATAAATTAGTTAATTTTTTTTTAGAATTTAAAAATATTGAGTAATTTTTTTGAAAAAATTATGATGATTCATCATTTATTTATTTAATATTCATAAAATAGAAAAATTATTTGAACAACTCACTATCTAACCCAATCAAAAAATGAGTGGATTTGTTCAAACCGAATCATTGATATAACAAATGATTATTTTGTCTCAGGAAATCAAAATGTCCTATATAAATTGGATATTGGTTTAGGACAAACTCAACTTAAATAAGTCCACAGACACCCCTAACATCAACCCCTACTAATGAATATGAGGTTAAAAACAAATTTTATTACTTAGAAGTCTTTGATTTTCTTTTTAAAAAAGGTTTTCAGTTTTATATTCTTAACCTTTGGCTTTTAAATCTAATGTTAATTATGACAATGACAACCATAATTATGTAGAATTTAGACATGTTTCATTTTCTTATCCTCTATTTAATCTATTTTATTTAACATATCTTTGTCATTTGGCATTAAAGGATTTTAATGGTCCTGATTAAAAACAGAATATATGATTAAAAACATTTAATTCTATGGTTAAAAACATTAAAGGATTTCAATAGTCCATATCTAATTAAAATATTTTTTTAGTTTTTAATCTTGACCGTTCAAATTATTAAATTCTACGTGGCAAAAATCTATTAAAAAAATTTAAATAAATAAAGGATAAAAAAATAGAGTGGATCTAAACTCAATTATGTAGACACTGAACCTATAAGTAGTGGTGTGCTCATTCAAGAAAAATTAAGAAAGAGTTGTAAAATTAAATATCTTTAAACTAAAAAATGATGGTGAATACCGAATTCCCTCAACTTATAACAAAATTTATTGCAATCCTGTGCCTTCTTATGCAAAAATATGTATTTCCTCCATCTCATAAAAAGTGTCTCATTTGTATTTTTTTTGTCTCAAAATAATTGTCCATTTACATTATCAATGTAATATTTATTATTATTTTTCCACTACTTACCCCTATTAATTAATTTTCACTTTATTCAACTACTTTATTAACTACATTTAATAAAGGTATTCTAGTAAATGCCATTAGTTTTTTCACTAAAACCAATACATCTAATCATTTTCTTAAAAATCGCGCATTACTTAAATAAAACACTTTTTATGAGATGAAAGGAGGACTATTGTGATGGAGGGTTTAACAATCAGTTCATAGCTAGTAAAGTATAGGCTCTTCATGAGTTCAAAAATGTGTTATCATACCTGATCTCGAGTGTTCGATCAGATCCACACACGCTGGTCGTCAGATGGCAAGGTGCTCGGTAGATGATGGTCGCTGGACGTGCTGGGTGTTCGGACTGTTGAGGAGAAAAGGGGGGTGTACCTGCAAGGCACTCCGACGCTCAAGTAAGAAAGGGTCAGAGAAAAAGGGGCAAGTACAAAGTGTATTCTGAGGGTGAAAATGTGATACCTCGCCCTCTCAAATGAGAGGGTTTATATAATGTTCCCCAGCGCGTGGCCAACGGCCCTATTTTCAAGGCGAAATAACCGTTTTCCTGAAGAATAGGTAACTGCCCAAACTAGCCGTTATGACGGGCAGGAGGGTAGTTGCGGGCATCTGTCCGTCAGATGTCGGGGAGCTGTAGCTCGTGTGTGGCGGACAATAATTCCGGGCAGGGCTGAGCAGTCAGTGCCCGGTTGTAGTGGCAAAAGGGTACTTTTGTCATCTTAATGGACTGGATCCAAGCGTTTGGGCCGTTACTGTAGCAGTCACGGATTGGGCCGCGCATGGCCGTTGGCCCAGTCCAGAACAGTAGCCCCCTAAGTCGTTGCTTCCGAGCATGGAAGTGATGACTTAAGGATAGCGTACAGTCTCGGGGAAGTGGAGCGTTTTGCTCGTCGGCTGTGGAAGCCCGTGGTTTCTACTGACCGTTGTGGCTGTTGGTCGTGGTCGTTATACGTTGCCCGTTACCGGTGGGTACCATCAGTTTAGTGGAATACGAAACGGTACGGGGGTTGCCACGTGTGTGTTGGAACTTGTGCCGCCGTCGCTTAGGCAATGATGGCTAGCGGGTAGTCATTATGACCTATGTGCGCGTGTGGTTGCACGTGACCTCCTGTATAAATAGGGGGAAAAACCTTCATTCAGAACCTTTTCCTTCAATCTTCAGCAAATTCCTTGCCCGTGAACTCTGTCCGTTGCAACCTTCATTGTTTGAAGCTCCGAGCAAGTCCTTTCAGCCTCATATTTACGAGTAAGTCGTCTCTTTTCCTTGTTTTGCTTTTTGTCGATGTTTACTTAGACGGTGCATGTGGTTAGGTTAGATTTTAGAAGACTTAGGGCTGTATATGTGGTAGTCGCCGGTGGTGGATGATGGTTCCGCCGTCTCCATCGCCGTTAGCCTGTCGTTATGTTGTGTGTGGAGGGTCTGTCCGTGACGCCGTCGCGACGGTGACGTGCACGTGACCGTGCGAACGTTGTGTTTTACGGAGTTGTGAGCTGAATGAAAAACTCGTGATCTTGCTTTGGAGAAATTCCTCGTGTGGGAGGAGAGTTCTGGGCACTGTCTCGCGGGGAGACTTTTCGCAGTGTTGTCAGGGCTTAGGCCGGGGACGTCGTCCTCAGCCCTTAGCGCGCCCTTTCACTTGTTCAGCGGTGGAAGGGTGGATTTGATTAGCTGTCGAATTCACTGTCTTTCTCTGCTTTTCAGGTGATGGCGACAGGGCCCCGTGGAGAAATTGTATTAGATTCGTCCGAGGAGGAGTCTGGTTCCTCGGGGAGTAATAGCACTCAGTCTTCGAGTGGGTCCACTGAGCAGGATACGGACTACGAGCAAGAGGACGAACTACGGGACGATGATCAGGACGAGGTGCTCGAGGAGGAGGTACCCGAGGAGGATGCACCCGAGGAGGATGTAGCAGAAAATAAAGCAGAGGAATGGGAGGTAGCGGAACCCTCTGAGCATGTGTCCGAGTTTGCGAGCTATGTTGGAGACTGCTTCCGGATGGTGGGAGACGACGGGGATTGGAGAGTCCACTTTCCCACTGTTAATGAGCGCGTCTGCACTAATTACGGGGAGCGTTTCACGATGTATGAATATGTCTTCAAGGAGTTGGGCTTGAGGCTTCCATTCACGAATTTCCAGCAGTCCGTCTTTCTACATCTTCACCTGGCCCCTACGCAGCTCCACCCCAACTCATTAGCGTTCATGCGAGCGTTCGAGCTGGTGTGCGAGCACTTGCAGGTAGGGGCGACTCTTCCATTCTTCTTCACCGTATTTCATCTTCAACGGAAGACTTCTGGAAAGAGCTATGGCTGGGTCTCTTTGAAGCAGCAGCGCAAGCTGTTCAAACCTTTCTCTGAATCTATCCGTACATTTAAGACGAGGTACTTCGTCGTGGAGCCCGTATCGGAGGCTGCCCAGGATAGCACGTTCTGCTGGGAGCTTGAAGTGGATGAGAACGGGGAGGACAGGATTAACGAGGAGGGTAAATACATTGGGCGGCGATTGCTGAAATATCCCTTCTAGTAGACTGGGGCGCATTTTACTAAGCCGCCAAAGGACTATGTTTTTGAGCCGACCAATTTGGATGAGGGGGATGCTGCCTCATATGAGAAACTGCTGAAGTACGTGAACTCGTTCCGGATGGCCGAGTGTGTTACGAAGAAGAAAGTGGCGATCCTTGAGGACGACGGTAGTCCTCGAGAAGAGCCTCGTTTTATTAACGTTACGCCACTGCTGGCGTGCAACACTTATAGGGATGCTATGGATCTGCTCGGTATTTAATCTTAATATATTGCTTTGTATTGCTCGTCATTTTTTATCACCTGACGTCTGTTTTTGTCTTTTGCAGCCGCTATGCCTTCAGCCCATGAAAGGATGGTGAGGAACGTGGCCGCGCGGAAACAAGCTGCTGCAGCTGCTACTCCTAAGGTTCGTCCTTCCCCTGCCCGTGCGATTGGTCCTTCCCAGCCTCCTCAGGGGAATGCTTCACCGGCCAATGCACAACGGTCTCCAATGCCCCTGGCGACCAGGTCTAAGCGTCCAAGGAACGAGGCAGTGGATCTGGGTAAGACGCCAGAGAAAGCGAAATTCGAGTTGCCTCCTTGTGTACTGGACAAGAGGTTTTTTGAAGGGACCTCTTTGGTGATTCCCCATGCTGATTCTCTTCATCTGCAAAGCCTGGACCGTCCGAGCAAGAGGGCGTTTGTGGCTCAGGATGCCTCTGCGGTGGTCAGGCTGCTGGAGATGGCGGCCACCTATGCCGAAGGGGACACGGCCACTGAGGGTGAGTTGACTATTACCCGCGGGAAGGATAACGCTCTCAAGGAGAGCTTGAGGAAGGCCAGGGAGGAAGCTAGGGCTGCCAAGGAGGCGAGGGAGAAGGAGAGCGAGGAGGTTGCCCAACTAAAGGGGAAGATGGTTACGCTCGAGGCTGAGAAAAAGGCTACTGAGGACTTGGTCACGCAACTGCAGGCGGCCAATGCTCCGGGCGAGGAGGAGCCTGAGGACGTGAAGGTGCTGAAGACAAGGTCAGAGTTAGTTGTCCGACTGGTGGTGGCCGAGGATGACAACGCGGTGCTCGGCGAGGAGTCCTTCCAAAACGCAATGTCTCAGCTTCAGGTGGTGAATCCTGGTGTTGATTTGGTGACCGAAGGTACCAATTTCCTGGCGTACGTTAAAGACGGGCAAATAGTGATGCCAGAGTCTATCCTTGCCGGCCAAGCTAGAACCCAAACCTCTCCGCCCGATAATGAACGAGTTGAAGACACTGAGGAATGATGTTTGCCGATGATGATGTTTTGCCGGCCTGCGTGTCGTGTAGTTTGTTGTAATTTTATTTGGTTTGGGGGGCGTGGCCCCCCTTTTTATGTAATTCGTACAATCTTTGGCCCTGGTGGCCTTTTTTACTTTATGCCCGGTTTATGTTGGCCGGTTTTGTTACTTATATGATTTTTGTTTATGTTACTGTACTTTACATTAGTGTTGTACTTTATCTTAATTGTGCGTGTATGACTGCCCGTCGGAGGGTGTGTCCGTTAGTGGAGCTTTCTTTTGGAAGGTAGCCCGCTGCGTGTGAGTTCGCCAGTGCGGGGAACTGGGCGAACGGCCGGGGAAGGTCCTGGCGAGGTTGCGGATCTCAGGTCGTGATTGAGGCCTGAGGTCGCGGCGTGAACGTCCCATCGCGAGCTGGGGTTTTGCCAATCATGGTACTTGGGCGAAGGCGATGCTCGGTCGAGGACCGCCGACGAGCAGAGTTCCGGCTTGCTTGTTTGAGCGGGATTCTACTTTGTGTGCATGCGTCGCTTGTACCTGGGCGAGCATGATGACCGCTAGGTGGTCTCTTGATACGAGGAAGCCTAAGGTCACTTTAGCTGTAGTATTGCTTAAGTTTCTCAGCGTTCCATGGTCGAGGGAGTGCCTCCCCGTTGAGGTTTTCTAGGAAGTATGCGCCATTTCCCGTTTTGGCACGGACTCTGTATGGCCCTTCCCAGTTGGCCGCTAGTTTGCCTTCGCGAGGGTCCTTGTGGTTTCTCCGCAGGACAAGGCTGCCCACGTCAAATTCTCGTCGTAAGACTTTGGCGTTGTGCCTGATTGCTATTTTTTGCTTAAGAGACGCTTCGCGGAGGGCTGCTCCTGTCCGGATTTCCTCGACGAGGTCGAGCTCTTCTCTTATCGCTCCGTTATTCCTCTCCTCGTCTAGAGGTGACTCGGTCCTCCTGGACGGTACGTGGATCTCGATGGGTAAAACAGCCTCCATGCCATATGCTAAGCGGAAAGGCGTCTCCCCGGTGGTGGACTGGGGAGTAGTGCGATATGCCCATAAGACGCTGTGGAGCTCCTCGACCCAGACCTTCTTCGTTTCGTCCAGTCTTCGTTTGAGGCCACGAAGGATGACATGGTTGGCCGCTTCCGCCTGCCCGTTGGTCTGGGGGTGCTCGACCGAAGCGAAGTGTTGCTTTGTTCCGAGATGGGCGACGAAGTCTTGGAACTTCTTGTCCGTGAATTGTGTTCCATTGTCCGTGACGATTGCTTGGGGAATCCCAAAACGGGCAAGGATATTCTGCTTGTAGAAGCGTAGAATGTTAAGTGCTGTTATCTTCGCTAAGGCTTCTGCTTCTATCCATTTTGTGAAGTAATCTAAGCCCACTATCAGGTATTTGTTTTGGCTAGACCCCATCAAGAAGGGTCCCAGGATGTCCAGGCCCCACCAGGCGAATGGCCACGGGGATGTCAAGCTTTTCAGCTCGTTGGGGGGAGCTAGGTGCATATCCCCGTGCCGTTGGAATTTGTCGCATTTCTTCACATGCTCTTTGGCGTCTTGCTGCATAGTTGGCCAGTAATATCCCGCCCGGAGGGCCTTGCGGGCAAGGGACCTTCCCCCTAGGTGCTGGGCGTTAATGCCTTCGTGGATTTCTCGTAATACGTGGGGGACAATCTCCTCCTCTATGCACTTTAGTAGCGGAATGGAGAAACCCCTTCGGTAAAGTTTGTTTTCGAGGATGACGTACGAGCAAGCTCTTCGTCTGATGGTGTTGGCTTCTTTGGGGTCATCCGAAAGTTCTTCCCTGGTGAGGTAGTTGTACACGGGCGTCATCCAGCAGTCGGTGTCCCCGATTGCATGCACGTGTAGGGTCGAGGGCCCCTTGTCGATGCTGGATCGGGGAAGTATCTCTTGGATGACTGACCTGTTTCCGTCTTTCCTCTTGGTGCTCGCTAGCTTGGATAAGACGTCTGCTCGCACGTTGTGTTCGCGGGGAACATGTCTTACTGCTACCGTCCTGAACTTCGACATCTTTTCCCTAACTAGGGAGAGGTATTCAGACAGACTGTCATTTTTGGCCTGATACTCCCCGGAGACCTGGTGAGCCACGAGCTGAGAGTCCATGCAGATGACAATTTATTCTGCCCCTAGGTCTTCGGCTAGGCGTAACCCAGCGAGGAAGGCTTCATACTCGGCCTGGTTGTTCGACGTGGGAAAGGATAAAGTGAGAGACGCTTCGACTATGGTCCCCTCGTCGTTCTCCAGAATGACTCCTGCCCCGCTGCCGCTCGAGCTGGATGCTCCGTCTACGTAGATGGTCCATCTGTTTGCTACGTGGGGCGAGGAGTCTGAGAAGGTTACTTCTGCCACGAAATCGGCCAGGGCCTGTGCTTTGAGAGCCTTTCTACTTTCATACTGGACGTCAAATTCAGACAGCTCCAACAACCACTTGAGCATTCGACCTGCCATGTCTGGAAGTCCCAGCAACTGCTTGATGGGCTGATCCGTCCTCACCACGATCGTGTGGGCCAAGAAATAGTGCCTCAGTCGTCTGGCGGCGTTAACGAGGGCCAGTGCTACCTTCTCTATCTGCTGATATCGCAACTCCGCGTCTTGCAACGCTTTGCTCGTGAAGTATACGGGCTTTTGCCCGACGTGATTCTCGCGGATGAGAACAACGCTCACGGCCTCGGCGGTGACGGCGAGGTATAGGAACAAAACTTCCTCGGTATCTGGCCGCGATAACACGGGCGGTTTCGACAGAGCTTGTTTTAAGTGAAGGAGGGACGCCTCGCATTCTTCGGTCCATTCAAACGCGGCTTCTTTTCTCAAGAGCTTGAAGAAAGGAAGGGCGTGTTAGGCGGATTTCGCGATGAAGCGGGACAACGAGGTGAGTACCCCGTTGAGGGACTGGATGTTCTTCTTAGACGTGGGCGTTGGGAACTCTGAGAATGCCCGACATTTGTCGGGGTTAGCCTCTATTCCTCGTTCCGTTAGGTAGAAACCAAGGAATTTGCCTGCCCGTACTCCGAACGTGCACTTCTCTGGGTTAAAACGCATTTGATATTTTCTTGCTTGCTCGAAAATTGTTCGAAGATGGGCGACATGGTCTAGTTCCTCGTGGGACTTGACGATCATGTCGTCCATGTATACCTCGAGCATGTCGCCTATTTGTCCTTGGAAGACTTTGTTCATCATTCGTTGGTATGTAGCGCCGACGTTCTTCAGACCGAAAGGCATCACGTTGTAGTAATAATTGCCCGATTCGGTCATGAAGGCCGTGTACGTTTTATCGCTCGCGGCCATCGGGATTTGATTGTAGCCCGAGTAGGCGTCGAGGAACGATAGCAGCTTAAAACCTGCTGAGTTATCCACGGGCTTATCTATATTGGGGAGGGGGTAGGCGTCCTTCGGACAGGCCTTGTTAACATCAGTATAATCAACGCACATTCTCCATTTGCCATTATTTTTTCTTACAAGTACAACATTTGAGAGCCACATAGTGTATTTGGCCTCGAAAATAAACCTAGCTTCTAGAAGGTCTTTAACAGCCTTCTCCGCGGCTTCCATCTTCTCCGGGGACTGTTTCCTTCTGCGCTGGGCAACGGCTTTGACGGCCGGATCGATGGTAAGCTGGTGGCAAGCGACGGAGGGGTCCAATCCTGGCATTTCAGCAGTGCTCTATGCGAACAAGTATGCGTTCTCCCTGAGGCACGCTTTTAGTTGTCTTTTGGCCAGGTCGGGGAGGTCTGCTCCGATCTTTACTCCCCGTTGGGGGTCTTCTCCGAACGGGACGAGCTCGAAGTTGCCATCTGGTATGGGGCGCAGGAGATGGCCGTTGTTGTGGGACTGGCTGCCCGAAGTCGTCGGGGCTTTGGCGTGATCCTCCTCATTGAAACGGCTGTCCAAGTCGATAGATTCGACCTGGGGGAGTGGTTTTGGCTGCTCGGAGCTGCTGGGCAGAGGAGGGCGACCAGGTGTCCTCGGCTTCGCTGAGATTGTGCTCAATCTTTTTGATGCGGCTTCAAAGCATCGACGGGCAGCTTCGATGTCGCCATGGAGGGTGGCGACCATCCCTTCAGAAGTGTAGTACTTCATCTTGAGATGTACGGTGGAAGGCACTGCAACCAACTCTGCCAGGGTTGGCCTTCCAAAAATGCACTGATATAGTGACGGGCAGTCGATTACCAGAAACTGTGCTTTGATTGCTCGGGTTGTCTTTCCTGAACCGAAAGTCACGATGAGCTCTACGTAACCTCGGGGCCTTGTTACTGGTCCGTTGAATCCCTGCAGGTCGGATCCAACGTATGGGGTAAGGTGAGAGTCGTCCAACTGCAGTGTCTCGAACAGGTGGTTGTACATAATATCAACTGAACTGCCCTGGTCCACGAGTATCATGCGAACGTCGAAGTTCGCCATCCTTGCCCGGATGAGAAGCGGGATGCTTGAGTTCGGTGACCCGCCGAGGAGCTCCTCTTTGTAGAAGGAAATGGGAGAGGATCCTTTGCGAGTGGTATCCAGCGTGGTGACTTCGTTGGCGCTCTTGCTGATCAGTTGATCGAACTTTCTTTTGACCGAACCAACCGTGATTTTGTTGAATCCGCCACCGGAGATGACCATGGCCGACGGGAAGGTTTCCCATGGGCTGTGAGCGCCGAGGAACCTGGAAGCGGGCAGACTGTCAGGGATGCAGAAGTCTTCTGGTCGAGTCACGGATGTAACGCCCCGATTTTGATTATTCCATTATTCTTGAGTCTTTTATTTTAATTGGGTGATAAAATTATTTTATTTGTTAAATTGGTGTGTTAAATGTTATTTTACCGTTTTCGAGAGTTTTCGGGGAAATTGGAATTTAGAGTATTTTAGACTTTTCTCAATTAATTATAAGTTAGAAATTTTGTGGAATTAGAATTATGTGAGAAAAATGAATTAAATTGATTTAGTGGAAAATGAGAGAAAAGAAATAGGAAAGAAAGAAAATAGAAAGAAAAGAGAAATAAGAGAGAAATAGAGAAAGATAGAAAGAAAAAGAAGAGAAAGAAAAGAAGAGAGAAAGAAAAGAGGAGAAAGTTGGGAAAACTAGGAAATCATCAAGATCGATCAATTAGCGAGCTTGGAATCCGGGTAAGGGTGTGAAACATTATTATCTTATCAATGTATGTGATTATGTATGGATTGTTGTTGTTGTTGATGAATTTTGGGAATTTTAGGGTATAACCCATTTTTGAGAAATTGATCCAAAAGTGTGTAAACTTGTGTTGATTGTGTTCTAGTTTGTCTATACATGTTTAATATGTATTGTTATACTTCAAACTGGTATTTTTCTGAATTTAGATGATAAATTGGTGAAGTTGGGGGTGGAAAACGCAGAACAGAATTCTGCAGGAAAATTCTGCATTCTGCCTGGCCATACGCGTAATGGGGAGGGCCATACGCGTATTGACTTGGGCAATACGCGTATGGATGGTGCATTTCAGGGCCAATACGCGTATGAACCTTCTTTTTTCCCGGCCATCTGGTGATTTGCGTAGTGTACGCGTAAGGGGTTTTGGCCATACGCGTATGACATAGGTCCATACGCGTATGAGCAGCAGAAGTGTTAAAATGAGATTTTTCAAAATGTCGTTTTCGTTTTCGTCCGTAACTTTTGTTCCGATTATCCGATTTTTACATTCTTGGTGTCGTTGGAAAGCTATTGAGCTGTACTTTCTTATTATGATGATTTGGAAATTGTTAGCCGATTTTATTATGTCGAAAAGTCGGGAATAGTGATATTTAGAGATTTTTACCGTTTTGACTATGTGTTTGAATGTGAATCATACTATAGGGCATTGATGTGAATGTATATAGATTGTACGTGATTGTATGAGAAGGATGCATGAATATATTGTGAAATATGTGTACATTGCATGAGTGTATGTGGTCATTTTGTATGAGAAACATCATGACATGCATTCATGTGTCGCGATTCCGTGGAGAATCGGGTGTAATATCACGTCCCTGTTGGGTGTGAGTGATTGATTACACAAATGATCATTGAGGATCCTCTGAACATTGCGTAGTCAATGGGTGTAATCGTTACGATGAGTTACACTTGATTCCGCGGGAATCTTCAGGATGATTGTGTGCCCTTGTGGGGTTTGAGCAATCGGATTGTGTCTGAGTGAACAATCCAGAAACATCGGATGCCATGATGGTATGAGCGATGGGGAAAAATCGTAGGCCCGGCAGGGAGGATATTTCCATTGAGTTCTTCAATTGAGCTCGGGTGATGAGTCGGTACCGCATGCATCTGCATAGAGTCGAGAGTCGGTCTCTATGAGTTGCATTGATCATCTTTGTATTTGTGCATTGATGAATAAACATTGATATATGTATGTTTATGGGAAATGATATAAACTGTATCTTATAATGATGCATTGTTGAATGAACAAGTATATGTGTGTTCATGTGGAATGATGATAATGGTGAATGTATGCATAATGAATATGCTTGGTGGATATATATATATATATATATATATATATATATATATATACATTGTGACGTATATAGATGAAAATGTGATGAGTTGTGGTGAGAATATGTGTTATATGTTTATGTGTAGTACATAATTATATGCATTGTTATTATGATAATATTTCTCACCCTTCTGCTGTTTTATGATGCTCTATGAGGCATTGCAGAGTAGGTATGTTGGAGGTCTTTTTGTGAAGTGTGTCTTCATTCTTTTGGTCGGTTGGCTCTGATATGTAGCACCTGGTAGCTAGGATGTATACTATTCTTTTGTGATACATCTGTACATGTATCTTGCTGATGAATTTGTGTATATAAACATGATGTTGCTTGTGACTCATACTGGATGATGTATGTATATATGTTGATGTATATATGTGGTTGTTATTCAATATTTTAGATGTTTCCGCTTTTATTCTAAATATTGAGATGTGGGTGTAAGGACAAAGTTCCTCTGTGGCAAGTTACCCCACTGTTGCATATCAATATTTTGAGCAGGTGTTGTATGTATTAAATGCGTGTATGATGTGAAATTCCTCTTTTATACTATGTTTTAATCGTACTCTGGCGATTTTTTTTTCATATGTGCCTAAATGATTTATGTGATTATTTGGGGGTATAGAAAGGGGGTGTTACATTAAGTGGTATCAGAGCCAGAGTTGAGTCAGTTGTGTCTGTCTTGTTGTTGTGTTGGTTGAACTGTTGTTTACCCTTGTTGTAATTTTTGGGAATGATCAGAATATGGCTGGTAGAAACGACAATGTGATGGCTGCTGCTTTGGAAGCAATGGCTAGGGCGGTGGAAGGTGCGCCGAATGTGAATGCTAATGACGAGTTCAGGAAGAATCAACCACCGGTTTTTAAAGGAAGATTTGATCCCGATGGAGCTCAACTGTGGTTGAAAGAGATTGAAAGGATCTTCAGAGTTATGGGTTGTGTGGAGGAGAATAAGGTGAGGCTTGGATCTCACATGCTGAAGGAAGAAGCCGACGATTGGTGGGTCGGTATGCGTGAAGTTCTTGAGGTGGATGATGAAGAGGTAACTTGGAATTTATTTCGTACTGAATTTTTGAGGAAGTATTACCCTGAGAGTGTGAAGGGAAAGAAGGAGATGGAGTTTCTTGAACTGAAACAAGGTAGTATGTCTGTGGTGGACTATACTGCTAGATTTGTGGAGTTGGTTCAATTCCATCCTCATTATGCTGCGATTACTGCTGAGTTCTCAAAGTGTATTAAATATGAGAATGGTTTACGTCCTGAGATTAAGCAAGCTGTGGGATATCAAAGGATAAGGAGGTTTGCGGATTTGACGGAATGTTGTAGAATCTTCGAAGAAGATAGTAAGGCTCGTTCTACACATTACAAAAGTTTGAATGAGAGGAAGGGAAAGCAACAAGCTAGAGGTGGACCTTATGTGACACCCGTTGATAAGGGCAAGCATAGGGGAAAATTTGATAGGAGGTCTGGAGGAGGAAGTTCTGGTCCCGTAAAGTGTTTCAAGTGTGGAGGTATGGGTCATAAATCATTTGATTGTAGGAAGACGGAAGCGAGATGTGCTAACTGTGGAGGTCTGGGGCATGTTGCTACAGATTGTAGAAGGAATATGGTGAAGTGTTATAATTGTGGAGAAGTTGGTCACATTAGTACTAAGTGTACTAAGCCGAAACAAGCTCAAGCGGGCGGAAAAGTGTTTGCATTGGCGGGTACTCAAACTACGAATGCAGACCGTTTGATTAAAGGTACACGCTTTATTAATAGTACACCTTTAGTTGCTGTTATTGATACGGGAGCGACTCATTCGTTTATTTCGTCTGAGTGCGCGAAGCGTTTGAATCTTGCGTTAACTTTGATGGGTGCTGAAATGGTTATTGAGACTCCTGCTTCAGGGTCGGTAAATACATCTTTGGTGTGTATGAGTTGTCCTTTAACCATGTATGGTAAGGACTTTGTTATGGATTTAGTATGTTTGCCGTTGGTAGGATTGGACGTGATCTTGGGTATGAACTGGTTGCAATTTAATCGAGTTCATATAGATTGCTATCACAAGTTAGTAAGGTTTCCTTCTTTGGAAGATGATGAATTTGAGAGTTTCCTATCCACTAAAGAGTTGAAGAAACTTTTAGCGGACGAAGCTCAATTGTTTGGTTTGTTTGCATCATTGTCGGTGGAGAGTCAAGTTGAGCTTGATGTGTTCCCAGTGGTGTGTGAATTTCCAGAAGTGTTTCCGGAAGATATTACGGATGTATCTCCAGAAAGAGAAGTTGAGTTCTCTATTGATCTAGTTCCGGGTACTAGACCGATTTCGATGGCACCGTATCGTATGTCGGCATCGGAATTGGTAGAATTGAAAAAGCAATTGAATGATTTGTTGGACAAGAAATTTGTAAGGCCAAGTGTTTCTCCTTGGGGTGCTCCGGTATTGTTGGTAAAGAAGAAGGACGGGAGTATGCGGTTATGCATTGATTATCGACAGTTGAACAAAGTGACAATTAAGAACAAATATCCGCTTCCAAGGATCGATGATTTAATGGACCAATTGGTTGGTGCGAATGTTTTTAGTAAGATTGATTTGAGATCAGGATACCACCAGATTCGTGTGAAAGGAAAGGATATTCAAAAGACGGCATTTAGGACACGGTATGGTCATTACGAATATTCTGTGATGCCATTCGGGGTTTCTAACGCGCCGGGTGTGTTTATGGAATACATGAATCGTATTTTTCATGAACAGTTGGATCGTTTTGTGGTTGTGTTCATCGATGATATTTTGATTCATTCTAAGTCTCAAGAGGAGCATGAAGATCATTTGAGAATTGTGTTGCAAATTTTGAAAGAGAAACAATTGTATGCTAAGTTGTCGAAATGTGAATTTTGGTTGTCGGAAGTAAGTTTCCTTGGACATGTTATTTCCGGTAGTGGTATTAGTGTTGATTCATCCAAGATAGATGCGGTGATGCAATGGGAGGCTCCTAGGTCGGTTACGGAGATTCGAAGCTTTTTAGGCTTGGCGGGTTACTATCGGAGATTTATTGAGGGATTTTCGAAGTTGGCACTTCCTTTAACGCAATTGACTTGTAAAGGAAAGGCTTTCATTTGGGATATTCATTGTGAAGAGAGTTTCAATGAGCTAAAGAGAAGGTTGACAACGACTCCGATCTTGATTTTGCCTAATCCTAATGAACCATTTGTTGTGTATTGTGATGCTTCATTGACAGGTTTAGGTGGTGTTTTGATGCAAGATGGAAAAGTTGTGGCATATGCTTCTAGACAATTGAGAGTGCATGAAAAGAATTATCCTACGCATGACTTGGAGTTAGCGGCGGTGGTGTTTGTTTTGAAAATTTGGAGGCATTACCTTTATGGTGCAAGATTTGAAGTTTTTAGTGATCACAAAAGCTTGAAATATTTATTCGATCAGAAAGAATTGAACATGAGACAAAGAAGGTGGCTAGAACTTTTGAAGGATTATGATTTTGGTTTGAATTACCATCCGGGTAAGGCCAACGTGGTGGCCGATGCCTTAAGTCGGAGGTTGTTACGTATGTCCACATTGATGATGAAAGAATGGGAACTTTTGGAGGATTTCAGAGATTTGAGTTTGGTTTGTGAAATGACGCCGAGAAGTGTGAGACTTGGTATGTTACATGTTACGAATGATTTTCTTGCAACGGTTAGTGAAAAGCAAAAGTTGGACTTGAAATTCGTTGATTTGATGTTGAATGAGAATGAGGATTTCAAGGTTGATGATTATGGATTTTTGAGATTCCGTGGTCGTATTTGTATTCCCGATGATGTGGAGTTGAAAAAGATGATTTTAGAGGAAGGACACCGAAGTAAATTAAGTATTCATCCGGGTGCGAATAAGATGTATCAAGATTTGAAGAAGATCTTTTGGTGGTCCGGATTAAAGAGAGATGTAGCTCAATTCGTGTATGCATGCTTAACTTGTCAAAAGTCTAAGGTGGAACATCAAAAACCGAGTGGATTTATGCAACCGTTGGATATTCCGGAATGGAAATGGGATAGTATATCGATGGATTTTGTTACGGGATTGCCGAATACACAAAGAGGTCATAATGCTATTTGGGTCATTGTTGATAGGCTTACTAAATCTGCTCACTTTATTCCAATTGATATTAGTTATCCTTTGGAGAAGTTAGCCGAGATTTATATTCTTGTGGTGGTGAAGTTACATGGAGTTCCTAAGAGTATTGTATCGGATCGAGATCCGAGATTTACATCGAGATTTTGGGTGAGTTTACAAGAGGCTTTGGGTTCTAAGCTAAGATTGAGTTCGGCTTACCATCCGCAAATGGACGGTCAAACCGAGAGGACGATTCAATCGTTGGAGGATTTATTGCGTGCTTGTGTACTCGAACAAGGTGGTGCTTGGGATGGTTATTTGGCGTTGATTGAATTCACTTACAATAACAGTTTTCATTCGAGTATAAGTATGGCACCATTTGAGGCTTTGTATGGTCGGAGATGTCGAACACCTTTGTGTTGGCATGAAACCGGTGAGAGGACGATTGTTGGACCGGAATTGGTGCAAGAAACGACGGAGAAAGTGAAGTTTATTCGGGAGAAGATGAAAGCTTATCAAAGTAGACAAAAGAGCTATCATGACAAGAGAAGGAAAGATCTTGAGTTTCAAGAAGGCGACCATGTGTTTTTGAGAGTTACACCAGTTACGGGTGTGGGTCGTGCTTTGAAGTCGAAGAAGTTGACTTCTCGTTTTATTGGTCCGTATCAGATTACTTCGCGAGTTGGTGTTGTAGCTTACCGTGTGGCGTTGCCTCCGAACCTTTCGAATTTGCATGACGTATTCCATGTTTCGCAACTTCGGAAATATGTTCTGGATCTGTCACATGTTATTCCTATGGACGAGGTTGAAGTGAGAGATAACCTTACGGTGGAAGCTTTACCGGTTAGGATTTTGGACCGCGAAGTTAAGAAACTAAGAGGCAAGGATATTGCGCTTGTGAAAGTAGCGTGGGGAGGCGCTGCGAAAGGCAATATGACGTGGGAACTAGAGAGTGGGATGCGAGAGTCGTATCCAGAGTTGTTTGAATCAGGTATTATTTTCGAGGACGAAAATTTCTAAAGTGAGGGAGAGTTGTAACGCCCCGATTTTGATTATTCCATTATTCTTGAGTCTTTTATTTTAATTGGGTGATAAAATTATTTTATTTGTTAAATTGGTGTGTTAAATGTTATTTTACCGTTTTCGAGAGTTTTCGGGGAAATTGGAATTTAGAGTATTTTAGACTTTTCTCAATTAATTATAAGTTCGAAATTTTGTGGAATTAGAATTATGTGAGAAAAATGAATTAAATTGATTTAGTGGAAAATGAGAGAAAAGAAATAGGAAAGAAAGAAAATAGAAAGAAAAGAGAAATAAGAGAGAAATAGAGAAAGATAGAAAGAAAAAGAAGAGAAAGAAAAGAAGAGAGAAAGAAAAGAGGAGAAAGTTGGGAAAACTAGGAAATCATCAAGATCGATCAATTAGCGAGCTTGGAATCCGGGTAAGGGTGTGAAACATTATTATCTTATCAATGTATGTGATTATGTATGGATTGTTGTTGTTGTTGATGAATTTTGGGAATTTTAGGGTATAACCCATTTTTGAGAAATTGATTGGAAATTGATCCAAAAGTGTGTAAACTTGTGTTGATTGTGTTCTAGTTTGTCTATACATGTTTAATATGTATTGTTATACTTCAAACTGGTATTTTTCTGAATTTAGATGATGAATTGGTGAAGTTGGGGGTGGAAAACGCAGAACAGAATTCTGCAGGAAAATTCTGCATTCTGCCTGGCCATACGCGTAATGGGGAGGGCCATACGCGTATTGACTTGGGCAATACGCGTATGGATGGTGCATTTCAGGGCCAATACGCGTATGAACCTTCTTTTTTCCCGGCCATCTGGTGATTTGCGTAGTGTACGCGTAAGGGGTTTTGGCCATACGCGTATGACATAGGTCCATACGCGTATGAGCAGCAGAAGTGTTAAAATGAGATTTTTCAAAATGTCGTTTTCGTTTTCGTCCGTAACTTTTGTTCCGATTATCCGATTTTTACATTCTTGGTGTCGTTGGAAAGCTATTGAGCTGTACTTTCATATTATGATGATTTGGAAATTGTTAGCCGATTTTATTATGTCGAAAAGTCGGGAATAGTGATATTTAGAGATTTTTACCGTTTTGACTATGTGTTTGAATGTGAATCATACTATAGGGCATTGATGTGAATGTATATAGATTGTACGTGATTGTATGAGAAGGATGCATGAATATATTGTGAAATATGTGTACATTGCATGAGTGTATGTGGTCATTTTGTATGAGAAACATCATGACATGCATTCATGTGTCGCGATTCCGTGGAGAATCGGGTGTAATATCACGTCCCTGTTGGGTGTGAGTGATTGATTACACAAATGATCATTGAGGATCCTCTGAACATTGCGTAGTCAATGGGTGTAATCGTTGCGATGAGTTACACTTGATTCCGCGGGAATCTTCAGGATGATTGTGTGCCCTTGTGGGGTTTGAGCAATCGGATTGTGTCTGAGTGAACAATCCAGAAACATCGGATGCCATGATGGTATGAGCGATGGGGAAATATCGTAGGCCCGGCAGGGAGGATATTTCCATTGAGTTCTTCAATTGAGCTCGGGTGATGAGTCGGTACCGCATGCATCTGCATAGAGTCGAGAGTCGGTCTCTATGAGTTGCATTGATCATCTTTGTATTTGTGCATTGATGAATAAACATTGATATATGTATGTTTATGGGAAATGATATAAACTGTATCTTATAATGATGCATTGTTGAATGAACAAGTATGTGTGTGTTCATGTGGAATGATGATAATGGTGAATGTATGCATAATGAATATGCTTGGTGGATATATATATATATATATATATATATATATATATATATATATATATATATATATATATATATATATATATATATATATATATATATATATATATATACATTGTGACGTATATAGATGAAAATGTGATGAGTTGTGGTGAGAATATGTGTTATATGTTTATGTGTAGTACATAATTATATGCATTGTTATTCTGATAATATTTCTCACCCTTCTGCTGTTTTATGATGCTCTATGAGGCATTGCAGAGTAGGTATGCTGGAGGTCTTTTTGTGAAGCGTGTCTTCATTCTTTTGGTCGGTTGGCTCTGATATGTAGCACCGGGTAGCTAGGATGTATACTATTCTTTTGTGATACATCTGTACATGTATCTTGCTGATGAATTTGTGTATATAAACATGATGTTGCTTGTGACTCATACTGGATGATGTATGTATATATGTTGATGTATATATGTGGTTGTTATTCAATATTTTAGATGTTTCCGCTTTCATTCTAAATATTGAGATGTGGGTGTAAGGACAAAGTTCCTCTGTGGCAAGTTACCCCACTGTTGCATATCAATATTTTGAGCAGGTGTTGTATGTATTAAATGCGTGTATGATGTGACATGCCTCTTTTATACTATATTTTAATCGTACTCTGGCGAATTTTTTTTTATATGTGCCTAAATGATTTATATGATTATTTGGGGGTATAGAAAGGGGGTGTTACAACGGACATAACGACCTGTACGTTGGTGTCATCGGAGGGCGGAGTCTCTTCAGCCGCCTTCTTGCTCTCCTGGGTTTCTTGCCGGGGAGCTTCTTTTTTCTTCGCGAACTGCTTCGGATGGCCGTCGCGAATGAGGATCTCTATGGCATCCCTGAGGTGGATGCATTCTTCCGTCGTATGGCCGTGGCTCTTGTGGAAGCGGCAATACTTGGATTTGTCCACACCTGGCCTGGCCGGCAGCTGTTTGGGGAAACGGACCCCCGCTTGTTTGAACTCTGAATTGGCACATTCGGACAAGATTTTCTCCCTCGAGGTAGTGAGGGGGGTATAGTCGTGGAACCGTCCAGAAGGTCCCTTCTGTTCGCGTGCATCGCGAGGCCGATCGTCGCGTCTTTTATCTCCTCGACGGGATGTCGAGGGCTCTTCAGCTCTGGATGTCTGGGTACCTTCTTGGTGACGGGAGGCCCGGACAGAGTGGGCAGCGACCTTCTCCTCGTACTGTATATACGACTGGGCTTGGTGGAGGAGAGCGTTGAGGTTCCTTGGTGGATCTAGGCCGATGGCTTTTGCGAAATCTGAGCCAGGACGTAATCCCTGCTCGAGCAGGAATTTCTTCATATCGTCGGTCGTTGGCACTTGGACGGCTTCCTTGTTGAACCGCTCAATGTAGTCCCGAAGGGGTTCATCTCTCCCCTGTACAACAGCTCCAAGGGACGCCTAAGTCTTAGGATGGCGTCGTGATGCAGTAAAGTGTCGGGAGAAGATCCTCCCGAGCTGCCTCCAGGAGGTGATGGATTCCTCGGGCAGTTGTTTGTACCAGGTCATTGCTCCCTTCCGGAGCGTGGTCGGGAACAGGCGGCACTTGATGGCTCCTCGTACACCTCGGTAGTCCAGAAGAGCATCTATGTTTTCTATGTGCTTGTCTGGGTCCGTGGTTCCATCATAAGTCCCTAGAGACGGAGGCTTCTCTAGTCCTTTGGGGAGACGGGTGGCTAGGATCCTGCGGGACAACGGGCCGCGAGGCTCGTCATCGCTGTCCGAACTTGAAGTCGACGGTGACCGTTGTCTGCGCTCGCGGCGGTGGTCTCTGTGAGGTGAGGGCGATCGTGGTCGGTCGCGATGTCTGATCGGGGAAGAATGCCCGTCCTGCCTCGTTCTCTTGTGTCTTGGTGGCGACTGGTCCCGCGGGGAGATCTGGTCGCGTTTGCGAAAGCGTAGTGGTTCGGGCCTCGTCATACGGTCTTCTCGGTGCCTAGGTGGCGGGCTTCTTGATTTCTGGTGTTTCCTCTTGGGGGGAGAAGATCTTGGAAGAGCTGCTTCTTCGAGGGCTCCTATCCTTTCACCTTGCTGCAAAATAAGGAGGTTCGTGCGGTTGACAGCATCTAGGAGGGCTGCGACGGCTAGATCAGTGCTGGGGGGGCCAGGAATTGGTCGCTCCCCCAACGGTGACTGTTTTTCTCCTTGCTCGGTGGGAGGAGGAGTTGGAGAAGCAGTGGCCCCGTCTCGAAGGAAACGGGGATCAGAAAGTAACAGCGAACTGCCATTAACGTCCACCTTGTTGACGGGGACAAGAACTGTAGCGTCAACACTTTTTGCGGGATTCTGAGCGGCCATGTGTGGGTGGATTAACGAAGGTATGTTTTGATCTTTAGTTTCCGAGTAAGAAAGAAAGAAGGGGAGAACAAGGAGTTTCCCACAGACGGCGCCACTGATCTCGAGTGTTCGATCAGATCCACACACGCTGGTCGTCAGATGGCAAGGTGCTCGGTAGATGATGGTCGCTGTACGTGCTGGGTGTTCGGACTGTTGAGGAGAAAAGGGGGGTGTACCTGCAAGGCACTCCGACGCTCAAGTAAGAAAGGGTCAGAGAAAAAGGGGCAAGTACAAAGTGTATTCTGAGGGTGAAAATGTGATACCTCGCTCTCTCAAATGAGAGGGTTTATATAATGTTCCCCAGCGCGTGGCCAACGGCCCTATTTTCAAGGCGAAATAACCGTTTTCCTGAAGAATAAGTAACTGCCCAAACTAGCCATTATGACGGGCAGGAGGGTAGTTGCGAGCATCTGTCCGTCAGATGTCGGGGAGCTGTAGCTCGTGTGTGGCGGACAATAATTCCGGGCAGGGCTGAGCAGTCAGTGCCCGGTTGTAGTGGCAAAAGGGTACTTTTGTCATCTTAATGGACTGGATCCAAGCGTTTGGGCCGTTACTGTAGCAGTCACGGATTGGGCCGCGCATGGCCGTTGGCCCAGTCCAGAACAATACCTGCCAAATTAATTTTGCTTCTCATACTAAAAATTAATCTTGACTTAAAAAAAAAACAATGATGGCAAAAGATCAAGATTGTGTTACATCACATGCCTACAACCCTAGTAGGAAGGAGACATGAAACTTACTAAAGCTGGACATTGGAGTTGCCTGCAATGACTTTCAGCTATTACATTTATATTAACACCTATGTTATTTTAATATAAATTGAGACATACTAATTTAACCATAGAAAAAAAGAATATGCATGCATAGTGAAAAATATTTTTTTACTATCAATTAATCACGGACGTGTATCCTACTAAATTAAATTTTAAAATACTGATATGATATAATAGAATGTTATAATTCTATTGAATGGTGGTATTGACAATGCACTATCTTTAATCTCTTTAACCATAAATAACACGTTTGTTGCAATTTATATTTTTTTAAATAAAGAATGGGATTTTATTATTAATAAATGTGACGAGTATAATGATCAATTTATGGATGTTTTAATTTATATAGAATTTAAACTTTCTTTTTATGTTACGCAATTAAATTCTGGCCATGGGAATGACACCTCATAGATTTTTTGCAATATTTTGGAGGCTTCAAAAAGTTTTGCAGGAAGAAATAACATATCATTATTTCTTTGGGTGTTATGAATTTGATCATATTTTATCATTTTTAATTTTAATAGCATTGTGATGTTTTTGATGTATTCTACTAATTTTAAATAAATATTTATTTTAGTTAAAAAAATACCTTCAAAAGATTAAGAGAAGCCATGAACTACAGACTATATATATTTGTTACTTAAAACACAAGATTTAAAAAAATTATTATTCCCTCTGTTTCATAAAAAGTGTCTCATTTACATTTTTTTTTTGTTTTAAAATAATTATCCATTTAGATTATCAATGTAGTATTTATTATTATTTTTTCACTACTATACCCCTATTCATTAGGTTTCATTTTATTCAACTATTTTATTAACTACATTTATAGGGATATTCTAGTAAATAACATTATTTTTTTTACTAAAACTAACACATCTAATCATTTTTTTAAGAACTGCACATTGTTCAAATAACACACTTTTATGAGTTAAGATCTGCTCCATTTTGTCTCCCTCCATTTACTCCTGTTCCATTCATAGATGCTTGACACGTGGAAAAAAAATCAAAGGATCTGATTTAAAGTTTAAAAATTAACCAATAAAAAAATTAATTTGCTGTTTCTATTTTCCGTAAAAAAAGTATCCCTTTTCTCTAAACCTAATCCTCTTCTCCTCAGTTTTTTTTTACATGAATTCTTTATTTTTGAGAATTTTTATATGAATTCTTGATTTTTATGGAAATATGAAGTCACAGTTTCTTTTGAAAGGGCTGCTATGTTGTGTCATTGTTCTTGCTCCGTTTCATCCTCTCTATTTCATTATTTGGGATATGCAATTTTTTCTTAATTCTTTTGACAAAGGGGTTCCCAAATTTTTGGGAAGTGGTTGAAAAAAAATCTCAGATCCTTTCCAAAAGTGCTTTGCAATTTTCTTAAAAAAATTTTTGAGATCAATTGTCCCCAGAATGTTTTGCAATTTATGAAAACAGTTTTTCCTAAAAACACTGCAAATTTTCCAACAAAACTCTTTTTTCAATTTTTCTTTTCAAACCTTTAATAGTTTCAAATGAAGTTTGCAGAGTTAATGAGGAAGCAAGACAGAGCGGAATAAGGAAGACGAAGATATGTGGACCATCGTGATTTATTTTGAACTGAGTAATTATAGTTTCATAGAGAGAAGTCAGTTTTTAATCTCAATCGTTAAAACTTTAAATTGACACATGTTATTTATCGGTACAAGGAACTGAAAAACTGGACCAATAAAGTACTGGAGCAGATCCAAACTCCACTTTTTATGAGACGGATGGAGTACTATAAACCCTTAGGGTGTGTTTGTTTCATGGATTTAAAATTTATTCCCAGGAATGTGTGAGGTTGGAAATCGTATTCCCACGTTTGTTTCAAGTTTTATCAAATTATACCCGGGTATCTTTTATTCCTGGGAATATAATTTACTCATTACTTTGATATTTTTTATTCCCATGTAAAAGGGTGTGAATATTACATTCCCATGGGAATAAAAGATAACCACCCATAACCTCCCACTCAAAATTAATTTAACTCTTTTATATATTTTTTAAAAAAATGAATTAAATATATTTTATAAAAATTCCAAGGAACTTCAATTACTTACCAAACACATAGACAGGAATAAAATTCCTGGTATTCTTGTTCCAGGGAATAATATTCCCAGAATTATAAATTTAATCCTTTAAACAAACACACCCTTAATACTGAATATGAGGTTAAAAACATAAGTTTTCTTACAAATTTTTCACTTTTTTTTTAACAAGTTTTTCACTTATGTATTCTTAGCTTTTTGCTATGATATCTAATCTACATTATGACAATAACAAATATAATTATTAAAGCTCCGGAACTCCTTTAAGTAGCGGTGTTCTCATTCAAGAAAAATAAGAAAAACTTAAATTCAAATATGACGGTGATTACCAAATTCCTTCAACTTATAATGAAATTTATTGCAATTCTATGCCTTCTAATGCAAGTACACTTTCTATGCGAAGGAGGGTTCAACAATGAAGCAGAGGCTCTTCGTGAGTTCAAAAATGGTTTGAAAGACCCTTCAAATCTTTTATCTTCATGGACAGTTGGAGAAGATTGTTGCAATTGGAAAGGAGTTGGATGTAACACAACCACAGGTCATGTTATCTCTCTTAATCTCCATTCTTCTAATTCCTTAGATAATCTTCATGGTTACTTATCTCCATCTTTGCAAAAATTGCCATATTTAAGTTATTTGAACCTTCGTGGCAATAATTTCACGCAATCTAGTGTGCCTCCTTTTCTAGGTACGATGCAAAATTTAAAACATCTTGACCTTTCTCATGCAAATTTTAAGGGGAATCTCTTTGATAATAATCTTGGAAACCTTTCTCTGCTTGAATCGCTTGATTTGAGTGGAAATGATTTCTCTGTCAATAATCTAAAATGGCTTCGTAGACTTTCTTCCTTAAAAACTCTCGATTTAAGTGGTGTTGATCTCAGCAGTTCTAAAAATGATTGGTTTCATGACATTAGCACAATACTTCCTTCTCTTGAAACATTGCGTTTGTCAGGTTGTCGGCTTTATGAACTTCCTTCATCTCTTCCATCGAAAGTGAATTTTGATTCTCTTGTAACTCTTGATTTGTCTGTCAATTATTTCAATAGTACTATCCCTGATTGGTTGTTTGAAAATTGTCATCACCTTCAATATCTCAATCTCTCAAAAAACAGTTTACAAGGTCATATACCATACTCAATTGAGAGGCTAGTGAATCTTGTAGCACTCGATCTATCACACAACATGCTCAATGGTTCAATACCATCAACATTGGGCAAAGCTCATGGCCAAAGCAGTTTGAAAGAATTGCATCTTTCTTATAATCAGCTAAATGGTACATTGGAAAAACTCCTTCCACAACTATCAAAATTGGTTGTGTTAGATTTAGCCGGAAACAATTTGGTGGGTAATATCAGTGATGTTCATCTAGCTAACTTTAACAATCTCAAAGTGTTGTATCTATCTTTTAACTATGTAACTTTGAACATGAGCCAAAATTGGGTCCCTCCTTTCCAACTTGAAACTTTAGGTTTGGCAAAATGTGATTTGGGTCCTCAATTTCCAAAATGGATTCAAACACAAAAGAATTTCTCCCATATTGATATATCAGGTGCAGAGATCTCTGATACTGTGCCCAATTGGTTTTGGGATTTGTCACCTAATGTTGAGTATATGAATCTCTCTTACAATGAGCTGAGAAGATGTGGACATGATTTATCAAAAAAAATCAAACTTAAAACACTTGATTTGAGCTACAATAATTTCTCATGTTCCTTGCCTCGATTGCCTCCCAACTCAAGGGATTTGGATATCTCCAACAATTTATTTTATGGAACCATTTCAAAAGTGTGTGAAATGTTGGGTATCAATAATTCATTGGAAACTCTCAACTTATCTTATAATAATTTTTCAGGAGTCATTCCAAATTGTTGGACATATGGGACAAACATGATTATTCTTAATCTTGCCGAAAATAATTTGATTGGATTAATTCCTGATTCCTTTGGTAGCCTCATATATCTCCATATATTGTTAATGTACAACAACAATCTTACTGGAAATATTCCCGACACTCTTACAAATTGCAAAGTTCTGACATATTTGGATCTAGGGTCGAATCAATTGAGGGGGGCCATACCATCTTGGATTGGTACAGAGATGCTGATCCTAGAGGCACTCATATTGAGTAGGAATTCCTTTGATGAAAATATCCCAACAACATTATGCGAACTCAAGTCTTTACGGATATTAGACCTTTCAGAAAATCAATTGAGGGGAGAGATTCCAAGATGTGTATTTCCTGCAATGGCTACTGATGAAAGTATAAATGATAAATCCTATATGGTGTTTCTGACAATTAAGGAAAGTCTTTCTATATATCTATCTAGAAAGCATCCATTTCTAGTTCCATGGAAAGGGGCTTTCCAGATTTTTAATGGGCTTGCACTTCGAATTGTAAAATTGATTGACTTGTCATCAAATTATTTGACACAAGGCATTCCTGTTGAAATTACAAAGCTGGTTGAACTGCATTCATTAAATTTATCGAGGAACCAGTTGGTGGGTTCCATTCCTTTCAATATTGGTGAAATGGAAATCTTGGAAGTATTGGATTTGTCGAGGAATCAATTATCATGTGGCATTCCCACTACCATGGTCAGTATGGATTTCCTAGGAATTTTGGACTTATCATACAACACTCTGTCTGGGAAACTTCCACCACAGGAGGGACAGTTTGAATTTGTCGGCACTGAATCCTACGCGGGTAATCCACGCCTTTGTGGTGCTCCACTCTCACAAAAATGTCAGGAAAATAGAAACAGTTCGTTGGAGGACACAAATTGCAGGCACAATGAAGAACATGGAAAAGATGGCCACCGTGAAGACACTAGAATGAGCTTGAGTATCAATCCATTATACATAACCATGATTGCAGGATTTTTCACTGGATTTTGGGTATTTTGGGGCTCCATATTACTCTTTGCATCTTGGAGACATGCTTATTTCCGTTTCCTAAACAACATGGAAGATAGGATCTATGTCACTGTAGTTGTCGCATTTAATAAATTGCACAGGAAGATAAACACTCAACAACCTCCTTTGTAATGCGTTTGTGTTTTAAGAAATAGAAAAAAAAATTGTCAATGTTGTTTGCTGATGATTTTGAATTTAAATAAAGTGTTTATGTTTTGAATATCAGTTTTCTAAATTTGTGTATGAATCATCTAATTTGCTTCCATCGTACAACTGCATTCACTACGTCATAATATCTATTGGTTTTTATATCCTTATGAATGTGATCATATGACAATTCCTTGTAACATCTATGACATAGATAAGAAAAGTTGGAAACTAAGTGACAAGTGGAAACACAAAATTTCCTACTACTACTTGTAAGTAGGACTCATTAACTTGAGTTTATGCTCAATGTTTCACTAATAAAATAAAATTAACACTAGTATAATCTATACGAGCTGCTTCTTCTGCAAGAATCCCTTCTAATACCATAATTGCAAAACTAAAACTCTAATGTAGATACCTAACAATATTTTTTTTATAATCAAAATATATTCCAATTGAATCAAGGGGATCCAATACCCATTACAAAACAGAGCTATACATTAATCTTACACAGATAAGCAACAAAATTTACAGCACCAGCAAAGAATCAAATGTCACTCCTACAAAAAATAAGGTCTTCTATACCATTCATAATAGTTACAATTGACCTTGTTCCTATTAGCTATACATATCTACCACCACGACGTACGAATAATTCTATAGAAAATCTCTTTAGGAACAGCAAAACCATAATTAAAGATTACTTAATTCCTATACCGCCATAAATTCCAACAAGTGGACAACCAAACTAAAAGTGCAGACTGTTTAGAAAAATAATTCTCAAATGAATCCAACAAATGTCCACACAATTCGTAGCTACCGAAACCTCACAGCCTAACCAGTTCTCAACTTCTTGCCACACTAATTTGGTTTTTGGACAAGAAATGAAAAAATGATAGAGTGTTTTCACATTATTAAAACAGAAAACGCAAACCTTGTTGATATTACCTGGATCAGACAGTTGTTCAGTGGCCAGGAACGTCGTATGGACTTCAGCTCCGGTGATGATGATACGACCGGGGGGGTACCTGCAAGGTACTCCGACGCTCAAGTAAGAAAGGGAGTAAGCAAGTACAGAAAAACAGGTGAGAGTTAGAATATGTTGTGTAACCTGTCCCTCTCAAGTGAGAGGGTATTTATAGAGAGCCTCCGACGCGGGGCCAACGGTCACTTGCACTGGGCCGGATTGAAAGGTTCAATCCAAGCAACTGCCAGGGCTTACGTGGCGTAGTGAAGACCAGCACGTGGTCTTCGCCCTAGTGTAATGGTCCCTAAATCTCCGGAAGTAGGGCAAATCGATTCCTTCGGGAGTGGGAAGTTACAAGAGAAGGTGTCCTCACGGGGAGGAGCACGTAAAGGTCGAGGAGAAAGAGGTTCTCCCCGGCTGTGAGGTTATGCCCGATATCGGTGTTTGCTAGGCGGCTAACGAGTGGAGGACATGTGGGGTCTTCGGCCCTGCGAAGCTGCACTCAGCGCTGGTCATATGAATGATCACGTTGGGCCGGTCTATTACTGAATTGGGCCTGCTTGACAGTTGGGCAGACCACGGCCCAGTCCGTAACAGGAGCCCCCCCAATTCGTTGCTCCGAAATGCCGGAGTAATGACTTTTGGATCGGCTTGACGCAAGGCTCCTCGTACGGATGTCGACGATGAAGTGTCTTCGAGCTAAAACACAATGAGGAGGCCACGAGCACGGGGTGTTGCGCGGGCACGTATCTGAGACTCTGTGCGACTCGCGAAGACGGTGACGCGGGGAAGACGGACGGTTGAGAGGCCGAGGAGGGAGGCAGGTGAAGAGGTAAACGTGGGAACGCGTGTGCCACGTGTCGTCTGTCATTAGTGCCTAGGGGTGGCTAGGCCTAGGGCACTCAAAAGCCTAGGGACTCCTCGAGTCCAGTGAGGGGCCTATAAAAGGGCTGAGTTCGTGCCATTTGCACGTTCCCACCTTTTTCGCTCCGGATTTCTCTTCTATTCACCGTCGCTGCTCCACCACCATACACCACCGCGCGCTGCCGTTTTCACCGTACCGGTCCGCTCTCCACCACCGTTTCAAGTAAGCCTTCAATCCTTTTTTGTTCCGTTTTTGTTTGTTTTAGTAGTTTTCCAGAAAACCGGTAAAGTTTCCGGCACGGCTGTGGAGCCTCCGGTGAGAAACGGCAGGACGTTTCTAGGGTTCCGTCAGATTTGGCGGAGGCTTGGGATGAATATCCCGAGGACCCGATGAATACCCCGAGGACATGCGATGAATGTCCCGGGGAGGTGAGGCGAGACAGGATCAGAAACCTGGAGAAGGTCTGGGGGCAACGGTATCGGGTAGTTCGCAGTTGTCCCGAGCATCTCCCGTGCTCTCGCTGCCCTTTCACTTGATCGGCGGTGGAAGGGTGGATTTGGTCGTGGCCAACGAATTCACCTATTTCCTATGCTTTTCAAGTAAAAATGGTCGTGAGGCTTACGGGGATTCTCCAGATAGACACCGAGCCCGATGTGGACGGTCCCGCGCAGCTTCCCTGGGAGGAGCTCCTGCGTCCGGCTGTCGACTGGGCCGGCGAGGAGCCTCTACGCATTCATTCCCATTTTGCCATCGACGACACAGACGTTTTCACCATCGCCGAGGACGTTGCGGAGGGCGAACAGGCGAAATGGTCGGTCTTTCAGCCTCGGAAACACCACCGAATCTGCTCGAATTACCGTGGGTTGAGGTTCCCCATGTATGAGTTCGCTTTAAAAGAGGTTGGTATTCCCCTCCCCTTCAACAGCTTTCAGGTGGGGGTGTTCAACCGGCTGCACTTGGCGCCGTCTCAGCTCCATCCTAACGCACTCGCCTTCATGCGGGCCTTTGAGATCGTGTGCGACTATCTCAACGTCGGGACAACCTTCTCGCTATTTTTTCGCGTCTTCCACCTCCAACGGGCAACTGACCAGGGGCGACATAGTTGGGTCTCCTTCAAGTAGCCGAGGAAGCTGTTCAAGGCGTATTCAGATTCGGTTAGGAATTTCAAAGATAGGTTTTACTATGTCATGCCCGCGACGCACGAGGCTGTGGGCACGCTTTATGACATCGTGACCGACAGTGCCGGGCAGGTGAGGTTTTTGTACAAGTGCCCCCTGGAGTGGGAGAATGCGCACTTCACGCTTGGTACGGACGAATACCTCGTGAAACCCAGCGAACTGTCGGAGGAGGACAAAGAGGGGTACGTTAAGCTGGTCGCGTATGTCACTGGCTTCAGCCGGGCGGTGTGTGTAACGAGGGACAGAAAATCTATGCTCGACTCACGGGGAAGGGTTAGGACCGAGGCCCGTTATCTAAACACCAAGGCTCTCCTTGAGTGCAAATCCCCTGATGAGGCCAAGAGGTTTTTAGGTAGGAACCAATTATCCTGTTCGTGCGTGCACTTAGTATTGTTTCCTTATGCTAACCTGTATCGTGTTTTCCCTTGCAGCTCAAATGTCGAACGCCACCGAGCGCATCATGAAGATGGCTGCTGAGCGAGCTCCTAAACGAGCTAAGGGCCGTATTCGCTACGTTATCTAGGCAACGGTGTCAATCGGCGCAACGAGCATCTCGTCTTCTCCACATTGCAGCCAGTCTCCCCCTCCGGAGAGCACCCCTGCAAAAAGGGCTAGGACTAAGGGGCCCGTCCTCGTGGACCTCTAGGAGCATGTCCCCACGGAGAGCTTTCTACTGCCCGCCTGTCATCTTCAGCAGAACTTCTTTGGGGGAAGCTCTCCCGTCGTTGCTGAGGCAGAAGTGAATGCAGTTCTGGAAATGGAGGGAGCGTGTACAGTGGTGGAGCAACGACGGTGAGCAGAAGAGAAATCTGGAGCGAAAAAGGTGGGAACGTGCAAATGGCACGAACTCAGCCCTTTTATAGGCCCCTCACGGGACTCGAGGAGTCCCTAGGCTTTTGAGTGCCCTAGGCCTAGCCGCCCCTAGGTATTAATGACAGACGACACGTGGTACACGCGTTCCCACGTTTACTGTAACGACCCGATTTTAATTATCTCCATTTTGTGTTAATTGTATTATTTTGTGGAGTCTTTTATTTTAATTGGGTGATAATTATTTTAATTGTGATATTGGTATGATAATATGTTATGTTTTCATATTATGTGATTTTACCGTTTTTGAGAGTTTGCGGGGAAAATTAGATTGGAGGGTATTTTAGACATTTCACACTTAATGATATTTTAGTTAGTTAGTTAGATATTTCGTGAAAAAGAAATGGAAAAGTAATAGAAGTAGAAAGAAAAGAAAAGTATAAGTAAGAAAAGAAAAGGAAGAAAAACATAAAGAGAGAAAAGTGAGAAAGAAGAGAAAAGAAGAACAAGAGGAGAAAAGTGGGAAAAAGGCTAGAAATCATCAAAATCAACGGTTAGGATTCGAATCGAACGGGTAAGGGTGTGAAACATTGTTATCCTAACTTTGGGTATGATTATGTATGTGTTTTGTGTGGATGTTTTGGTTGGTTTTCCATATTTTTCCGTTTATGCCGTATTGGACGAAATCGATAGAAACCGATGTTTTTACGGTCGAAAAGTCGTATAAATACATGTGTTGGTTGGTTATATGTATGTGAGCTGCTGTTTAAAGTTTCATGAAGTTTGGTTATGTATTGGTTAGTTTTCGTTATGTTTCCGTTGTTTTTTTCCGTTTAGGTCGAATTGTAGGAAATCGATAGAAATCGATGTTTTCACGGATGAATTTCGAAATAAATTACGTAGTTGTATCGAGTAAGGTTAGGTCGTCGTATAGCGTGCTTTTTATTCGATTTGGTGATGTTTGAAAATTCTGGTTTTTGAAAGGTTGAAATTTAATTGAAAAATCGAACGTCGTAGAAATTTCGTTTATGTGATCTAAATTGTTCTTATGTATTTGGTGGTTGCGCGTATATGTTTATTTTGGTGAAAATGTTTGATTTAGTCGAGTTTTCGGGCATTTGGAAAAAGTTATAGCTAGGATGCTTTTGATTTCCTTTTTGTGATACATTTGCATATGTATCTGGTTGATGACTATGTGTATATACCATGACTGATGTTGATGAATCATACTGGTTGATATATGTATATATATATATATATATGATGTTTATATATGTGGTTGTTATTCAATGTTTAGTTGTTCCGCTTTTATGCTAAATATGGAAATGTGGGTGTAAGGACGTAGATTCCTTGATTGATAAGTTACCCCACTGTTGCATATCTTATGAGCAGGTGTTGTATGTGTTTTAATTTCATGCATAATGTGACATTCTCTTTTTATGCTGTAGTTACAATTATACTCTGATAGAATTTTCAATACGTGCCTAAATGATTTAATTGATTATTTGGGGGTATAGAAAGGGGTGTTACATTAAGTGGTATCAGAGCCAGTGTTGAGTCAGTCGTGTCTGTCTCTTTGTTGTGTTGATTGAACTATTGTTTAACCTTGTTGCTCTATGGGAAGTAATCAGAATATGGCTGGTAAAAACGATGCTGCGATGGCTGCTGCTATGGAAGCAATGGCTAGGGTTGTGCAGGGTGCACCGAATGTGAGTGCTAACGAAGAGTTCAGGAAGAATCAACCACCGGTTTTCAAAGGAAGATTTGATCCCGATGGTGCTCAACTCTGGTTAAAAGAGATTGAAAGGATTTTCAGAGTTATGGACTGTGCAGAGGAGAATAAGGTGAGGCTTGGATCTCACATGTTGAAGGAAGAAGCCGACGATTGGTGGGTCGGTATGCGTCAAATTCTTGAGGTGGATAATGAAGAGATAACTTGGGAATTGTTTCGTACCCAGTTCTTGGTGAAGTATTACCCTGAGAGTGTTAAAGGGAAGAAAGAGATAGAGTTCTTGGAATTGAAACAAGGTAGTATGTCAGTAGTGGAATATACTGCTAAGTTTGTGGAATTGGTTCAATTTCATTCTCATTATGCTGCGATTACTGCTGAGTTCTCAAAGTGTATTAAATATGAGAATGGTTTGCGTCCTGAGATTAAGCAAGCTGTGGGATATCAGAGGATTAGAACGTTTTTAGATTTGACTGAATGTTGTAGAATTTTTGAGGAGGATAGCAAGGCTCGTTCTACACATTACAAGAGTGTGAATGAGAAAAAAGGGAAACAGCAAGCTAGGAGTGGACCTTATGTGACACCCGCTGATAAGGGCAAGCATGAGGGAAACTTTGATAAGAAATATGGAGGAGGAGGTTCCGGTTCCATTAAGTGTTACAAATGTGGTGAAGTGGGACATAAATCCGTGGAGTGCAGAAATACTGCATTGAAGTGTTCTAACTGTGGACATATGGGGCATTCTGTTGCCTATTGTAGAAAGAATTTGGTGAAATGCTATAATTGTGGAGAAGCGGGTCACATTAGTACTAGGTGTACTAACCCGAAACAAGCTCAAGCGGGCGGAAAAGTGTTTGCATTAGCGGGGTCAGACACTACTAGTGCAGATCGTATGGATAAAGGTATATGTTTTATTAATAGTACGCCTTTAGTTGTTATTATTGATATGGGAGCGACTCATTCATTTATTTTCCATGAGTGCGCTAAGTGCTTGAATTTGTTTATGACTGCTTCGGGGTCGGTAACTACGTCCTTGTTGTGTGTTTGTCGATGTTGTTTATTCCTTAGTACGTGATAGGTGTGTGGAACACTATCAGTGCTCTCTGGTTTTTCTAATCCTTTATCTTTAGGATTGAGAATGAGATAAGTGGGGGAGAAGCCGGTACTTCTCCAAGTGACTTCAGGTGTAGAGCGTTGGCTCAGTGTGCCGTTGGTTGCACGATTGTATGTGTTGCTTGGACAGTGTTGTTCCCGATTCCGAAGGGAATGCGGAGGTAAGGTTTATGTCAATTAAGGATTTGTACCTTGTGTGGTTTTGTGCACAAGATGCAAGGAATGTTATTATGGCTTGGTAAAGATGGTCTATGCCCCCTCATGATTGTCGGCTGTCTATTGACAAATTGAGGAACTGATCACCCTTAATCTCTTGTTGATAGCAGACAGAAATTATGTTGGATGGAGTAGACGTGTCTTTCCAGCTTGATGGTATGTTTGGTGTGTAAGCTAATACCGCATAGAGAGAAGTGGTGTATATAAAAAAGTAAACTATGATTTTCTGGTGTATAGTACAAGAGTCAAATGTTGATTATGAAATTGGTGGTTTGTTAGTTGTGAGTAATCAGAGTGCGCAGCGGAAGTGTGAAATTGTTGTATTGGTTGTTGTGAGGCAAGGATGCAGGTATTCTGGTTTTGTGGATGTTGTTGAGGTAATGTTGTGTCTTGGAACTTTATGTTCTTGCCTGTGTTGTTGCCTCGTTTCCATGGTGATGGTGCGAGTGCGAGTAGCCAATTCCTCTGTTTGGGGATTAGGAGAGTGTTACCTATGGTGTTGGTAACGATCTTGTTGTGTTCCAGGTCAAGAGTGAACTTGGGTGTTTGTATCTTGGTTATCCTTTGAGTTGGTCGTCAAGTGCATTGTATGGGCATTGCATCTTGTCTTGGTTGTCGTGGTCGTTGTCTTGTCATTGTTGTTGCTGTTAGTGTGCTGCTTTGTTGTTTGTGTTATTTGTGGTGTGCCTTTTGTTGGCATGATAGTTGGTTGGTCGGATACTAGAGCCGTATCCGGGGTTGTTCGTGCTTAGCATATTTTCGAGGACGAAAATGTCTAAGTGGGGGAGAGTTGTAACGACCCGATTTTAATTATCTCCATTTTGTGTTAATTGTATTATTTTGTGGAGTCTTTTATTTTAATTGGGTGATAATTATTTTAATTGTGATATTGGTATGATAATATGTTATGTTTTCATATTATGTGATTTTACCCTTTTTGAGAGTTTGCGGGGAAAATTAGATTGGAGGGTATTTTAGACATTTCACACTTAATGATATTTTAGTTAGTTAGTTAGATATTTTGTGAAAAAGAAATGGAAAAGTAATAGAAGTAGAAAGAAAAGAAAAGTATAAGTAAGAAAAGAAAAGGAAGAAAAACATAAAGAGAGAAAAGTGAGAAAGAAGAGAAAAGAAGAACAAGAGGAGAAAAGTGGGAAAAAGGCTAGAAATCATCAAAATCAACGGTTAGGATTCGAATCGAACGGGTAAGGGTGTGAAACATTGTTATCCTAACTTTGGGTATGATTATGTATGTGTTTTGTGTGGATGTTTTGGTTGGTTTTCCATATGTTTCCGTTTATGCCGTATTGGACGAAATCGATAGAAACCGATGTTTTTACGGTCGAAAAGTCGTATAAATACATGTGTTGGTTGGTTATATGTATGTGAGCTGCTGTTTAAAGTTTCATGAAGTTTGGTTATGTTTTGGTTAGTTTTCGTTATGTTTCCGTTGTTTTTTTCCGTTTAGGTCGAATTGTAGGAAATCGATAGAAATCGATGTTTTCACGGATGAATTTCGAAATAAATTACGTAGTTGTATCGAGTAAGGTTAGGTCGTCGTATAGCGTGCTTTTTATTCGATTTGGTGATGTTTGAAAATTCTGGTTTTTGAAAGGTTGAAATTTAATCGAAAAATCGAACGTCGTAGAAATTTCGTTTATGTGATCTAAATTGTTCTTATGTATTTGGTGGTTGCGCGTATATGTTTATTTTGGTGAAAATGTTCGATTTAGTCGAGTTTTCGGGCATTTGGAAAAAGTTATAGCTAGGATGCTTTTGATTTCCTTTTTGTGATACATTTGCATATGTATCTGGTTGATGACTATGTGTATATACCATGACTGATGTTGATGAATCATACTGGTTGATATATGTATATATATATGATGTTTATATATGTGGTTGTTATTCAATGTTTAGTTGTTCCGCTTTTATGCTAAATATGGAAATTTGGGTGTAAGGACGTAGATTCCTTGATTGATAAGTTACCCCACTGTTGCATATCTTATGAGCAGGTGTTGTATGTGTTTTAATTTCATGCATAATGTGACATTCTCTTTTTATGCTGTAGTTACAATTATACTCTGATAGAAGTTTCAATACGTGCCTAAATGATTTAATTAATTATTTGGGGGTATAGAAAGGGGTGTTACATTTACCTCTTCACCTGCCTCGCTCCTCGGCTTCTCAACCGTCCATCTTCCCCGCGTCACCGTCTTCACGAGTCACGTAAATTCTCAGATACGTGCCCGCGCAACACCCTGTGCTCGTGGCCTCCTCACTGAGTTTTAGCTCGAAGACACTTCATCGTTGACATCCATACGAGGAGCCTTGCGTCAAGCCGATCCAAAAGTCATTACTCCGACATCTCAGAGCAACGACTTGGAGGGGCTCCTATTCCGGACTGGGTCGCGGTCTGCCCAACTGTCGAGTAGGCCCAATTCAGTAATGGGCCGGCCCAGCGTGATCATTCATATGACCAGTGCCGAGCGCAACTTCGCAGGGCCGAGGACCCCACATGTCCTCAACTCGTTAGCCGCCTAGCAAACACCGATGTTGGGCATAACCTCACAGTCGGGGAGAACCTCTTTCTCCTCGACCTTTACGTGCTCCTCCCCGCGAGGACACGTTCTCTTGTAACTTCCCATTCCCGAAGGAATCGGTCTGCCCTAATTCCAGAGATTTAGGGACCGTTTCACCAGGGTGAAGACCACATGCTGGTCTTCACTACGCCATGTAAGCCCTAGCAGTTGCTTGGACTGGGCCTTACAATCCGGCCCAGTGCAAGTGACCGTTGGCCCCGCGTCGGGGGCTCTCTATAAATACCCTCTCACTTGAGAGAGCCAGGTTACACAACATATTCTAACTCTCACCTGTTTTTCTGTACTTGCTTACTCCCTTTCTTACTTGAGCGTCGGAGTACCTTGCAGGTACACCTCCCGATCGTATCATCATCACCGGAGCTGAAGTCCATACGACGTTGCTGGCCACTGAACAACTGTCTGATCTAGGTAAGATCACTTGTCATGGTCATTCGAGATAATACCTCTAGCCTCCACATTTGACCGCGTCGGTAATCTATTTAAAATAAGTCTCCAACCAAATATCTTAATCTTTAATGGTATCTTAGAATTCCATAACCTATTTAATACAGTTACTTTATTTTGATCCAAAGTAAGCTAGGAATCTTCCACCGCTAAGAAGGAATAACATTCCTTAACTATAAATATGTTATCAGTTCCCACAGCATAGCCTATGACACCCAAACCTTCCTTGATTGACAGAAATTCCTCAAGCAGTGGCAGTAGTCTATTAAATTCCTGCGTGATGAACTGAGACTGCTGCGGAAATTGTGCAGTCAGATTCCATATCCAAGTATCAGCATCCTAGAATCCACGGTCTTTCACAACAACACCTTTATTAACCGAAGCTTCAACTCAGTTCTTAAAGGGTCTCATGTCCAATTAGCGAACCAACATGGAGTTTTTGAGCCATCTCCCACTTTCCATGACAGTTGGTTAAGAAAACCAACTAAAAATATGCACTACCCAATCTCATTAAGTCCTTCCACCAATTAGACTCTAACCTTACATTCGCACCAACATTAGTCGTGAGAATTCTACATCTAATATTACCATATTTTACTTCAAGTATGTCTGTCCACAATGATTTTGGCTCGTTAACTATTCTCCATAACCACTTCATCAATAAAGCTTTGTTAAACATTGATATATCTTTGATTCCCAACCCACCATGCTTCTTGCTTTTGCAAACTGTAGACCATTTCATCCACGAAATCGATTCTTTTTCAACCGTCCCATTCCACAAGAATTTTCTTTGAATATCCTGAATCTCTTTTAGGACCTTCAGCGGTGCCTTGAAAAATTATAAATGATGTATCGACATATTCGAGAGAACCGATTTAATTAAAGTGACCCTTCCGCCTATTGAGAGAAGCCTCCCTTTCCAAGATGATAGACGCGCCTTAATACACTTTATGGATGGTTCCCAAAACGAGGCCCTTCTATGATTCCCACCTATGTTCAAACCAAAAATTTTGAAAGGCAATTTTCCAATTTTACAAGCCAAGAAATGAGAGGTAGCTTCCAGAAATGTTTCATCCACCCCGACACTGATCAAACTACTTTTCCAAAAATTGATCTTGAGGCCAAAAACTACTTCAAAGCCTCTAAGAACAGCTTTGATTCCCCAAAGGTTCAACCATGTCTTATCACATATAATAATCGTATCGTCTGCAAATTGTAGGATGTTGAATCTACACCAACTGCCGAAACCACAATTAACAGATTTCTATCAACAGCCCTTTTGATCAACATTGCCAAACATTGCACAACCAAAGTGGACAAAAATGGAGACAAGGGGTCTCCTTGGTGCAAGCCCCTCCTAAGCTTAAAGTCTCTTGTCATGCTTCCATTAATTACAACAGATAGAAATGAGTTTAGAATCATACCTTTCATCTATTTGATCCAAGTTTCTCCAAAGTTCATGGCCTCAAGAACATTAAGCAGGAATCCCCAATCAACACAATCGTATGCTTGCGATACATCCACCTTAAGTAATATACATGATTTCTTCTTTTTATTCAACAAATCAATTACTTTGTTAGCAACGACGACTCCATCAAGAATTTGATGCCCAAGAATGAATGTTGTTTGTGAGGGTGATATTAATTTTCCAATGACATTGCTAAGTCTTTTATCCAACAACTTATCCATTACCTTATAGATGCTGGTAATTAAAGCTATAGGTATGAATTCATCTAACTATTGTGGATTGTCACATTTAAGGATGAGAGCAATAAATGCAGAAGAAATCACTTTTAGGAATGTAGCAGAACTGTGGAACTCTTGGATGCAGTTTATAATTTCTTTTCCAATCACACTCCAACACTTCCTAAGGAAAGCAATATTAAAGCCATCGGGTCCCGGGCTCTTGTTACCGTCATAACTATTGATGATCAAAAGAATCTCCTGACTAGTAAAAGGCTCTTGTAACATGACATTATCATCCCGTGTCAGTTTTTCCAAATCTGTAAGATCCACCTTAGGTCTATGCCATTCACACTCTTTCAATTTTGATGCAAAATGATCACAGACATGTTGTTTTATGATAGAAACTCCCCTGACACCTTCAAGACCAATGTTATCAGCTGAAATACAATTCAATCTAGCCCTCGAGTTAATCAACGCATGAAAGTAGCTTGTATTTGAGTCCCCTTCAGCTATCCACTTTGCTCTCAATTTTTGGTTCAATATGCTTTCTTTCAAATGCAATTTGTTCCACATAGCCTCTTGTCTTTCACATCTCTTCTTGAGCAGATCTTCAAAAACCTCCACACTGCGCTCACCCAAGTCCCCTTCGATGTTATTCAGATTTTCCGCATCTTCAGCTATCTTCAAATCAAGTCATCCAAACACATGTTTATTCCACCATCTAAGCCTGTCTCTAAAACCCCTCAATTTGGTTATCATTATGTTACCAACACCCCCTGTACCTCAATCTCTTCCCAAGTTTCCTTTACAAACTCTAAAAAGCCTGGATGTTCAAACCACACATGAAAATTCTTAAACGATTTAGGCCCCCAATCCATATTATTAGATATCAACCACACCGTCCTTTGATCTGATACATCTCTACCCCCACCTTCTGAGCAACTATTTTCCATTTTCTCACTAAATCTTCAGATAATAGAATTCTGTCAAGTCTACTTTTGCACAAACCGCTCATGTTGATCCAAGTAAACTTATTCCTCACTACCGGCATATCTATCAGATTCATGAGATCTATAAATGAAAAAAACTCCTCTATCTCCACAAAATTCGGTCTGCTCTTGCCCTTCCTCTCTGACTCTGATTTTACAGCATTAAAATCTTCCCCAATCGCCCATTTATTCCCAGTGATACCATTATTTTTCCATTTGATAAGTTCCTCCCAAAGTGTCCTTTTCTCCATATGAATACACGATGAGTATACATTAACAATACAACAGTTATAACCTTTCCACTCACCATAAACTCCCAAAATTCCAGTACCTCTGAAACTGTAATGAGTTTTGAACACCTTTTTATTCCAAATTGACAACAAACCCCCAACATTCCTATAGATTCATTAGCTGACCAAGCAAAATTATCATTTCCCCATAGATTCTTCACCAATGTATCATCAATCCTCTGAGCCTTATTTTCCTGGATCATACAAAAGTCTACATTTTCCTTTGACACCATTTGACGCAATCTACGCTTCTTAATATATGATCCACACCCACGAATATTAAATGTGAAAATAATCATTAGACCCTAATGTGAGACACCTTTTTACCTTAAAAAATCCTTCGATCCCTCAGCTCCAGATCTTTGATAATGCCCTCAAAAACCTCATCATCTTCATCTCTTTCAATGCCCAAATTCTTGATCGATTTCCAAATTTTCTTGGGCACATATTCGTGAGATTTGATTATCCTAACATTACCCTTAATAACATCTGTAAAAGATCAGGATTTATAGCATAATATTGAGCCTCCTGAGTATCTAGATGAGGCCTCATCTGTCGAATTTTTGTCAGTGTTATTATTCAACGTTGACACCACGTATTCATGAATTCGAATCGATTTATGGACTGAATGTAGAAGGCTTGAATAGTATGAAGGTGAAAATGGAATCCTAATGTTTTCATAAAGCTCAAATAGCAATTTTTTCTTTCTAGGAATAGGCCCAATGAAAGGCCCGCCAAATCTCACATTGGAACAAGAGATATGATCCGTCAAAATTCTTTCCAGGCCCAAACTTCCTTCGATTCGTGTACCTTCCACCTGGGGAACAAGTAATGTAACTTCCAACGCACGTGAATTGCTTAAGTCTTTTGCAGGTCCCATCAGCACACAATTCATATCAATAACATTAAATGATGCGTGTTTTCCCACTTCTAGAATTTTTTATTTGTCAGCTACAATAACTCCAAGATCCTCCTTTTCCCATCTGTCGCTTCATTATTCCCTGCTTTTTCTTTGACCAGTCACTCTCCAAGCTCTACTAATAAGACATTATCCGACATTTTTTCCTTTTCTCCCAGGCTAGGCTTTCCAACAACTCTCTTTTCCTCTGACTTGTTTTGAATGTCGTGTTGTTCCTCTTCTCCGCCATCTCCACTTCTTGAGACTTCCGAACCACTATCAGAATCACCATCTTCATCCTCTGTCTCGCTTATTTCCAAAATACTATTCGTTTCTGGTTTCTTCTTAACCACAATTCGTTTAGGCCCATGAAAATCTTCCAGAAGCTTGATTCGATATATCTTACCATTAATTTCCACGTTGAAAATTTCGTTAAGGTTCATGGAGAATTTGGTCTTGATTAAAAATCTAGCCACATCCATATTTTTCTGCGATTTAGATTCCTCATCACATTGAATGAACTCTCCAACTGTACCAGAAACGAATTTAAAGAACTCTGAGCACCAAGCATGACATGGTAATACAAAGCATCTAATCCAAGTTAATCGTTCGTTATCGGTGTCATCTAGAGACCATGGATGTATGTTATAAAACCAACGCGATATCCATTCTTCCTCTTCCTGAATCAGCATTCTCAAAGCCCTTTCATTCCTTTCTTCCAATAGGCACAAGTTTGCACTACGATGTGTAGCCTTAATGTGAAAGAAACCTTCTGAGTTTAATGCTTCCTGAATGTTATATGTTGTTCCTGCTTTTTCCACTTCCCCCACGAAAGCTTTTTCAAATCTCTCCAATTTTGATTTATCTATATTGAACTGAAAATGTGCAAAGCTAGGTTTTGTTTCTTCGCCTTTGTCTCTCCCTCTATGAATCCTCCTGTTGTCCGCCATCTCTTTCCCGTACCTAATGTTGTCATTTTTTACCACTTATGCAAACGATTTTCCATGAACGAACGTATCCATATTAGTTTTGTTTTGTTTAATCACATTACGTTGTCCATTATACACCAACCTACTCATTTGTACTTTCCTTTTATCTCCTTCTCTATTGAATCTAGGAACATTAGCAAACAACTTCTTTCCTTCAATCTGTATATTATCAAGTTTCACTGCCAACAATCTTGCATCCTGAACTTTTTTGAATCTAACGAAGCCGTAACGCTTACCCCTCTTATCCCTCTTAGCAGGGATGTGTATTTCAACTATGATGCCATACTCCTTGAAAATGGCTGCCATTTCCTTTGCCCCATAAGATTCAGGGAATTCTATGAAGAAAAAAGATGAAATCTCAACATCTTCCATCAGTTTCTTACCCACCTTCCCTGTCCAAACCGAAGCCCTGTTCATGTTATTGCTCACTTTCACTAGTGCAGAAATATGAATTTACACCCGTTTTTTATATATTTAACACCCGTTATTAGAGGGTGTGAATTCAAAGGGTGAGAAATGTCTGACGAATTTACACCCGTTTTAAATCGGGTGTAAATGGATGGTATATTACACCCTGTTTTATAAAAGAAAAACGAGTGTAAATAGAGGGTATATTACACCCTGTTTTATAAAAATATGGGTGTAAATCTACAGTATATTACACCCTGTTTTATAAAAATCGTGTGTAAATTGTTACATATATACATTTAAATCAAACAAACTTACACCCCATTTGATAAAAATCGGATGTAAAATGAAAAAGGTTTACTAAGAATGTCGACAAATTTACACCCTATTTTATTTAAATAGGATGTAAAAATATAGTATATTACACCCTATTTTAGTTATCACTAATTAAAATATTTCATAATTATATTATATTTTAATTTCAATATATAACATTCAAGAATTGTTAAATAAAAAATATAGTATGCTATAGTACTAGAGCATAGTAAACTTTTGTGGAACAAATAAGAGGAGTGTATAAAAGCAGTAAAGATACATATTAAGTTGTTTCAATTAATCGAGATACGACTCACATATTGATTGTTTAATGAAATTCAAGGGAAAAGAACACTCATAACCATGTGCTAAACATTCTACAATTAATAAGTATCTTAATCTTTCTTCATAATCCATACTCACAGTATAATATATAAAAAAACATATAATTCTCGCAAATTATGCATCATACTATATACTTCAACTGAAAATTTGCAGCCCATTGACGCTAGAGACTAGTCAAAATTTCAGGATTGTAGGTTTTGTTTTCATTTTCAACATCAAGTGAACTTGAAAAGCCTTTGAACAATTTTGTAACTTGAATCTGCAGTCTTTTGATGAATGCAACTGAGAATTAACATCAGCTCTGAGAACATCTTGTTCTTTTTCCATTCTAGTCATTTGATCCTTCCTAAAAATTGTATTTAGACGATAATTAGTTAGCCTAATCTAACCATAATTAAAGCATGAAAAAAATGAAAAAATAAGGAAAGTGAAGTCACCTTTTAGAAACAACAAAATTGAAGAGAGGAAAATGATGTTTCTTATTAAGCACGCTTTACTTCTTTCATCTTTTGTTTAGGCCGCTGATACTAGCTGTCTGACTACACTTGTGCAATTTTAAGATTTATTTTTCTCATAGCTCTGCTTCGCTTGTGTTGTGTTGCGTTCTGTGATAGTAGTAAAACAACACAAGCAAAAAAAAAAAGTGTCAATAAATTAACACGTAACACAAAATAGTCCACGTTGGCTTAGCCCCCAATAAGCATTAATATTAGATTAGACATGGAGATAGATAAGCTGACTTAGCCCTTAATAAGCATTGGTGTTAGATTAGACATAGATATATATAAGCATTGGTGTTGTGATAGATACTCCATTTAAAGAGAAAACAGGATACTTTATCATTTAGTTATAAAATGTAATGATATAAATTATTAGTGGAACACTTTGATAATGAGTGTTCTTTTCAAACAAGTAAAAAGTAAAATACTTAAACAAGTTACAAAAGATCTAGATTTGAAAAATCAAAAAACACCTCACCGATTTAGTATCATGGAACAAAGCTCATGCCATCAAATGAGTGAATCTAACACCAACCACAATACTTACCTTAATTTCAAGAGTTAATTGTCATGAGAAAAACTCTAAAATTAACTGAATACGTTTATATATTATATTAGATACGAATGTGATTCAAATAACTGAAACGTGAAACTTAAAAAAAAAAAGTGGAACATGCTCCATCTACATTATTCTGTAATCAAATATAATATAATGATTTTCCACTTGCCCATTTTGACTCTTACTTAGAAAGACTCACTCACACTTATATAGACATTTTATCAAACAACTTGAGTGCACATAAAAAAGTGCCAAATTAAGCCATCAACAACTAACTCTTAAGATGATTGAAAAGAAAAAGATAATAACTTCAATTAAAAGTATAACTTAAAATATTTGATTTAAATTTTAAAGGTAAAAGGGTATTAGAAGGAGAATGAGTCTTCCCTTCGCCACCTTGAAGGAGTATGAAGCAGTAAATAGAACAAGAATATTGGGAGAGGTGTTGGTGAGAGGAAGAAAAATGACTAAATCACAACAAAACAACAAGTATTATCCTTCAATAAAACTTAAATTGAGAGTATGAAAAGAGAATGACAAACCAATCGCGGAGGAGAATGAAGAAGAAATTACTCGTAGATCGCAACAATGAAGAGGCACACGATACACACTTTGGGGAGGAGATACGGACAATACGAACAGAGCTCGGCCGAAGCAGATAGAGCCGGTGAATCGGTTTCGATGTGTGGCGGTGTGAAACAAGACACGAGAAGAGAGAGCTTTCTTCTAGGTCATGGTGGGATGGGAAAACTTTGTACGTTAGGATTAATATTTCGTGATAAGGGTTTGAACAATTCTTTTTCTATTGTGTCTTATATATTTTCTTTTTTTAATATGTTTTTCTTTTTTATATATAACGTAATTTTTATTTTTATCAAATTTTAAATTGTAACCATAACAAATGCAATTTTCTCTTTTAAAAAAAATAAGCTTACTGTTATTAAATTGAATAAATTTTTATAGGTTTAATTTGTAAACAAATATATTTTTATCCAAAAATAAAAACAATAAAATTTTAATATTTAAAGGTTAGATTCTAAAAATAATAATTAATTTTGAATTTCTTAATATAACATTTAAATAATATAGTTATTCTTTCATAAATATTATAACAATCTATATAATTTATATTTGTCTTGAGATAACAACTTCCTATTATCAAATTTTTTACCATTAAGTACTATATATTTCTTCTTCATATGGAATAAGCCTAATCTAACGCAAGAAATTTGCCTAAAATAATAAAGAAAATAATATAAACAACTTATATCAAATCAATGATTATTATTATATGCGCATATAATACAGATGATCGCATAAGGTGTCATTTCATATGTTAGAAAAAGATAAATTACGTAGAAGTAAATTCATAGAATAAATAGAAAAGTGTGTAATTAATAATAAATAAATAATTAGATTAAGATCGCGCGATATGAAGTTGTAAAAAATTTTAAATTAAAGTTATGTGTATATTCTCAAACATTAGTTATATTTTAACAAAAAATAATAATTTACAATCGCGCAGGTCTAAAGCTAGTATAAAATTGTTTCTAAATATATATAAGGGTTCGATGAGAGATGAGACAAGTTGTTTTTTGATCGATGAGAATTTGAGTTTCTGAGAGAACGCATGTTCGATGAAAGGATGGTGAGGGATGGAGATTTGGGTTTTGGAGAGAATGGTGTGCATGAGAGGATGAGAAAGGTTGCGTTTTAATTGATGAAAATAGATTGAGGTAATTTGTTAATGTGTTTTTATATTATTTTATTTACACAATATTAACTTAATAAATTTACACCCATTAGTTCACTTAGTTACATAATTAACACTTAATAAAATACATTATGGTTTGTTAACGTAATTAAGATTAATATTTTGTGTTATAAAAATAAACAAATTTTTGTAGTCTATCTAAATTTACACCCGTTTTAAATTTAACGGGAGTAATAGAGATTTGATTATAATAATATTTTTAATTTACACCTTTTTTTTTAAAATAGGATGTCTATTGTCATGTGCTAATACTTAAAATAACACTTTATTTATAAATTTGTCACCGTGTTTCTTATTTACACCTGTTTTTAATATAACGGGTGTAAATTTTAAAATTATATTCGTCTCTTTGCACTAGTGTTTCCTTCTCCGAACCTCAACCGAATCCATGATTAAGAAAACTGCAGTGATAAAACAAGCAAGAAGAACAAAGAGATGAATCCAACCCGGATGGAGGAAGGTCCCTAATCTTTAAACCAAAGCCCCCAAGTCTAATCCATAGTCTTTGTTGATTCTCTTTCTTTCTTATGATCTAATCCCAGTCGAAGTAGTTGCTTAAAAGTATAGCAATCATCTAGGATATTATCACTCTCAAGTACTCATTATACTCCAATTCTCCTGAGTTGCGTTCTCTTTGTGGGGAAGATTATTTCCATATGGTGAAGTAACCTATAGAAAACATTTCAAGTAATAGACCATTTTAACAAGTTATTATCAAAATATTATAATTCAAGACATTTTAATTTGAAGTTATCTTGAAATTGATTCATTGTCATATCGGTAGCATCTTAGAACATAGAGGATCCTTCTCTAAAAACCCAGCAAATTGACTCGAAATGCAAGGGAACCATATATACTGCCATTGTCTTAGCGAGACCAACATTAAAAGAAAATATACAACAAAACTCATTTGAATTAAGGCTTTAACATTGAGAAAAATCAAAGAAGCAAACAAGTTTTTTTTTAAATTGAACTAATTAGGTGCAACATTGAAAATTTGACAAGACCTTAAACATGAATAGAATGCTTAAGACTCCATCCTCAAACTAACTAGGTGCAACATTGAGAAGTTAAAGACTTTTCCTTATATGCTGACATGTGGTAAGTACTTTATGGATATCATGCTTAGGATAAGTCGCACAAGAAGGCTTTTTGGAATTTTAATTTGTAAAAATTGATTATCATTCCCAACCATGTGGTTGGGATATTTATAGCCATGGCTCTTTTCAAGTAATAGCTCAAGAGTCAGTTCCAGTACTCACCTGCTTGGCTAGACCGTGGAGTTGTGTATACTTCTTTCCCCAATGTGTGTTGACACGTCTTAATGTGCACATGTTAAATCGGACGTTCCATACCCAAGAAATTTGAAAAGGCCACCATCGCGCCTCATCGTGGCGTGATGTAGAGGCATCATGGTGCGATGACATTGTGAGTTGGGCATATTTTACGGTGTTTTAAAGGGGATTTTGCACATTTTTTAGAATCTTCTGTAATTCTGACGATGGGAAAAATATTACAAAACTCTGGAACAAAAGATTTCATCATCGGAAGCCGATTTCTAACCACTAATCCATGTATTTTTATCTTATCTTTATCTTTATGAATTGTTTAGTGATGAGTAGCTAAATCTCTCAAATTAGGTTTTATTGAGATGAACTTGTATGGATCTATGGTGATCATATGTTAGGTCTTTGTACTGTTACTCTTTTGTTTGATTCAGTTTTCTATTCAATTAATCTTTGTCCTTAATACGCTATGTGTGTTTATGAATGTTCATGTAAATTCAGTTCATGCTGCTTACTAACCATAAATGTGCAAATTCAATTTATGCTGATTATTAACCATAAATGTGTAAATTCTGTTCTTAATGCTCTTTTGTTTAACATATGTCATGTGTAAGAAGTTGAAGTTAGCTTTAATTAAGTCGTGAATTTTTTAAAAGGCTGTATTTAATCATAAATTAACTGTAAAATATTTGTAAGGAGGCTCTTTTTTTTCATAATTTAATCATGAAAAAGTGTGAGACCCTGTGCTGTAGGCCGCCTTGCACGCCTTCAAAGACGACCATGTGTCAACTTAACACAATTCAAAATCTTTAACAAATAAAAAAAATATTTACTTGAAATAAATCACAATTCCAACTTCTCAAGTAAATGATTCAAAATAAAACTCATGCAAAAACTGAACAACGTTTTTAAATCATTTTTACATATTAATTTCAACACAATCTTGAATAACCTAAATCTGAAACAATCTTCCTTCAAAGCATATTCAAATAAATCTTTTCTTCAACGCAAATCTAATCATATCAAATATTCTTATTTTAAAAAATCCAAATCTTTTAGTTAAACCATATCTAATAAAACTTCTTTAACTTTTATGGATTATGATTTAATAAAACCTTTTTACAAACTGATTTGGATAAAAAAAATTCTCCCAAAAGAAAATTTCTCAATGTACACTACAAGAAATATTATATTTTCACTAGTGCAGAAATGACTTTTTACATCGGGCGAAAAACACATTTTACATCAGGCCTGGGTCCGATGTAAAGTCAGGCGATGTAGTAAATCAAAGACATTTTACATCGAGCGATAGCCTGATGTGAAAAATACACCTACCACATCGGTTGACTTTTAAGTCTGATGTGAAAAAAAATACAACTTTATCTCTTTTAAAATAAGTGTAATATTTTACATCGGTTTTCATACTGGCCCGATGTAAGATGTTGTTTTTTACATCGGTTTGCATACTGGCCCGATGTAAGATGTTGTTTTTTACATCGGTTTGCATACTGGCCCGATGTAAGATGTTGTTTTTTACATCGGTTTGCATACTGGCCCGATGTAAGATGTTGTTTTTTACATCGGTTTTCATGCTGGCCAGATGTAAGATGTTGTTTTTTTACATCGGTTTTCATACTGGCCCGATGTAAGATGTTGTTTTTTACATCGGTTTTCATACTGGCCCGATGTAAAATGTTTGTTATATTTCTAAAAAATTTGACTATTTTTATCATAATCGAGGTGGAATCCCCGTAATTTTTTTGGGTACCTAATTTTTCATATTTTTCCAACATCACACAGACCACATTTAAGTCGCTATTTTGTATCTAATTTTTCATATTTTTTCAACCAACTTGTTAATTTCATTGCACCAAATAGCTAGGAGCACATATTCTTCAAAATGAACAATTGATTTACAAAAGTATTAATCTAGTATACACATAAGTGTACAAAATTATAAGTATGTTTACACGGTGGATTACTACAACAACAAAACCAGTGAAAACATACAAAAATATCCAACCATTTATAAGTTCTTTCCCACACTTGAATTACCAACATGCAATCCACAAGAAGATGACAGAGTCCTAATGTGACAGAGTCCTAATGTGATATGCAACAACCCTGTATGCCATGTCTACTTTATCGGCATCCTCAGGTCCAACTTTCCCGGAATATGGGTGAGCACCAGTTGCCTGTAATTGAGATGGCAAGAAAATAGAATTACATTTCAATGAAATCATCATTCCTCAATCCGTTTAGAGTTACAGATAATGGGCCTGTGCCTAAAATAGGCATGCCTAATAGGAGCCCTACTAACAAACCACTTTTCCCTCTGTCTACCATATGTGTAAACATTCCCTTTAAGATGGTTATGTAACCACCAAAATATTACATGAATTTCAATTCAAATATCACACAATTCAAGACTAAATATTATTCTGGTTTAAATATATATAGAAATATGATAAGCTTTAATTCCTGGATAACCATACCAGCTGAATAGCGTCGAAATAGGCACGAAGACATCAGTGTCATAATTGCTCATTTTGTTCTGTAGAATAGAGGTCAATCTTTCAAAACCTATCCCAGTGTCAACATGCTTTGCAGGCAGGGATTTAAGAGAGCCATCAGCCTCCCTTTTGAACTGTGATGCGACAAACAGGATCAAATCAGATACAGATTTCATGGGGATAGGAATAGTTTGCATGTTGATTATAGTACCAGCTTATAAAGTAGATGAGATTAACAGAAACATATAAAATACAGATTTCATTGGTATATAATAAAAGTCGGCATGCTAGAAACATGGATTCTAATACAAACTTATCAAGTACACAAGTTTTATTACGGGTGGGGTGGGGGGAGGAAAAAGGCAATAACATACTCTGTATAACATTAAAAGTAATATATTTGGATAAAGACGAGGTTCCATACCTCAATGCAGGTAGGATCATCATTATTAACCAAATCTGCAGCATCACTGTGCTTGTGACCCGGGCTTGTGACAGAATGATGTGGGGCTACTATGATTTTAAAGCAAAAAGAAAGAGATTAGAGCAGTTAGAAGAAGAAAAAAGAGATGTATACAAATTATAAGTATAATCAACTACAATATCCAATTTAACCCTCAATACAAACATTAATTGTGTGAAACTTGTTTCAATTAGTATAACTTAATAAATTAAATTAAGGGCATTTTTGGCAGGTTAGCATTAAATACAGTATCAAAAATCAACTTTTGCCTATATTTTCTTACAACTTATATGGTCAAAACTTGCTTATATTTTGTTACGGATGGTGATCTATCTAATATCAAATCTAAATGTTTTCCATACAAATTAAAACCCAGACGGCAGACAACTTTGCATATTAATATATTGATGATAAATATATCATATCAAATCAAATTACTAAATAGAATGATAAGTATCATATTAACTATATTTTGCATGTCTTATGAAAATATTCCATTCTAAATGTTTAAGAGAAAATGTCGTAAAGCATACTTTACAGCCAAAAGGAAGCACTCGTCCAGGAGGCAAAAACTTCAACCATATATCTCTAGCCTCGGTATCAGGGGCGAGACCAGCCTTCTCATCACCACCAAAATATGTAGCATAAATGCGGTCTGAAGGTAATTTATAAACCTACAATGCAATAGTAGATAATGTAAAAACAAATTATATATAGTTGAGCATTATATCTATTGAGGAACTAAATAACTATTAATTTCTACATTTGAAAACATATTGCAAACAAGATAAACACCTAAGAACATAATAACTTTAGCTAGCTTATTCAAATTGAATAGAACATTTTAATTTACTTTTTCTTTGGATGAGACTATAAGTTTATCCACATTTAGAAACTGAAGGCCACATCAGATTAGGATTGGTATTGCCAAATCTGATATCTGCTACTAGTATACAACTAATTTACAAATGTAATTCTTCTTGAAATGAAACCCATTACAGTAGTAGTAGGCACGGTGTAGTTGACAGAATGGAAATGGTGATTCGCTACTGTGAGTGATAGTGCAATTCCTAATTGAAAAGCATTGTTCTTAACAAAGTTTGAACACTACACATATATTTGTGCGCAGAAAGTTTTACCATACTGTGACCATATGTAGCTTGCAGGTATTCCTGTGAACTGTTGGCATTATCTTTTCCAGTATCAGCATTTAGCTTTAGAGAAGACCACGTCAAAAACTTCTTATGTCAAAAACCTGCAAACTGTAACACCCCCTTTCTATACCCCCCAAATAATCAAATAAATCATTTAGGCATGTATTGGAAATTTCATCAGAGTATAATTGTAAACACGGCATAAAAAGGCATGTCACATTATGCTTGAAATTAAAACATACAACACCTGCTCAACAAATGATATGCAACAGTGGGGTAACTTTCAAACAACAAAGGATTACAGTCCTTATACCCACTTCTCAATATTTAGAATAAAAGCGGAAACATCTAAAATATTGAATAACAACCACATACATACATCAACATATATATACATCATCCAGTATGAATCACAAGCAACATCATGTTTATATACACAAATTCATCAGCAAGATACATATGCAAATGTATCACAAAAAGATCAAAACGTCCTAGCTACCCGGTGCTACATATCAGAGCCAACCGACCAACAAGGAAAATGAAGACACGCTTCACAAAAAGACCGCCAGATACCTAATCTGCAATGCCTCATAGAGCATCATAAAACAGCAGAAGGGTGAGAAATATTATCATAATAACAATGCATATAATTATGTACTACAACATAAACATATAACACATATTCTCACCACAACTCATCATATATCACAATATAGATATATCATCAAGCATATTCATTATGCATACATTCACCATTATCATCATTCCACATAAACATACATATTATGTCTACTATGTCACAATCATCACATCTCACTCAATATATATCGCAAGGCATATATATATAAAACCAAGCATATTCCTCATAATGCTTATCATTCAACATAAACACACATATTCATGTTTATCCATCCATGCACACCCGGCACAATTCTACTCATTCCACATCAACATATACATATATATGTTTATTCATCAATGCACAAATACAATGATGACAAATGCAACTCATAGAGACCGACTCACGACTCTATGCAGATGCATACGGTACGGACTTCATCACCCGAGCTCAATTGAAGAACTCAATGGAAATATCCTCCCTGCCGGGCCCTACGATATTTCCCCCATCGCTCATACCATCATGGCATCCGATGTTTCTGGATTGTTCACGCAGACACAATCCGATTGCTCAAACCCACACAAGGGCACCACAATCATTCTGAAGATTCCCACTGAATTCAAGTGTAACTCATCGCAACGATTACACCCATTGACTACGCAATGTTCAGAGGATCCTCAAATGATCATTTGTGTAATCAATCACTCACACCCAACAGGGACGCGATATTACACCCGATTCTCCACGAATCGCGACACATGAATGCATATCATGATGTTTCTCATAACAAAATGACCACATACACTCATGCAATGAACACATATTTCATAATATAGTCATGCATTCATCACATATAATCCACATACATTCACATCAATTGTATAACAACATACACAATTATCCAAACAATTCAATTTACGGTTCACCGGAAAAGTCGGTTAAAGTCGACAAAACCCACTATTCAGACATCATACATCCATCACCAATACATATCAATCATGCACAACATTTTATCACATATACTCACGTCATATAACAGCACACAAGCGATACGTTACATATCAAAAGCATGTAGCATGATAACACATCATTCGCACACCAATACGACGGTAAAATCTAACAATACAACACTTTTTCAAATTCACGACTTAAATAAATCATCTACTGACCTCCAACCCATTTTTATTAGAAAGAATATTTCATAAGCTTTCCAACGCTTCGAACAGGGGTCAAAACGGATTTACGGATCAAAAGTTACGATCGAAACAATTTTGAAAGAAAAACCTACAGCAGGCCTGACATCGGCCACCCCGTGTTGTGGGACACGGCCCGTGTCACTCAAAAACCCAAATTTCACATTTTTTTCACGTTTCCACCCTCCCTAGTCAGTGGTCTGACACGGCCACCCGTGCTGTGTGACACGGGCCGTGTCAGGGCCCAGAAAATGCATTTTTCATCGTCGGAAGCCTTCCGGACCTCCAATTTCGATTCCGTAAAAAGCTACGATCTCAGAATTCAACGTACTACAATATTTTCACCATTAAGAAGCCATCCAACCACATTTTCCATTTTTGAAATATTTTAAAACATAATTTTATCATTGAATTCTAAATTCGAACATCGATCGAAACCGCGGAAAAACACGCAAACAAACCATTCCCGATTAAACCCAAACCTCACACGATGAAATATCAACCTATACCAATGTTACCAGACATATCCAAACACTCTTACTCGATCACAACATCAATTTACACAAAAACCTCAATATATACCAAAAACTCAAAAGTTTATAAATTCAACTCGATTCAATCAAACGATCACACTAAATCAAGGCCCAACATCACACGACTCTACTACGCGATTTATTCCGAATTTCATCCGTGAAAATCAATTTCTATCCATTTTTCTCATTTCGACCTAGAATTGGAAAACTATGGAAAAACAAGAAAACCTTCACACAATCACACATACATAATCATACACAAAGTTAGGATAATAATATTTCACAACCCTTACCCGATTAAATTCGATTGAAACGGAGCTTTTCCCGATTTTTTCCCACTTTCTCCTCTTTTCTCTCTTCTTCCTCTTCTTTTCTCTTTCTCTTCTTTCTTCTTTTCTTCTTTCTCTCATTTTCTCTCTATTTCTTTCTATTTATATAAAAAACATAAACTTACCCAAGCAAAAGACCAAAATACCCCTCAGCTCGAATATCTCCCAAACGCTCTCAAAATGCGATAAAACATCAACAACGATGAAAAAATAATATATTGCCCAATAAAAGTCAATAATAAAATAATATAAAACCAAAACCAATTAAATCTACTCTATTAAATAAATCTAACAAAACTGAGGCGTTACACAAACAGCTCAAATCATGTAACTTGTAACACCCCCCAATTCTCATCGCGAATAAATAATACATAAATAAAATCAGAGTAACTAAAAATTTATTTTTCCGACAGAAACAAGGATGTCACATTTATAAATAAACAAAACATCATCCCTGCTCATAAATTTGATACATAGCATAAAATAGAATACCCTCAAAGGGGAAACTTTTTCCATACAAAGGTTAATACCAAATATATTCAACCAGTTATATACATTAATAACATAATCGTTTCCCCGACTCCCGTGCTACGTATCAGAGCAGACACCAAGACTTAAGCAAAGACGAAGATCTAACTCTTCCACTTGCCTCCACGCCTCTAAGCTGACAATCTGCACTATGCCATAAAAAGCATATTCCAGCAGAAGGGTGAGAAATAACAACTATAACAAGATTGCATAATAATATGCTACAACCCAAATAAATTTACATATATAATATTTCTCACCACATACATCACATACTAACACATATAGCGTGCCACCAATACATAACATATTCCTAACAATCCAACCACATGGCATATAACGATTATACCAATACAATCACATTTCACACATAATGTACACCACAATTATGACCTATGAAAACAAACCACCACATCACATATCATATGTTTATACACAAAACATATTACTCACAACCAATGCATTTATCACCTATGCATAATAATTCACCATTATCACCATTCCACATGAACACACACATACTTGTTTCATACCAACAATGCATCATTATAAGATACAGTTTATATCATCTCCATAAACATACATATATCAATGTTTATTCATCAATGCACAAATACAAAGATGATCAATGCAACTCATAGAGACCGACTCTCGACTCTATGCAGATGCATGCGGTACCGACTCATCACCCGAGCTCAATTGAAGAACTCAATGGAAATATCCTCCCTGTCGGGCCTACGATATTTCCCCATCGCTCATACCATCATGGCATCCGATGTTTCTGGATTGTTCACGCAGACACAATCCGATTGCTCAACACCCCACAAGGGCACACAATCATTCTGAAGATTCCCCACGGAATCAAGTGTAACTCATCGCAACGATTACACCCATTGGCTACACAATGTTCAGAGGATCCTCAAATGATCATTTGTGTAATCAATCAATCACACCCAACAGGGACGTGATATTACACCCGATTCTCCACGGAATCGCGATACATGAATGCATGTCATGATGTTTCTCATACAAAATGACCACATACACTCATGCAATGCACACATATTTCACAATATAGTCATGCATATACCATTAAATACACACATTGCAATTTCTTGCCTTTCGGCCATAATTCATCAACCACAACAATTACAACAACTTGTCACATGCTTCAACATCATCACATTCATGCATTGCAAAACAATTCAAACAATGCATTTCAAACCATAAAGGTCACCACACAGCATACATTGAATTTCACATAAACAATGTATTTACCGCACAACAACAACGTTATCACAACATCGCATCACAACACCTTATCACAACATCCCATCACATATACTCACGTCATATAACCGCACACAAGCTATACGTTACATATCAAAAGCACATTGCATGAACACCTCAATTACGCACGCTTACAACGACAAAAGTCAACAAAACAACACCATTCAAATATCATACATCCATCACCAATGTGTATCAATCATGCACAACATTTCATCATATATATTCACATCATATAGCGGCACACAAGCCATACGATACATATTAAAAGCATATAGCACGGTAAAACACCGACGCGCACGCGTTTAACGCGATAAAAACCCGACAACCCAACACTTTTCTAAAACCACGACCTAAATAAATCATCTACTGCCCTCCAACCCAATTTTATAAGAAAGAAATATTTCATAAGCTTTCTAACGCTTCGAACGGGGACCAAAACGGACTTACGGTTCAAAAGTTATGACCAAAATATGAAAATGCTGTTTTTGCTGTCCCAGGCAAATTCACCTGGCGAATGCCTGGCGAAACGAACTCGCCAGCAACTCGCCTGGCGAATCTGGACGAACCAGAATTTCTCCAAAATGGGTTTGGGACCCGAAAAATGATCCAAATCTTCAACCCACATGATAGTATTACCCCCAATGACCCAAAACAACATGTTAGAACACGTTTAGGCATACATTTCATCAATTCATACCGTGAAAACATCGATTTCTACAAATTACTCCCAATTTCACCCAATTAGAAAAACATGTATTTTTCACCCAAACATTCAAACAAAACATACATATACATATACAATCGAAATATAATCGAAACTTCTCACCCTTACCCGATTAATCGCGAATGAAACGGACGAATCTTTGATTTTTCCTCTTTCTCCTCTTCTCCCTTTTTCCTTCCTCTCTTTTCTCTTCTTTTCCTTTTCTTTCTCTTCTTTCTCTTTTCTTTCTATTTCTCTCTCTCTATTTCTATTTATAATATCTAACTACCCAAATGACCAAAATACCCTCTCAGCTCAAATATCTCCCAAACGCTCTCAGAATGCGATAAAACATAAACAATGATGAAAAATAACATTTTGTCAAATAAAAGTCAATAATAAAATAATATAAAACCAAAACCAATTAAATCTACTCTATTAAATAAATCTAACAAAATTGGGGCGTTACAATTCTCCCCCACTTAGACATTTTCGTCCTCGAAAATCTAACCGATACGAACAACTCCGGATACGACTCTCGCATCCGACTAACAAACCAACATGCCAACAAAAGGCACACCACTAATAACACAACTGGCAAACCACCTTGCTAACTACCACAACGGCACGACAACGACGACAACTACAACGACAAGATGCAAAGTCCATACAATGCACTTGACGACAAACTCACAACTCAAAGAAAAGCCAAGATACCAACACACAGGTTCACTCTAGAACCGAAACACAACAAGATCGTTACCCTACCCTAGGTAACACTCCCCTAATTCCCCACACAGGAATTAGCTACACACACTCGAACCATCACCATGGAAATGAGGCACAACACAAATAAGAACATAAAGTTCCACGACACCACAAGGTCTCAACAACTTCAACAAAACCAGAACAGCAACAACAAAGCTACGATTCACCAATCCAATCGAGACCCGACAATACCACGCATCACATAACTGGGAATGACAGCATAGTCATTCTACCCCAATACATACCTCACTAGGAATGACATATAAGCCATTTTACCCCAATGAGTATTCTAACACAATTGGAATCCATTCCACACACCAAATATTACTACTATAGCAATCCCATGAAAATTAATACTTTACCATCATCTTGCTGTGGATCTACGCCACAGAGGCCGCCATATCATACATTAAGCATACACTCGAAACCACATACATTGATACTTACTTAAACAATGTATTTATCACTAACTACAACCCACAACAAATAGCATTTCATCATTTACACCCATATCAATTCACATCAAGAATTACTCACCATCAACCGCGACCAAATCCAAAAGAGTATAGATCCTTTTATAAATCCTCAATTGTCATAAAGCATAAGCCACGACTTTACCCTCTTGCATTAACACCTGACTACACTCTTTAGAGACACATCACAATACCTCACATCCGGTTTATTAGGATCGCACAATATCAAAACTGGAGCCATAGACAACTTCTACATCCGCTCACCAAAACTTACTCACAACGAACGTCCAAAACAAACGACTCACCCTTTGCAAGTCAACTGAGATAACAAACGTACGAACTCAGCAAAGTCTTCCATAGCCTGCTGTAACAACTATCTGAGCCCGAAAGTTTCTAATCTCCTTAACCGACTTCGGAGCCTCTCATATAGAACTACATCTACTTCCGATGGATCCATAACAATACCATCATCAGAAATAACATATCCAAGAAAACTAACCTTTTCAACCAAAATTCTCACTTGAATAACTTAGCATGAAACTTCGCCTCTTTTCAACACTTGTAATCCAATTCTCAAACACTCTACCTGTTCTTCCTCTGAGTTTACAACAGATCCGAATATCCTCAATCAAAACCATTACGAACTTATCCAAATAAATATGGAAGATACGATTCATATACTCCACAAACATTACAGACGCATTACTAACACCCAATAACATCACTGCACGTTGTAATGTCCAACCAAATTCCAAAAGATGTAAATTCTTAAAGCTTTTGCAAAACCTTGCACTGGGTAACTGGCTACTCACCCACAAGCTTAACCGCGTAATTAACAACCTATTCCGATGATAACAACATAACCAGTCACATCAAATCGGTCAAAGCCTCAACTCATACAATTCACTATTCTTATCAAACATTCCAAACAATTGTGATTCCACTCAAACTCAACCAAACCATTCCAGTTATCTTTTCATGAAAGTGGACACTCATTCTCAATCGTTACCTTATAAAACTGTCCGTAATCCATACACAATTTCTTCACTTAACAGTCCAAATTCCATAAATTCCAACATGTAGCAACAACCATCCCAAAGGAACTCCCAAATACTACATCCACACTTAAGGTTTTCTCAAAATTTCCATTAATGCTCTAAAATTCCAAAAACTCCAAACCTCTCAAGAACTCTAAGTTTTGCTTTCCATAGTCACAATACCATCATACACATCATGCTCGTTATTCCATTCAACCATCATTCCCTTTTGTTACTAACAAATCTAGAGCTCTCTAAGACAACGCCTTAATGTTCCATTCAAAAACACATCCGAAAACCATGCACAACTGACGGTCCATCACTGTGACTTCCTGCCAATTTCCAGAACACTATTATCACAAATATAACAAACACCTTGGTTTCATCACCTACGAGTTTTTCTACTTACTTAGCAGATTCCAAACCTCACATCTTCACCTTCGTCAAATTTGAGTTCACACTTTACTCTCGGAGAACAACCATTAACGCTACCCAATCATTCTCCCTCAGTTACATTCCAACTTGACCAATATACCAAAACCTTCAATCCATCTCATAAACAATAATTTCACTTTCCACAGCATAGAACACTTTCATAGCTTCATATCGATATAAGGAACGCTTAAATCGGACACCCGAGTCAAAAGATATGAATTTTTGAAGGAAAGTCAATTATTGGAAAACAGCCAGATTCGCCTGGCGAGTCAAGATTTCGCCTGGCGAATACCTCTTCGCCAGCCCTTCGCCTGGCGAACAAGCGGCGAATCCTGATTTTCTGAAAAATCAAACTTCCAGTAGCTAACACATTTTTGTCTTTCCGTTTTCGCCTGGCGACTTCCGATTTCGCCTGGCGAATCTCCCTTCGCCAGCACCTCGCCTGGCGAACTATTGGTGAATCACAAATGTGGAAAAATCCCAAGAGTTACAGAAGCTACCCCATTTCTGTCATTCCAAATTCGCCTGGCGACTTACGATTCCGCCTGGCGAATCACCCTTCGTCAGCACTTCGCCTGGCGAACGAGTGGCGAGACTTAATCCGCCTGGCGAATCGCACCAGAACCAGAATTTTCTGTTGCACTTCCATGGTTTCCACACCTCAAAATCCAACTTTTCCAAACCAACACATTTTCAAATTCCAAACAATTCATCACACGCACTATCAAGGCCGGAAAGACACGTCTATTCCATCCAACATAATTTCCGTCTACTATCAACAAGAGATTAAGGGTGATCAGTTCCTCAATTTGCCAATAGACAGCCGACAATCATGATGGGGCATAAACCATCTTTACCAAACTATAATAGCATTCCTTAAATCCTGTACGCAAAACTACCTAAGGCACAAATCCCCTCCAGAATCAGGAACCACACCGTCCAAACAACACTTACAATATTGCAATACACAACACACTGAGCCAACGCTCCACACCTGAAGCAACTTGGAGAAGTACCAGCTTCTCCCCCACTTATCTCATTCTAAATCCTACAGACAAAGGATTAGAAAACCAGAAAGTACTGACAGTGCTTCCACACATATCACGTACTAAGGGGCAAACAACGACGACAATATTCAACTGTCACACTAACTGACTCAACAACCTGGCCGGACGGACCGACCTGCTCTGATACCACTTATGTAACACGCCCAATTCCCATCGCGAATAAATAATACATAAATAAAATCAGAGTAACTAAAAATTTATTTTTCCGACAGAAACAAGGATGTCACATTTTAAATAAACAAAACATCATCCCTGCTCATAAATTTGATACATCGCATAAAATAGAATACCCTCAAAGGGGAAACTTTTTCCATACAAAGGTAATACCAAATATATTCAACAGTTATATACATTAATAACATAATCGTTTCCCCGACTCCCGTGCTACGTATCAGAGCAGACACCAAGACTTAAGCAAAGACGAAGATCTAACTCTTCCACTTGCCTCCACGCCTCTAAAGCTGACAATCTGCACTATGCCATAAAAAACATATTCCAGCAGAAGGGTGAGAAATAACAACTATAACAAGATTGCATAATAATATGCTACAACCCAAATAAATTCACATATATAATATTTCTCACCACATACATCACATACTAACACATATAGCGTGCCACCAATACATAACATATTCCTAACAATCCAACCACATGGCATATAACGATTATACCAATACAATCACATTTCACACATAATGTACACCACAATTATGACCTATGAAAACAAACCACCACATCACATATCATATGTTTATACACAAAACATATTACTCACAACCAATGCATTTAGCACCTATGCATAATAATTCACCATTATCACCATTCCACATGAACACACACATACTTGTTCATCCAACAATGCATCATTATAAGATACAGTTTATATCATCTCCATAAACATACATATATCAATGTTTATTCATCAATGCACAAATACAAAGATGATCAATGCAACTCATAGAGACCGACTCTCGACTCTATGCAGATGCATGCGGTACCGACTCATCACCCGAGCTCAATTGAAGAACTCAATGGAAATATCCTCCCTGCCGGGCCTACGATATTTCCCCATCGCTCATACCATCATGGCATCCGATGTTTCTGGATTGTTCACGCAGACACAATCCGATTGCTCAAACCCCACAAGGGCACACAATCATTCTGAAGATTCCCACGGAATCAAGTGTAACTCATCGCAACGATTACACCCATTGACTATGCAATGTTCAGAGGATCCTCAATGATCATTTGTGTAATCAATCACTCACACCCAACAGGGACGTGATATTACACCCGATTCTCCACGGAATCGCGACACATGAATGCATGTCATGATGTTTCTCATACAAAATGACCACATACACTCATGCAATGCACACATATTTCACAATATAGTCATGCATATACCATTAAATACACACATTGCAATTTCTTGCCTTTCGGCCATAATTCATCAACCACAACAATTACAACAACTTGTCACATGCTTCAACATCATCACATTCATGCATTGCAAAACAATTCAAACAATGCATTTCAAACCATAAAGGTCACCACACAACATACATTGAATTTCACATAAACAATGTATTTACCGCACAACAACAACGTTATCACAACATCGCATCACAACACCTTATCACAACATCCCATCACATATACTCACGTCATATAACCGCACACAAGCTATACGTTACATATCAAAAGCACATTGCATGAACACCTCAATTACGCACGCTTACAACGACAAAAGTCAACAAAACAACACCATTCAAATATCATACATCCATCACCAATGTGTATCAATCATGCACAACATTTCATCATATATATTCACATCATATAGCACACAAGCCATACGATACATATTAAAAGCATATAGCACGGTAAAACACCGACCGCACGCGTTTAACGCGATAAAAACCCGACAACCCAACACTTTTCTAAAACCACGACCTAAATAAATCATCTACTGCCCTCCAACCCAATTTTATAAGAAAGAATATTTCATAAGCTTTCTAACGCTTCGAACGGGGACCAAAACGGACTTACGGTTCAAAAGTTATGACCAAAATACGAAAATGCTGTTTTTGCTGTCCCAGGCAAATTCGCCTGGCGAATGCCTGGCGAAACGAACTCGCCAGCAACTCGCTTGGCGAATCTGGACGAACCAGAATTTCTCCAAAATGGGTTTGGGACCCGAAAATGATCCAAATCTTCAACCCACATGATAGTATTACCCCCAATGACCCAAAACAACATGTTAGAACACGTTTAGGCATACATTTCATCAATTCATCCGTGAAAACATCGATTTCTACAAATTACTCCCAATTTCACCCAATTAGAAAAACATATATTTTTCACCCAAACATTCAAACAAAACATACATATACATATACAATCGAAATATAATCGAAACTTCTCACCCTTACCCGATTAATCGCGAGTGAAACGGACGAATCTTTGATTTTTCCTCTTTCTCCTCTTCTCCCTTTTTCCTTCCTCTCTTTTCTCTTCTTTTCCTTTTCTTTCTCTTCTTTCTCTTTTCTTTCTATTTCTCTCTCTCTATTTCTATTTATAATATCTAACTACCCAAATGACCAAAATACCCCTCAGCTCAAATATCTCACAAACGCTCTCAGAATGCGATAAAACATAAACAATGATGAAAAATAACATTTTGTCAAATAAAAGTCAATAATAAAATAATATAAAACCAAAACCAATTAAATCTACTCTATTAAATAAATCTAACAAAACTGGGGCGTTACATAACTCACAATAAAGAGTCCAAGATTCAGAGCATCTAAGCATACCATATACCTGAACATCTGATAAATGCCGGCCATTACGACTTCCACCGACAATGTATAATTTTTCATCAACTACTGCTGCTGCATGCTACAGTGAAAGGTCAACAATTGGAATAAGAATTTGGGCCAGAGCTAAAGAAGGTTTTCAGCTAAGAAGCCAAGAATGACAAATTCATTTTTATCATTCAAAGCAAAATAACTCATGACAAGACCCAATCAATCATGAATTACTTATATGCTTTCATTTCAACTTTGTATTCTTTCATCCTCTAATAAAATAAGAAAAAGAGAAAGATGGAGAGAAAGATACCTTGTAGCGAGCGGGAGGACGTGCACCAGATACAGTAATAGGTACCCAATTATCATATGTAAGATCATTATGCCAATTGTTGACTTGCATTTCTCTCTGATTCTCCTTTAGTCCAGGAATAACTGTTACAGATCACCTTGTTTGTCATTTAAAAGGAATAAACCTTAGAAAGCCCATATACAATCATGACCACAAGAATGTGATAAAATTTCAACATTACAATAGAAAACACATCTATGATTCAACAAAATAAAATTACACGAAAACACAGATTTAAATTGAAAGAGAGAACAACACTTTCAAAGTCAACATTAGTAATTAATAATTAGTAAAAATATATATACTAAAATAATTTATTTATTTAATAGTATAATGTATTCCTGTTTGTATTAGTATTAGTAAATAATAATACAATATATCGTTCAAAGAAATAAGACAAAAACCAAATGCTGATGCTAGAATACTCATTACACAAGTGGTAAAAGTTTAAGGCACTTGATATATTTTTAAGATTTTATAGCATTACTCCACAATCCACACCGATAAGCTCCAACACCTAACATATATGCATAAATTTATTAGAAAGAAAATCAGAGACCTGAGGAGAAACCTTCGGTTAAAGAAATCTCTAGCACAATTCTCGGAGACACGTGATTTCGGCAATGCTTAGATAACAAGCTAATTGTACATGAACTTGGAAATCGAGATCGAGTAAGCCGTATGAAATCAAGATGAATTTCAAATCCTGAAGTTCAAATTACATTCAAGACGACGATGGGGGAATTCAAAATTGATAGACATAGAAATGAATCAATTGGGATTGAATGGGAGAAGAATGAAACCTGATATCAGATAGAGGTTTCAGATTTGGAAACGGCGTCGTCTGAAGAAGAGGAGAAGGTTGGACGGTGGCAGATTGAGAGCCACGAGATCTCGGTTGAACCTGTTATCAGATAGAGTTTGTGCTTTGTGGAAAGATCAATTTCTGGATCCAATGAGTTTTGTGTTATTGGTGCTGCGACGGGATAAACAGAGGGACTAGGGTTTTAGTGAGATCAGACTTTTTCACATCGGATGCAAATTCAGGCCTGATGTGAAATCCTTTCATCAATGAACTTTTCACATCGAGTGCAAATCCAGACTCGATGTGAAATCTTTTATAACAAAATTTCACATTATTTACGAAATTGCCACCTTGTTATTTTTTCATCAGTAAACTTTTCACATCGGGTGCAAATCTAGGCCAGATGTGAAATCCTTTATAACAAAATTTCATATTATTTACGAAACTGCCACCGTGTTATTTTTCACATCAGTGGAAATAAATGTATGATGTAAAATTCCTAAATCAAATATTTTTCACTTCATATTGTTATAAAATCTGATGTAAAATCTTTTAACAAATATTTTTCACATCATATATCTTGAAATCTGATGTAAAATCATTTAACCAAATGTCTTATTTTTAGTAGTGTTTGCAACGACTTTTTCTCACGACAATCAACTTGTTGGCAAAAATATACTTGTGGCAACGACTAACACTACAAGAAAATCAGTCTATAGCCACGTGAAGTTGTGACGTGATTATCACGTGGCAAAAAAAAGTTGGTTGCGGCGTGATAATCACGTCGCTACATTATTTTATAATAAAATAAAAAATGTAACGTTAGCACATGAAATGTTAGAATTTAAAATTTAAAAATATTATTTGCGACGTGAAAATCACGCCGCAACAAATAAAATAATTTTTAAAAAACAAAAGCCTGTAGCGTGCAGATGATGGGAATGTTGAAAATTAAAAAATTTTTTTTTTGCGACGTGTATATCACGTCGCAACTTTTTTAGAGGGAAAATTAAAATTTTAATTCTGACTGAATGCAAGTTTTTTCAGGTAGTGGGTATATAATTTATGACCGTTGGCTGGTTGCGACGTGATTATCACGTGGCAAAGTTGCGACGTGATTTTTACGTCGCTAATGGGCTTATATAATTAATTGCTTTCGTTTCCTCTCCCTCAGACCCTCAAACCCATTTTCTTAAGAACTCATTTTTCCTCTCCTCTCCATTTTTCCTCTTCTTCGCAGACCCATTTTTCATCTGCTTCCTCTCTTCTTCTTCAAGCACTTCCATAATTTTAAAGGTATGTTATTTGATTTTATCTTTATAATTTCAAAGTTGTAATTTGTTTTATCATTTTTTTTGGTTATTATTAATATTTTTTTTATGATATTGAATAGAAGAAGATTGAAAATTCAAGATTCAAGAAGATTGAAGATTCAAGAGTGAAAAAAAGGTTGGACTAGAAGATTGAAGGAGATTGAAGAAGAGGTATTTTTTGCAATTTATTTTTTATATTTGAAGTATTTTTGGAATTTTGGTTATTTTAGGTTAATAGTATATATGTTAGAAACAAATTTTGTTATAATTTATTTTGGTTATTTTCAGAATTTATTTGTTATAATTTATAAACAATTTATTTAGGTTAACAGTATATATGTTATTTTCAAAATTTATTTGTTATAATCTTTAAACAATTTTTTATTCTGTTAGAAACAAATTATATATTTTGTTAGAAATTTATTCTGTTAGAAATTTATAAAACAGAATTATTTTATATATTTATATATATAAAAAACGAAAATATAAACATATTATATATAAATTCTGTTTTAACATATATAAATTCTGTTTTAACATATTATATATAAATTATATATAAATTCTATTTTAACATATTATATATAATTTTTTTTCTGAAATTTTTATTAAGTTATAAATGTTATAAAAAGAGAATAATATATAATATATAATAACATTTAATAAAAACAGAATTATTTTATATATTTATATATATAAAAAATGAAAATATATTTAATATGTTTATATTTTAGGTTAAAAGAATAATATGAAAAGTTATATATTTAAAAAAAGTTAATTATAAAAAAAGAAAATATATTTAATATATTTAATATGTCATAAAAAATATTGTATTTTATGTAGTGATTAAAAACATATATACATATATAAAAATGTTTTATAAAAAACAATTTTATTGTTAATATATTTTTTATATACATTTATAAAAAATTGTTTGAGTAAAAATATATACATAAAAAAAAAATTTATAAACAAAAAACATTATATAAAAACTGTTTTATAATTATTATATATTATATTGTTTTATGAAGTATAGTAAAAAAACTATTTTATGTAAAAACATATATATAAAAAACTGTTTTATAATTATTATTATTATTGTGTTTTATAAAAACTGTTTTATGTAGTATTGTTAAAAAGTATTAAATAGAATGTTAATAAAAACGGTTTTATAATGAAAAAGTATTATATAGTATGTTAAAAAATATTATATATAAAAACATTATAGTATGTTATAAAACATTATAGTATATTATATAAAACATTAATATAGTATGTTAAAATGTTAAATAGTATATATATAGTATATTTTTAGTAGTAAGAACAAGAACAATATGTTTAGGACTATTATTAAGTTGATTAATTTAATATTTCTAATTAAAAAGGTATTGATTATATAAATTTGCAATAAATGGAATATTATCGGTATTATCGTAGTTGGATGTACGATAGACTATATCCAGGAAGGCGCGCACTTAAACCCAATTTTATAGAAGGAGTTAATGGTTTTATCACGTGGACGTTTGCTCAGGAATGTTGTCGAAGCGAAGGAGGAGTTAGGTATCCTTGTCTTAAATGTGGATGTAGATATATAATTAGTGACCCAGAGGAAATAACACGTCATTTGAATAGAAGAGGTTTCATTGAAAATTATTGGGTTTGGACGTATAATGGTGAAACACTGCCGAGTAACGTACCAGAGACTAGCAACACGCATGCTTCAAGTAGTCGACCGCCTATGGAACCGCCTATGGAATTTGAGGAAAACTTTAATCTGATCAGTGACATGGTTGAGGATGCTTTTGGTGTTAACGTGACCTATGATCAACCAGAAGATTTTGACGGGGAAGAGTTGCCGAATGAGGAAGCGCAGAGATTTTATCATTTGTTGAATGAGATGAATACTCCGTTGTTTGAGGGGTCGTCAGACTCAAAGCTATCAATGTGTGTGAGATTATTGGCCGCCAAGTCAAATTGGAATGTTCCTGATCAGTGTTTGGAGCACTTCGCAAAAATGATGTTGGACTCAACTGCAACGAAAGACAACTTGCCTGTGATTTTCTATGATGCAAAGAAGTTGGTGTCAAAGTTGGGTTTAAGAGTAAGAAAGATTGATTGTTGCATTAATGGTTGCATGTTGTTTTATGACAATGAGTTTGGTACTCAAGATGGATCGTTGGAGGAATGTAAGTTTTGTCAGAGTCCAAGATATAAAGTTCGCAGTAGAGCCATTAACAGTAAGCAAAAGCATGTAGCAGTAAACTCCATGTTTTATCTTCCGATAATACCAAGGTTAAAAAGAATGTTTTCTTCAATGCACAGTGCAAGTCAAATGATATGGCATCATACAAACAAAATAAGCCCAGGCACTATGCGACACCCATCTGACGGCCATGCATGGAATCACTTTGATGAGGTACATCCCGATTTTGCCGCGGAACCTAGGAATGTTAGGCTTGGATTATGCTCTGATGGTTTTGCTCCATATGTCCAAGCGTCTGGAAGTGCGTATTTTTATTGGCCAGTCATTGTAACCCCTTACAATCTCCCTCCTGAGATGTGCATGACAAAACCATACATGTTTTTGACATGGGTCATTCCAGGACCGTCGATTCCAAAAGTCGGAATTGATGTGTACTTACAACCTTTAATTGATGATTTGAAGAGGTTGTGGATTAATGGAGAATGGACTTATGATATATCCCGTAAACAAAACTTTTTAATGCGAGTTGCCTTGATGTGGACCATTAACGACTTTCCAGCATATGGCATCTTGTCTGGTTGGGGTACGCATGGCAGAATGGGTTGTCCGCATTGAATGGAATGCACCAAGGCGTTTACATTGGATAAAGGGGGGAAAAGCTCGTGGTTTGACTGTCACCGCAGATTCTTACCATCAAATCATCCCTTTAGAAAAAACAAGACAAATTTCAAAAAAGACGAACGGGTAACAGATTTGCCTCCGCCTCGATTGTCACCAGTTGCTATATGGAACCAAGTTTGTGAACTTTCAAAGTTTACAGATAGTGGCAAAGCCTGTAGAATTGAAGGATATGGGGTCACACACAATTGGACAAAAAGAAGTATATTTTGGGACCTCCCGTATTGGAAAGATAATTTGTTGCGCCATAATCTTGATGTTATGCATATTGAGAAGAATTTTTTTGATAATGTATTTAACACAATGATGGATGTTAAAGATAGAACAAAAGATAATGTGAAGGCTAGACAAGACATGGAAATTTGGTGTAATCGGAAAGAGTTGGAATTAAAGCCTAAACCAAATGGAAAATTATTTAAACCCAAGGCTTGTTTCAGTCTGACCCCCCAAGAAGCTAAAGCGGTTTGTGGATGGTTAAAAGGTTTGAGAATGCCCGACGGGTATTCTTCAAATTTTGCAAGGTGTGCCGACGCTAACACTGGGAAGTTGCATGGTATGAAAAGTCATGATTGCCATGTTTTTATGGAACAATTGCTACCAATTGCGTTCGGTTCTCTACCCAAACACGTGCTTAATCCACTAACTGAAATTAGTCAATTTTTTAGAGATACTTGTGCGTCAGCTTTAAGAGTGGATGACATCATTAAGTTGGACCAAAATATTCCAGTCATTCTCTGTAAGTTGGAACAAGTATTTCCGCCTGGTTTTTTTGACTCCATGGAACATCTACCTGTGCATCTTGCATATGAAGCTTATCTAGGAGGACCTGTTCAATATAGGTGGATGTATCCGTTTGAAAGGTTCATGGGTGATTCAAAGCGATCAGTGAAAAATAAAGCTAGAGTTGAAGGATCAATATGTGCACATTACTTGCATCGAGAAACTTCACATTTTTGCAGTCACTATTTCAAGCACTTGATGTTAACTCCAAGAATCATAAGGAATCCTGTAAATGTTATCGAAAGAAGTCAGTACACCTTATCAGTCTTTGGGCTTTCAGGTCGTCCCTCTTGAAAGAAGGGTGAGCATTGGTTGACCCAACAAGAAATGCAATCCGCACATGTTCATGTCTTGATCAACTGTGTTGAAGTTAAACCATATCTTGAGTAAGTATAACCCAACTTTTTAATTTTCTTTACAGTGTGAATATAAAACTTATTACCTTGAAACTTATAGTGTGCTTTTTTTAGGGAATTTAACAACGCCTATTTTCATAGTACCTGTAACAGCCCGATTTTGATATTTCCATTTTTGTGTTGATTGATTCTAGTTGGTTGAGTCTTTTATTTAATTGGGCAATAATTATGTTATTTGTGATATTGGTGTGTTAATATGTTATGTTTGCATAATTATGTGATTTTACCGTTTTTGAGAGTTTGCGGGGAATATTAGATTGGAGGGTATTTTAGATATTTCACATTTAATGATAGTTAGTTAGTTAGTAGATATTTTGAGAAAATATAAAGAAATAGAAAGAAAGAAAAGTATAAGAAAGAAAGAAAAAGAATAGAAATAGAAAGTTAGAAAGAAAAAGAGAGAAAAGAGAGCAAGAGAGAAAAAGAGAAGAGAAAAAGAAGAAAAGCTACAAATCATCAAGATCAAGCTTCCAATAATCGAGAAATCGGGTAAGGGTGTGAAATCTTATTATCTTACCAATGTGTATCATTATGTATGGGTTTGCTTGGACGTTTTCTTGTTTTCCACAGCTTTTGAGTTTTAGGTCAAAAACGATAAAATGATTGGGAATCGATGTTTTTACGGTCGGAAATCGATATAATTTGCATTGTATGATTACCATGTGTTTATGAATCATTGCCGATAATTGTTTTGTTGTTGGAATTGATTTGGGATGAAAAATGAGGTTTTTGGGGGTTTTGGGTCGTGTAACCCGTAACAGCATTTTTCTGGTTCTGGTGTGATTCGCCAAGCGAATTTGGGATTCGCCAGGCGAATTGAGTCTGGCCACTATCTCGCCAGGCGAAGTGCTGGCGAAGGCAGATTCGCCAGGCGAATTCGCCAGTCGCCAGGCGAATTTGGAATTACAGAAAGGGGGTAGCTTCTGTAACTCTTGGAGTTTTTCTATATTGGTGATTCGCCACTGGCTCGCCAGGCGAAGTGCTGGCGAATGGGATTCGCCAGGCGAATTCTCAAGTTGCCAGGCGAATTTGGCTGTTTCTCAATAAATTCTTAACTTTTGAAAATTCATAACTTTTGATCCGTAACTCGGATCGGGACGTTCTTTATATTGTTGGAAAGCTTATGAAATGTTCTTTCTTGGAAAAATGGTTTTTGAGATTGTTGGCTGATTAAATTATGTCGGAAATTGGAAAATGTGTTGTTTTGTCGAATTTTACGGTTATAATTGTGTGTAATTAGTGTATATCATGCAATGTGTTGTTGGTATGGATATGGTATAACTTCCGTGTTGTTGTGAAGTGAAATTGCATGAAATACATGTTGTGGTGATGAATTATGGCCGAAAGGCAAGAAATTGCAATGTGTGTATTTAATGGTATATGCATGACTATATTGTGAAATATGTGTGCATTGCATGAGTGTATGTGGTCATTTTGTATGAGAAACATCATGACATACATTCATGTGTCGCGATTTCGTGGAGAATCGGGTGTAATATCACGTCCCTGTTGGGTGTGAGTGATTGATTACACAAATGATCATTGAGGATCCTCTGAACATTGCGTAGTCAATGGGTGTAATCGTTGCGATGAGTTACACTTGATTCCGTGGGAATCTTCAGAATGATTGTGTGCCCTTGTGGGGTTTGAGCAATCTTATTGTGTCTGCGTGAACAATCCAGAAACATCGGATGCCATTATGGTATGAGCGATGGGGAAATATCGTAGGCCCGACAGGGAGGATATTTCCATTGAGTTCTTCAATTGAGCTCGGGTGATGAGTCGGTACCGCATGCATCTGCGTAGAGTCGAGAGTCGGTCTCTATGAGTTGCATTGATCATCTTTGTGTTTGTGTATTGATGAATAAACATTGATATATGTATGTTTATGGGAAATGATATAAACTGTATCTTATAATGATGCATTGTTGAATGAACAAGTATGTGTGTGTTCATGTGGAATGATGATAATGGTGAATGTATGCATAATGAATATGCTTGATGATATATCTATATTGTGATATATGATGAGTTGTGGTGAGAATATGTGTTATATGTTTATGTTGTAGTACATAATTATATGCATTGTTATTATGATAATATTTCTCACCCTTCTGCTGTTTTATGATGCTCTACGAGGCATTGCAGAGTAGGTATGCTGGTGGTCTTTTATGAAGCGTGTCTTCATTCTTTTGGTCGGTTGGCTCTGATATGTAGCACCGGGTAGCTAGGAAGTATATGATTCTTTTGCGATACATTGTACATGTATCTTGTTGATGAATAATTATGTAAACTTGAATTATGTTGGTGGATATTACTTGATGTATATATGTTATATATTATCCAATGTTTAGATTTTCCGCTTTTATTCTAAATATTGAGATGTGGGTGTAAGGACTAAGTTCCTCTGTTGCAAAGTTACCCCACTGTTGCATATCAATTGTTGAGCAGGTGTTGAATGTTTTAATTTCACGTATAATGTGACATGCCTCCTTTATACCATGTTTATAATTATACTCTGATGAAATTTTTAATATGTGCCTAAATGATTATTTTATTATTTGGGGGTATAGAATGGGGGTGTTACATTAAGTGGTATCAGAGCCAGTGTTGAGTCAGTTGTGTCTGTCTTGTTGTTGTGATGGTTGAACTGTTGTTTAACCTTGTTGTCATTTTTGGGGATGATCAGAATATGGCTGGTAGAAACGACAATGCGATGGCTGCTGCTTTAGAAGCAATGGCTAGGGCGGTGCAAGGTGCGCCGAACGTGAATGCTAAAGACGAGTTCAGGAAGAATCAACCACCGGTCTTCGAAGGAAGATTTGATCCCGATGGAGCTCAATTGTGGTTGAAAGAGATTGAAAGGATCTTCAGAGTCATGGGCTGTGCGGAGGAGAATAAGGTGAGGCTTGGGTCTCACATGCTGAAGGAAGAAGCTGACGATTGGTGGGTCGGTATGCGTCAAGTTCTTGAGGTGGATGATGAAGAGATAACTTGGGATTTATTTCGTACCGAGTTCTTGAGGAAGTATTACCCTGAAAGTGTGAAAGGGAAGAAGGAGATGGAGTTCCTTGAACTGAAACAAGGTAGTATGTCCGTGGTGGACTATACTGCTAAGTTTGTGGAGTTGGTTCAATTCCATCCTCACTATGCTGCAATTACTGCGGAGTTTTCAAAGTGTATTAAGTATGAGAATGGTTTGAGTTCGGAGATTAAGCAAGCTGTTGGGTATCAAAGGATAAGGAGGTTTACGGATTTGACGGAATGTTGTAGAATCTTCGAGGAAGATAGAAAGGCTCGTTCTACACATTACAAGAGTTTGAATGAGAGGAGGGGAAAGCAACAAGCTAGAAGTGGACCTTATGTGACACCCGTTGATAAGGGCAAGCATAGGGGAAACTTTGAGAAGAGATCTGGAGGAGGAAGTTCTGGTCCCGTAAAGTGTTTCAAGTGTGGAGGTATGGGTCATAAATCATTTGATTGTAGGAAGACGGAAGCGAAATGTGCTAACTGTGGAGGTCTGGGGCATGTTGCTACAGATTGTAGAAGGAATATGGTGAAGTGCTATAATTGTGGAGAAGTTGGTCACATTAGTACTAAGTGTACTAAGCCGAAACAAGCTCAAGCGGGCGGAAAGGTGTTTGCATTAGCGGGGACGGACACTACTAGTGCAGACCGTTTGATTAAAGGTACATGCTTTATTAATAGTATACCTTTAGTTGCTGTTATTGATACAGGAGCGACTCATTCGTTTATTTCGTCTGAGTGCGCGAAGCGTTTGAATCTTGCGTTAATTTTGATGGGTGCTGAAATGGTTATTGAGACTCCTGCTTCAGGGTCGGTAACTACGTCTTTGGTGTGTGTAAGTTGTCCTTTGACCATGTATGGTAAAGACTTCATTATGGATTTAGTGTGTTTGCCGTTGGAGGGGTTGGACGTAGTCTTGGGTATGAATTGGTTGAGATTTAATCGAGTTCATATAGATTGCTATCACAAGTTAGTAAGGTTTCCTTCTTTGGAAGATGATGAATTTGAGAGTTTCCTATCCACTAAAGAGTTGAAGAAACTTTTAGCGGACGAAGCTCAATTGTTCGGTTTGTTTGCATCATTGTCGGTGGAGAGCAAAGTTGAGCTCAATGTGTTCCCAGTGGTGTGTGATTTTCCAGAAGTGTTTCCGGAGGATATTACAGATGTACCGCCGGAAAGAGAAGTTGAGTTTTCTATTGATCTAGTTTCGGGTACTAGACCAGTTTCGATGGCACCGTATCATATGTCGGCATCGGAATTGGTAGAATTGAAAAAGCAGTTGAATGACTTGTTGGACAAGAAATTAGTAAGGCCAAGTGTTTCTCCTTGGGGTGCTCCGGTATTGTTGGTAAAGAAGAAGGACGGGAGTATGCGGTTATGCATTGATTATCGACAGTTGAACAAAGTCACAATTAAGAACAAGTATCCGCTTCCAAGGATCGATGATTTGATGGACCAATTGGTTGGTGCGCGTGTATTTAGCAAGATTGATTTGAGATCAGGATATCACCAAATTCGTGTGAAAAGCGAGGATATTCAGAAGACGGCATTTAGGACACGGTATGGTCATTACGAATACTCCGTGATGCCATTCGGGGTTTCTAACGTGCCGGGTGTGTTTATGGAATACATGAATCGTATTTTTCATGAACAGTTGGATCGTTTTGTGGTTATGTTCATCGATGATATTTTGATTTACTCTAAGTCTCAAGAAGAGCATGAAGAGCATTTGAGAATTGTGTTGCAAATTTTGAAAGAGAAGCAATTGTATGCTAAGTTGTCAAAATGTGAATTTTGGTTGTCGGAAGTAAGTTTCCTTGGACATGTTATTTCCGGTAGTGGTATTAGTGTTGATCCATCCAAGATTGATGCGGTGATACAATGGGAGGCTCCTAGATCAGTTACGGATATTCGAAGCTTTTTAGGCTTGGCAGGTTATTATCGGAGGTTTATTGAGGGGTTTTCGAAGTTGGCACATCCGTTAACGCAATTGACTTGTAAAGAAAAGGCTTTCATTTGGGATATTCATTGTGAAGAGAGTTTCAATGAGCTAAAAAGAAAGGTTGACAACGGCTCCGATCTTGAATTTGCCAAATCCGACGGAACCATTTGTAGTGTATTGTGATGCTTCATTGGTGGGTTTAGGTGGTGTTTTGATGCAAGAAGGAAAAGTTGTGGCTTATGCTTCAAGACAATTGAGAGTGCATGAAAAGAATTATCCTACACATGACTTGGAGTTAGCGGCCGTGGTGTTTGTTTTGAAAATTTGGAGGCATTATCTTTATGGTGCAAGATTTGAAGTTTTTAGTGATCACAAGAGCTTGAAATATTTATTTGATCAAAAAGAATTGAACATGAGACAAAGAAGGTGGTTAGAGCTTTTGAAGGATTATGATTTTGGTTTGAATTACCATCCGGGTAAGGCAAACGTGGTGGCCGATGCCTTAAGTCGGAGGTTGTTACATATGTCCGCATTGATGATGAAAGAATGGGAACTTTTGGAGGATTTCATAGATTTGAGTTTGGTTTGTGAAATGACGCCGAGAAGTGTGAGACTTGGTATGTTACATGTTACGAATGATTTTCTTGCAACGGTTAGTGAAAAGCAAAAGTTGGATTTGAAGTTCGTTGATTTAATGATAAATGAGAATGAGGATTTCAAAGTTGATAATCTTGGAGTTTTGAGATTCTGTGGTCGTATTTGTATTCCCGATGATGTGGAGTTGAAAAAGATGATATTGGAAGAAGGACACCGAAGTAACTTAAGTATTCATCCGGGAGCGAATAAAATGTATCAAGATTTGAAGAAAATCTTTTGGTGGTCCGGATTAAAGGGGGATGTGGCTCAATTTGTGTATGCGTGCTTAACTTGTCAAAAGTCTAAGGTGGAACATCAAAAGCCTAGTGGATTGATGCAACCGTTGGACATTCCGGAGTGGAAATGGGATAGTATATCGATGGATTTTGTTACAGGATTGCCGAATACGCAAAGCGGTCATAATGCTATTTGGGTAATTGTTGATAGGCTTACTAAATCTGCTCACTTTATTCCAATTGATATTAGTTATCCTTTGGAGAAGTTAGCCGAGATTTATGTTCTTGTGGTTGTGAAGTTACATGGAGTTCCTAAGAGTATTGTATCGGATCGAGATCCGAGATTTACATCGAGATTTTGGGTGAGTTTACAAGAGGCTTTGGGTTCAAAGCTAAGATTGAGTTCGGCTTACCATCCGCAAACGGACGGTCAAACCGAGAGGACGATTCAATCGTTGGAGGATTTATTGCGTGCTTGTGTACTCGAGCAAGGTGGTGCTTGGGATGGTTATTTGGCGTTGATTGAATTCACTTACAATAACAGTTTTCATTCGAGTATAAGTATGGCACCATTTGAGGCTTTGTATGGTCGAAGATGTCGAACACCTTTGTGTTGGCATGAAACCGGTGAGAGGATGTTAGTTGGACCGGAAATGGTACAACAAACGACGGAGAAAGTGAAGTTTATTCGTGAGAAGATGAAAGCTTCTCAAAGTAGACAAAAGAGCTATCATGACAAGAGAAGGAAAGATCTTGAGTTTCAAGAAGGCGACCATGTGTTTTTAAGAGTTACACCAGTTACGGGTGTGGGTCATGCTTTGAAGTCGAAGAAGTTGACATCTCGTTTTATTGGTCCGTATCAGATTACTTCACGAGTTGGTGTTGTGGCTTACCGTGTGGCGTTGCCTCCGAACCTTTCGAATTTGCATGACGTATTCCATGTTTCGCAACTTCGGAAGTATGTTCCGGATCTGTCACATGTTATTCCTATGGACGAGGTTGAAGTGAGAGATAACCTTACAGTGGAAGCTTTACCGGTTAGGATTTTGGACCGCAAAGTTAAGAAACTAAGAGGCAAGGATATTGCGCTTGTGAAAGTAGCATGGGGAGGCGCTGCGGAAGGCAATATGACTTGGGAACTAGAGAGTGGGATGCGAGAGTCGTATCCGGAGTTGTTTGAATCAGGTAATATTTTCGAGGACGAAAATTTCTAAAGTAGGGGAGAGTTGTAACAGCCCGATTTTGATATTTCCATTTTTGTGTTAATTGATTCTAGTTGGTTGAGTCTTTTATTTAATTGGGCAATAATTATGTTATTTGTGATATTGGTGTGTTAATATGTTATGTTTGCATAATTATGTGATTTTACCGTTTTTGAGAGTTTGCGGGGAATATTAGATTGGAGGGTATTTTAGATATTTCACATTTAATGATAGTTAGTTAGTTAGTAGATATTTTGAGAAAATATAAAGAAATAGAAAGAAAGAAAAGTATAAGAAAGAAAGAAAAAGAATAGAAATAGAAAGTTAGAAAGAAAAAGAGAGAAAAGAGAGCAAGAGAGAAAAAGAGAAGAGAAAAAGAAGAAAAGCTACAAATCATCAAGATCAAGCTTCCAAGAATCGAGAAATCGGGTAAGGGTGTGAAATCTTATTATCTTACCAATGTGTATCATTATGTATGGGTTTGCTTGGACGTTTTCTTGTTTTCCACAGCTTTTGAGTTTTAGGTCGAAAACGATAAAATGATTGGGAATCGATGTTTTTACGGTCGGAAATCGATATAATTTGCATTGTATAATTACCATGTGTTTATGAATCATTGCCGATAATCGTTTTGTTGTTGGAATTGATTTGGGATGAAAAATGAGGTTTTTGGGGGTTTTGGGTCGTGTAACCCGTAACAACATTTTTCTGGTTCTGGTGTGATTCGCCAGGCGAATTTGGGATTCGCCAGGCGAATTGAGTCTGGCCACTATCTCGCCAGGCGAAGTGCTGGCGAAGGCAGATTCGCCAGGCGAATTCGCCAGTCGCCAGGCGAATTTGGAATTACAGAAAGGGGGTAGCTTCTGTAACTCTTGGAGTTTTTCTATATTGGTGATTCGCCACTGGCTCGCCAGGCGAAGTGCTGGCGAATGGGATTCGCCAGGCGAATTCTCAAGTTGCCAGGCGAATTTGGCTGTTTCTCAATAAATTCTTAACTTTTGAAAATTCATAACTTTTGATCCGTAACTCGGATCGGGACGTTCTTTATATCGTTGGAAAGCTTATGAAATGTTATTTCTTGTAAAAATGGTTTTTGAGATTGTTGGATGATTAAATTATGTCGAAAATTGGAAAATGTGTTGTTTTGTCGAATTTTACGGTTATAATTGTGTGTAATTAGTGTATATCATGCAATGTGTTGTTGGTATGGATATGGTATGACTTCCGTGTTGTTGTGAAGTGAAATTGCATGAAATACATGTTGTGGTGATGAATTATGGCCGAAAGGCAAGAAATTGCAATGTGTGTATTTAATGGTATATGCATGACTATATTGTGAAATATGTGTGCATTGCATGAGTGTATGTGGTCATTTTGTATGAGAAACATCATGACATGCATTCATGTGCTGCGATTCCGTGGAGAATCGGGTGTAATATCACGTCCCTGTTGGGTGTGAGTGATTGATTACACAAATGATCATTGAGGATCCTCTGAACATTGCGTAGTCAATGGGTGTAATCGTTGCGATGAGTTACACTTGATTCCGTGGGAATCTTCAGAATGATTGTGTGCCCTTGTGGGGTTTGAGCAATCGGATTGTGTCTGCGTGAACAATCCAGAAACATCGGATGCCATGATGGTATGAGCGATGGGGAAATATTGTAGGCCCGACAGGGAGGATATTTCCATTGAGTTCTTCAATTGAGCTCGGGTGATGAGTCGGTACCGCATGCATCTGCATAGAGTCGAGAGTCGGTCTCTATGAGTTGCATTGATCATCTTTGTGTTTGTGCATTGATGAATAAACATTGATATATGTATGTTTATGGGAAATGATATAAACTGTATCTTATAATGATGCATTGTTGAATGAACAAGTATGTGTGTGTTCATGTGGAATGATGATAATGGTGAATGTATGCATAATGAATATGCTTGATGATATATCTATATTGTGATATATGATGAGTTGTGGTGAGAATATGTGTTATATGTTTATGTTGTAGTACATAATTATATGCATTGTTATTATGATAATATTTCTCACCCTTCTGCTGTTTTATGATGCTCTACGAGGCATTGCGGAGTAGGTATGCTGGTGGTCTTTTATGAAGCGTGTCTTCATTCTTTTGGTCGGTTGGCTCTGATATGTAGCACCGGGTAGCTAGGAAGTATATGATTCTTTTGCGATACATTGTACATGTATCTTGTTGATGAATAATTATGTAAACTTGAATTATGTTGGTGGATATTACTTGATGTATATATGTTATATATTATCCAATGTTTAGATTTTCCGCTTTTATTCTAAATATTGAGATGTGGGTGTAAGGACTAAGTTCCTCTGTTGCAAAGTTACCCCACTGTTGCATATCAATTGTTGAGCAGGTGTTGAATGTTTTAATTTCACGTATAATGTGACATGCCTCCTTTATACCATGTTTATAATTATACTCTGATGAAATTTTTAATATGTGTGTCGCTCCCGGGATTTTCATCCTAGTACAAACGCGAAAGTGGCTCCGAAACAGAGTCACCAGCAATGTGTATTTATCCCAAGAGAGGGAAAGGAAACACCGCATAAACCTGAAGGAAGGAAAGAGCATGGTCTTGCGACCAAGAGAAAGGGTAAGGGAGCCGGTTACGTGAGAGGAAGGTATTAGCACCCTCTCGCGTCCATCGTACCCGATGGGATCCACGCTTGCTTGCTTCAATCAAAGGGTGTAAGGAAAGGATACTGGAGAAGGAACTGGAAGAAAGAAAGGAGAAAGGATGGAAAAGAGAAAGAGAAACAAATGTAGGGAAAATAAAAGAAGTGCTCGCATGGGCCCTACCCTACTGCCTACGTATCTCATCGGGAGCATGAGAATCAGAGCGACGTAGTTCCCCTCACTAGGGATGGATTGTTTGTGTTTTTTAAGGAACGACTAACGTTCTAGCTCAGGTGTTGCAGGCTCGCTGGTCCGAGTGTGTTACCATCTTGCAAGAGAACGAGTAGGAGTACGTTCATACGTTGAGAGTGAATGAGGTGAGAAAAGAATTCCCGAAGGAAAGACGTTATTGTTTGTTTTTGACTTTTAGAAGTTTTTTTCATTTGTTTGCATATGATAGTGTATCTGAATCTTAGTCATTGGAATGTGTACATTCTCACATTCCAAGATGGAATGGGTAAGAAAGCACATTAAGAGTGAAGAAGACCCCCATACTTAGTTCCAATTGTCAAGGTTCAAACACACTAGCATACTTGTGTTTATTAAGTGTTTTTGTTGATTATTAAATGAAGAAGTGTTTTTTATTTATTCTTCAACAAGTATTGCATTTAAGTCCCTCATACAAGATCAAATGTTTAACACATTGACCCAAGATGGGCTATATGCTACACATTCTAAGATTATAAGAGAAAACCCCTTATAACCTTTTCTTTATATGAAAGGCCTAAATGCAATAAATGCCTACCTTTATTATATATTTTGAATTTTCTTTGAGATGAGAAAAGAGACTCAAGAGAGGATAAAGGTAAAAATCTCTATTATCTAAGACTCAATCCTAATTGAAAATTAAAGGGAGTGGTCCTAATGGTTTGTGAGGTTTCAACCTAAAGTCTAAAGAAAGAATGAATCAAACAATTCACTTCTAAGTTAGAAGATGAATTGTAATTCAAAAAGGGAAAGTGATGAGTTATTAAAAGAAAGCACATAAGTGCTTAACAAAACACAAAATGGAATTGTAAAAGAGATGAAAGGAAATTTGAATGTGGATTCCTTATCCACACTCAATTGCAACTTACCAAAGCCCCTACATGGTTAGTAAACATGTATAAGAAGTATAAGAAGCAAAAGAACACTTAATGCACCATAAAGATCAAAAGAATTAGATGAGAAATCAAATCCTAATGTCACAACCAGAATGTACATCACATGGAAAACAAATGATCATTATCATGCAAGTCCAAGTGGATAGGCAACAAACATCATCCATGACATTAGAACATGCTACCATAAGAAAAGGGAGAATGAAAGATGAAAAGAAATGAAAAAAAAACATGCATGAATGGAACATGTAATCTAAGGATCAGAATTGAAATGAAATGAAAAGTGATTCACAAACATCTCACAAGTGTTCATGCATAACACATCAAGCCATTCAAGAAGCAATAGAAGAAGAAAGGAAATGGAAATTCAAAAGATAACACAAGTACTTCATATTAAGGACACACAAAGTTCAAATGAAAATGAACATGCAATAATGACACATAACATGTACCAATGACCTATAATATCAAATGGATGGTTCACAAAGTAGGCAAATGATCATGCAAGTATGCACAAAAGCAATCATGTAAACATGCACAAAGATTACAAGGATAAGACATGTTGTAATGCTTCAAATGAAATGTATTAAACAAAAATCAAATGAGTTCATGAAAATTATGAAAACATGGTATTGAGGTTCACAAATCAGAGATGAATCACATATCAAAGTATCATGTAAAAAATTCAAGGCAAAAAGGCTTTATACAATGCACTTAAATCACATTGGATGCACATACAAAGTAATGCAAAGATGAATATCAAAACATGCCATAACAGGACCTAAAAAATCCAATAAAAAATCACTTAACACAATTCAAGATGTTAATGACTCACTACAAAAAGAAGCAACTCAAAACAATTTTTAATGATCAAGAACAAAATTAAACAAAATCATGTACCACATTAAGAATGCACACAAAAGAAAATCAAAGAAAATCATGGAACAGGGGCAAAAAGGTCATAAAATCAAGAAATAAAATCATGAAAAATTTTCTAAATGTTTTAATGATTTTTTAAAAAATGAAAAGCAAACATGTAAAAAAGAATAAAAATAAAATGAAATAGAAAATGACAGGGGGGTGCGAACATAGTAAAACATCAGTTCAATATCATTGGGCTTTAAAACAGAGGAGGTGCGAATAGCAATCTGCGCAAAACACACTAGTAACCATGCACTTCAGTCAACGAAAATTGACTCGTTAACAGCCATTAGATCAAGTCAAGGTCAAGCCAAAGTCAAAGTAATCAGATCAAACGCTCACACACGCATGTCCACGTTCCATACCATATGCCACAACACACAATGCTTAAAATGAAATCAGAAGCAACACGTGAGAGGCATGTGAGTTTTTTATGCGTTGGCAAGCTTCAAGCCACACGATGAGGAAAAATGGACGGTTATGATTAAAACGTGAGAAAACCCTAGCAAACAAACTCAACGGCCGGAGGTGACTTCCGGTCACCTTCTCCGGCGAACCACCACCCTCTGCAACTTTAATTTCTCCAGAAATCCACAAAAAAATATACTAAAATGATGCTGAACTTATGTAGAACACGAATCCAAAGACAAAACGCACAAAACATTCCTGAGATGAGAGAATCGAACAGAGGAAGATTTGCCCTAACATTTCAACTATGCCTCTAAAGGCCTATCAACTAGCCAGACAAGTTCTTGAGCTTATAGGAAGCATCAAGAACCTAATAACATCTTCACATTATGTCTATAATGGAAGAAATTCGTACCTGAAGATTTATGATCTTGATGTGTTCTTCAGAAAACCAGAGATGTTGCTTCCTCTTTGAGCTTCTTTTGGCCAAATAAAGGCTTAGATGCAAAAATGGATGATGCTTCAGTGGAGAAGAGCTGAAATCCAAGATTCAAAACAGTTGCAATGTGATGAAAATGGAGAGAGAATCAGAGAGATTCTGAGATGAAGATGAGGAAGATGAATGAAATGGAGCTCGAAAATCAGTTGCAATGTGGAGAAATTGAGAGAGAATGGAGAGAGTTTCTGAGTTGAATGTGAGAAAATGAAGTTAGGAATGAAATTTGAGAGAGTGATTTTTATTTATAATGTGCTCTAACCATGGTTAAACTGAGTGAGTCAGCTGAGTCATGGTGGTTTGGGTGAGTCATCCCTAACTAACTGAGTCAAGTTAGTTAGGGAGAGCAATGGTATGGTGATGGCAACTCATGATATGCTATGGTGGAGGTGAAAAGAAAATGAAGGCACGGCTGGTTGTAGCAGAAACTTGCTCAGCAAGTTTGTTTCTTTCCATTCTCATGTATGCCAAGGTAAGTGTGCAAGGTGTAAGTCATGTGTGTTTGGTTTAATGTGGAAAGCTGATGTGATGAAGTGTTTGTGGTATGTGTGAACCAAAAATTGTGCACCACTGTTAATGCATCAATGTCACTCATGGTGATTTGCAAGTGGAAATCTCTCTACTTAGTGAATGGTTGGATGGGTTTTTGGATTAATTTTAAAGAGGGGATGTGATGATACAAGTTTAGTTTGAAATTTGAGTTGAAATGATGCTTGGAAGAGGTTGCAAAAGGACTCATAACACACAAGTTTGAAAACTGGTTAGGGGCAAGGAAATGAGGTTGACTGGCAATGCATCTTGGCACGAAGTTTTCAGCAAGATCACCATATCTTGAGACCATTATATCTACCTCATAGCTTGATCAAACCAAATTTTGCCCAACATGAAACTTGAAGAGGACATTACAAGGAACATTTTTGATGTTGACAAGTTTTGCAAATTAAGCCTTTATCATTGAGAAAAATAGGTGTACATTTGGCCCACCAACTGTTTGTTGAAATGACTGCACGCGTGACCTGAAAATCTTGGTCATGACCTAGTTTTTGCCCTACTTTCCTCCAACTTTGATCATCCATATCTCTCTCAATTTTTATCCAATGGAGATGTTCTACACATGGATTTGAAGCTTAAAGAAAGAACTTTTGTTGTGGCCGAGTGGAATTTTCATTTGGTGCTTCAATTTTAAATGGCCTTGGTTCAAACTCTGATGCAAAATGGCCAAAACTTGCTATTTTTAGTAACCCTTCTTCATCCAAAAATGGCAACTTTCCACATCTTGATTTTTTCATGATTCCTTAGGAGTTTCTTGATCAAATTTTGCACATTGGTCACATATAACATGAATTTCATGAATTTGGCCTCAAAATGTCAAGAGTTGACTTTTTCCTCTGATTATTTGACTTGGCCCCAAATTTCCTGATTTTTTATCCTTCTTCCAATTGAACCACTTCTAAAACCAATTGAGAGGTGATTTTCCACATACATACACTTAAGAACATATAGAATACCATGACATCAAGTTTTGTCCAAAAAATCAAAGATATCCTGATTTTATTAGAAACCCTAGTTTTGGTGCCCACCTCCTAGGAGAAAAATATGCAGTCTTCAATTTCAAATTCCTCAGAGTATGTTGTGTATCCTCTTAAAGGATGATGATACATGCCATTTGAGGATGACTTTAAATCAATGAGCTACCTCTTTTGAGGGTTTTCCTTCAGTTTTTGAACCTCTTGCATAATGAAAGATGTAATGCTTCAATTTCCTATTGGATCTCTCCTTCTTGAGGTTGTGGAGGATCAATTGAGGTAGTATGAGACATGAGAGACCCTTGGCTTGCCTTGAAGAAACTTGATTGACCTTTTTTGTGCTTGGAATGATCCCTTGATTGCCCACCTTCCACCTGATCACATGCCTTGATGGTAAGAGGAATGTTATGCTTCATTTTTCTCTGTTAAATGCAATGCAATGCTAATGAGATGGATATGATATTGTAAATGATAATGCTATGCTATGATGCAAAAAAGGGAGAGCAAATTTTGGGGTATTACAGCTGCCCCTATTCAAACACTGTAAACCTGAATGCCTGAAAGCGAATGCTTTCAGACTTTCAAGGTATATAGTGATTGAATACCAAATGTAACCAAAAATTTGCTCTGGATGATGAAAAAGAAGAGGGATATAAACCCAACGAGACTTCTGGATTGAATCGGCAAATGAACGTCATCGGAGAGATCTGTCTTTTGAACGACGCCAGGCGACTACTGGCTTGCCATACTGTTGATGGACTTTAAAAAATGTCTTTTTGAACAACGCCAGATGCCTACTGGCCTGCCACACTGCTGGTGGACTTTAGAAAATGTCTTTTTGAACAACGCCAGACGACTACTGGCCTGCCACACTACTGGTGGACTTTAAAAACGTCTTTTTGAACGACGCCAGACGACTACTGGCTTGCCACACTGCTGATGGACTTTAGAAATGTCTTTTTGAACGACGCCAGACGACTACTGGCTTGCCACACTGCTGGTGGACTTTAGAAATGTCTGGTGGACTTTAGAAATGTCTTTTTAAACGACGCCAGACGACTACTGGCTTGCCACACTGCTAGTGGACTTTAGCTGCTCTGCCATTCTAAACAATGGACTTTTACCAGTTCGTGCTGGATTTTTGCCAATCTGTCGTTGGACTTCAATGATTACCAAACAAGCTTTGGAATCTCAAAATTGCCATCCTCGGATGAACTTTTGCAGCTTTGCCAAATTAAACTTGGACTTTGATGCTTACCAAACCGGCTCTGGAAGCTTTGTCAGACGATCACCCCACCTGCTGGAACAACCACCTGCAATATTATCCCACAGGCTGGAATAATATGAACAAACTGTATATAATGATCATCCCACCTACTGGAACAACCATCTTCCATACTATTCCACAGGCTGGAATAATATGAACAAACTGTATATAATGATCATCCCACTGGCTGGAACAACCATCTGCCATACTATCCCACAGGCTGGAATAATATGAACAGACTGTATATAATGATCATCCCACTGGCTGGAACAACCATCTTCCATACTATTCCACAGGCTGGAATAATATGAATAAACTGTATATAATGATCATCCCACTGGCTGGAACAACCATCTGCCATACTATCCCACCGGCTAGAATAATATGAACAAACTGTATATAATGATCATCCCACCTGCTGGAACGACCATCTGTCATACTATCCCACCGGCTGGAATAATATGAATAAACTGTATGCCAAAAATAAATTGGGCTTTGGATTGTAACTGAGCAATGCTGAGAATTACACCACCTGCTGGGTAATATCATATGCTGGCACTTTGCTGAAAAAGAGATTTCGTTGATCCATATAGACCAAGTTGGGGAAATTACCGCGACTCGACTGGGGAGTATAGCGGACAAGATTCAATGCTGAACTCTGTGGGGATATCATTACCAAAGATATGATCTTGCCGGGGATCAAGGCTGCTCTGCCGGGGACATCCAAATCTTGGTTGAAAGACAATCCGTTGCAACATACTGAGAAAGAGTCCCTAGAGATCTGCTGAGGAAAATAACTGTCGAGCTTAGGGTAAATGTCACAATGCCCCCTGTTGGGCGAACTTTCCCTTTGACGACTCCGCTGGGAATAATGAGTTTATAACACACTCTGCTGGAGAAAACCCGCTTTAAAGCGTCTCTTGTTGGGGCTGCCCTTCGAGAGGATTTTACAGAAGACCAAATGTCCTCAAACTCTACTGGGGATTATAGATCTGGAACATCTTCTGCTGGGGAAATTCATATAACATGCCCCATGCATGGGATGGTCAATAACTCCGCTGGGGATTATTCTTTGACAAATTTCCCCCGCCGAAACCTACGGGAGACATGATACTACCACTTGCTGGTACATCCTGCCAAGAGTAAACTCCACAAGGGATGTTAGTACCAAAAGTTTCGTCTCTTAAGAGGATTTTATAGAAAACCAAGCGTTTTCAAACTCTTAGACAAACACTCTGCCTTGAACTACCTTTCACATCGTCTGCAAGGTACTGGAGGATTGGCACTTGTTGTCAACCTGGAGTATTCACTGCATTAATAACCGTTATCAACACAGAAGAAATCCATCTTCGAACACCGTTGCCGTCACAAAACTTAGTGGGAACTCTTGAATGGAAGAATCGACTTAATAAGATACAACAGTATCAAGTCATAGCAAATATCTACTCGTGGTTACGATCATGTTGTTTGGATCGATCGTGCTCATTACCTGCAACAGAAAAAGAATATGCACATGCCCCAGGATATTGCGTGGTCTCTTGGGTCCACCATCCAAGGTTGTCCAACAAGCAAAAGTAATTTCAATTGTCTTTGTGCATGTTTTTGCAAAGCCAAGATATTTTCACAGTAACGTTTTATTATCAAAAATCGGACGTTTTTGCAAACAAAACAGTAAAATGAAAATAAAAGCTCGTGACTGAATATTCAACTTTATTGATGAAATGCCAAAAATTGGCGAATTTACAATCAGAAGCAAACCCCTGAAAGAGGCGATTGCCATAAAATTGAGAAAAGAAATCTATCCTAATGATAATGCGGAAATTGGATTCCAACTGATTTCTGATTCTGTTATAGCCAGTATGTATTCCAACTCTCCTAATTATCTTCGCCTCCGGAAGCTCGTGATTGGACCAATTCCTCCTTTGGAATTTTGCCAGTTTGCTGAAGAGTAGAAAACGTATAGATTAATTCAGACTGCAGTCATTCGCTTTAATCCCTCTTTTGTGTGGATCTCCTTTTCAGGTTTTCAATCCACCGGGATACCCATTTTTGCCTAAGTTGCCCTTTCGGGTTTTCAACTTACCGGGTGTACAATTCTTTTCAATTATATCCCTAATTTTTACCCGAACCTTTATTCTATTTTTGGTTCGCCGGGATGCCCTTTTTTGTCTGGATTCTTTTTTTTTTTTATCCAGCGGGTCTCTTTATACGAAGTATTTTTTAACTGCATCTGAATTAATAGGGGACGAAAAATCTTCACCATCCATGGTTGTCAGCAACAAGGCTCCACCTGAGAAAACTTTTTTTACCACGAACGGACCTTCATAGTTAGGAGTCCATTTGCCCCTATGATTTGTACTCGGAGGAAGTATTCTCTTGATTACCACATCCCCGACCTTGTAGACTTGAGGTCGAACCTTTTGATCGAATGCCCTCTTCATTCTGCGCTGATATAGCTGGCCATGGCATACCGCTGCTAATCGTTTCTCCTCAATAAGGCTCAGCTGATCAAATCTGGCTCGTACCCATTCAGCTTCATCTAGCTTAACATCCATCAATACTCGGAGAGAGGGAATATCCACTTCTATCGGTAGAACTGCCTCCATACCATATACAAGCGAGTATGGTGTTGCCCCAGTGGACGTGCGGACTGATGTTCGATACCCATGCAAAGCCAATGGTAACATCTCATGCCAATCTTTGTACGTGACAACCATCTTCTGCACAATCTTCTTGATATTTTTGTTGGCTGCTTCGACCGCGCCGTTCATCTTCGGGCGGTACGGAGAAGAATTGTGGTGCTCGATTTTGAAGTCCCGACATAGCTCAGCCATCATCTTGTTGTTCAAATTAGAACCATTATCAGTAATGATTCTTTCGGGCACTCCATATCGACAAATGATATCTCGTTTCAAGAAACGAGCCACTACTTGTTTAGTGACATTGGCATAAGATGCTGCTTCAACCCATTTAGTGAAGTAATCAATGGCGACCAAGATGAAACGATGGCCGTTTAAAGCAGTAGGCTCAATTTTCCCGATCATATCAATGCCCCACATTGCAAATGGCCACGGAGAGGACATGATACTCAACGGATTGGGAGGAACGTGCACTTTGTCTGCATAGATCTGGCATTTGTGGCACTTGCGAGCATACTTGCAGCAATCTGACTCCATGGTCAGCCAATAATACCCTAATCTCAACAATTTCTTAGCCATCGCATGTCCTCCGGCATGGGTACCGAAAGAGCCTTCATGCACTTCAATCATCAACAGGTCTGCCTCGTGTCTATCCACACATCTGAGCAGAACCGAGTCAAAATTCCTTTTATACAGCACACCATCTTTGTTCAAGAAGAAACTACCAGCTAGCCTTCTTAATGTCTTCTTGTCATTGGAAGATGCCCCAGGCGGGTATTCTTGATTTTTTAAGAAGCATTTGATGTCATGGTACCAAGGCTTATCGTCAGACACTGCATCAACCTCAAACACAAAAGCAGGCCTATCAAGACGAGATACATCAATCCTGGGCACAAAGTTCCAACCATGCACTTTGATCATCGAAGAGATAGTGGCCAAGGCGTCTGCAAACTTATTCTCATCTCCGGGAACATGGTATAACTTGACAGTTGTAAAGAATGTCAGCAATCTCCTCGTATAATCTCTATACGGAATCAAATTCTGCTGATGTGTGTGCCAAGTTCCCTTTACTTGATTGATTACCAATGCTGAATCACCAAAGATATCGAGGGTCTTGATTCGTAAATCAATAGCTTCCTCGATCCCTAATATGCAAGCTTCGTATTCTGCTTCATTGTTGGTACACCCGAAAGTTACTCGGGCAGTGAAGGGCATGTGAACACCTTCTGGCGTAATAAGGACTGCACCAACTCCGCACCCATTCATATTAACTGCCCCATCAAACATCAAACTCCATTTGGATTCAGGGTCAGGCCCCTCCTCCAGAAGTGGTTCCTCGCAGTCTTTCGCTTTGAGAAACATGATGTCCTCATCAGGGAAATCAAATCTCATGGGCTGGTAATCATCAAGAGGCTGTTGCGCAAGATAATCTGACAGTATATTCCTTTGATTGCCTTTTGCGAAGTAAATTGAATATCGTACTCTGTCAGTACCATCTGCCACCTTGCAACTCTGCCTGTAAGTGCTGGTTTCTCAAAAATATACTTGACCGGATCCAATTTAGAGATCAACAGGGTTGTATGTGTGAGCATGTATTGTCTCAATCGCTTGGCGGCCCATGCGAGTGCACAACATGTCTTCTCAAGCATTGAATAACGCGATTCACAATCTGTAAATTTCTTGCTCAGGTAGTAGATAGCATGTTCTTTCCTACCTGTCTCGTCGTGTTGACCGAGAACACAACCCATGGATCCTTCGAGCACTGTCAAGTACATAATCAGTGGTCTCCCTTGAACTGGAGGCATCAAAATTGGAGGTTCCTGCAAATATCTTTTTATTTTATCGAATGCATTTTGACAATCATCATTCCACCTGACCGTTTGATCTTTTCGTAGCATTTTGAATATCGGTTCGCAAGTGGCAGTTAGGTGCGATATGAACCTTGAAATATAGTTCAATCTTCCTAGAAAGCCGCGAACTTCTTTCTCAGTTCTCGGTACATGCATATCTTGTATAGCTTTCACTTTAGCAGGATCAACCTCTATCCCTTTTTCACTGACAATGAAACCAAGCAATTTTCCGGACCGCACGCCGAAAGTACACTTGTTAGGATTCAGTCTCAACCTGAATTTCCTCAGCCTCTCAAACAACTTCTTCAAGTTGATCAGATGTTCCTCTTTTGTCTTTGATTTAGCAATCATGTCATCCACATAGCACTCGATCTCTTTATGAATTAGATCGTGGAATAACGTCACCATTGCTCTTTGATAAGTTGACCCTGCGTTCTTCAACCCAAAAGGCATTACTTTGTAACAGAAGGTACCCCACGGGGTAATGAATGTCGTCTTCTCCATGTCTTCAGGCGCCATCTTTATCTGATTGTACCCGGAGAATCCATCCATAAATGAGAACACTGAAAACTGAGCGGTATTATCAACCAGCACATCAATATGAGGGAGTGGAAAATCATCTTTAGGGCTCGCCCTGTTGAGATCTCTGTAATCCACACACATTCTGACTTTGCCATCTTTCTTCGGCACCGGTACTATATTGGCCACCCAGGGAGGATAGTTGGTTACTTCCAGAAAACCTGCATCCAACTGTTTATGTACTTCTTCCTTGATCTTCAAAGCCATTTCTGGTTTTGTCCTGCGCAGCTTCTGCTTGACCGGTGGGCAGTCCTCTTTCAATGGCAGTCTATGCACAACTATGTCTGTATCTAAACCTGGCATATCTTGGTATGACCAAGAAAAGATGTCAACATATTCACGTAGCATGACTATCAGCTCTTGCTTTACATCAGCCCGCAGACTCGAACCAATCTTGATCTCTTTCTTGCTTTCCTCTGACCTAATATTGATGATCTCAAGAGCTTCCTGATGAGGCTGAATGGTCTTCTCTTCCTGTTTCAACAACCTAGCCAACTCTTCCGGGAGTTCATAGTCTTCATCACTTTCTTCCTCAGCTTGATAGATCAGATTGTCGAAATCATACGTGGGCATAACAGAATCATTCTCAGAGAAATCCACAGAATCTAGTCTGCATGATTGGGTTTATGCTTTATTTTAGATTAATTTTTGCTTGAAAACAAAAGAAAAGAAAGTGCATTATCATTTTTAATTTTCTTTGTGCAAAAATAAAATAAAGAAAGAGTAAAGGAACACAAATTTGTAAACAAAAACGTCCTTTTATTGATATCTGAACATTATATGAGAAAATATGGTGGCCCTACAAATGGATCCTCACACCTTGGGCAGAGTGTGGGATTTCATGCATTATGAAAGACAATAATTATTACTCTGAATGGTGAACAACATGAACGATTTCTTCACTAGACCAATTTTGCAACGCCTCGCCTGGAGCCAGTGCATATACCCATCTGTCCAGATAATCTGAGCTTTCAGCGCCATCTGAAATTCTGGTACCAGACGTGTGATGTTAAGGTGCGATGTCACAACAACACACTCTGCAATAATGGACAGAATAAGCAACAGGAAAACACAAGGAATTGTTCACCCAGTTCGGTCTAACTACCTACGTCTGGGGGCTACCAAGCCAGGGATGAATTTCACTACTTGTAGATATAATTTACAGACTCAACACACCAGTTGACAATCTCCTAAACTTATACTCTACTAGTGAATTTCTACCTAAGAAACCACTTAGATATGAGAACACTACTCAATCCCCTAAAACACTCAAAGAACAACCTCTTTGAGATCCCTTGATCTTGCTTCCTAGCTTCGATCAATCAACAACTCTCTATTGCTTCACAGCTTCTAGAGAGGACAGAAAATTCAACACCTATTCAACCTAGAATAGTGTGATTACAAGTACTCTAAACAAACCCTAGACTCTAAGCCTCCAACTCTTGATCTTCAATCTATTTTCTGTACCTTCTTCCTTGGTCTTGTGCGCTTTATATAGCTCCTTGAATTTGGATTGGATTTGTCACAATATTTGATCAGATTTGTTAATTAAAAACTGAATCTTTTAAAACAGATTTTATCCCCAAAATCTTTTTAAATCTTCCACCTTTTAATTCTCCAACAAACCTGCAATCAAATCTCCCATGTAACAGAAAATATCTAGCCCAAGATATTCTCATCCAACGAGTCAACACTCTCCACAATTCCAGCTAATACGCGACCCTAATAACAACAAGCCCATGCTGTCATTAGCTTCAGTTCTGCAGGTCTGATGTTACAACATCACCTATGTGACATCAGACATCCACTTCAGCAACTAGCAACCTTAACACAGCCCAGTGTTAAGTGCAATGTTATGACATCAAGCCCATGACATCAAACATAGTTAACCTTCACAACTTAGTACAGCCCAGTACTAAGACTCAATGCTGCAACATCAACACCATGACATCAACATTGAACACCTTGTTGTTTTACCAAAATTCCAGCCAATCCAGGAACTTACAATCTCCCCCTTTGGCTAATTTTGGCTAAAACAATCTCTGCATCTTCAGAGACTTCAGCAGCGGAATATCTTCAATATTTTGAAACTTTAACTTGCAGCAGTTTGACAATCTTCATATAGTCTTCATTACTTGATCTGCTGCAGCACCATCTTCATTATTGACAACAGCCAATTGGTGCTCCCCCTCAAAAACTTGAACCAGCATCACAGTTGTTCAGTAGCTCACAATGTGCAGCACATCTCCCCCTTGATGTCTGCTTTGCTGCACTCTGCACTCTTCAATGCTATGAATACTTCACTAGCAGCTCTATCTATACTGCCAACACTCCCCTTCAACAGCTGCATCAGCACTTTTCAACTAAACACCTTATTCTTTTTAGTAGTAGCAACTACTCTTCTCTTTATGGAATTTATTAACTCTCCCCCTTTTTAGCAGCAGCAAACACTCTTCTCTTTATGGCATTTATTAACTCTCCCCCTTTTTAGCCATAATTTGACAAACCTCAACAAGTAACTCGTATGACACCCTGTACAAAACCATACTTCTTCTGCCAGCAATATCCATATTTTGAAAATCCAGACATATTCTTCATCCATCCAGTTATGAAGGCTTCACACAATCATCCACAAGCTTGATCAGCATGCAATCTTCACAATAAATGCACTTTTGCTGCAAGATCCATAGACAAGTACTCCCCCTGTCATGATTAACAAATGCTCTAGATGAAGATGAACCTTTGAGCACTTTTTCTGAGTACATGCATTTTGGTACCACTGTCCCTTTCTCCAAAGGTGGTCATTCCCTATCATACTTTTTAATCACTACCTGATCCACTTCAGTCTTCTCTACATTCTCCATCCAAGGTAAATCTTCTACATCATCATTCTCCCGTATGACTATGTAGATGCTCCTTAGATATAATGTAAGCACTAAGCTTCAGATCCAGAACAAAGACATCCTTCACCAAGGATACTCTTGACACCAGGGTATTACATATGCTCCACTACTGGATTTACTATCAGCAAAATAATCCAAACTCAACACTGTGTCACAAACTCCACAAATTCTCAGCTTACTTATAAGCTTTACTGAGATCCAGTCTCTTCAAGAGATCACACTTCCTCTTTCCTTACATCCACCAGTAGTTGTTGAAACTGGTGATGTCTTCAAAGACAGTAGTCATGCTTAAACACATGACCATAATCTCCACTTCTTCTGACCAAAATGCTAGAGCATTCAACTCCACATGTCCAATCTTAATCATCTTCCAGATCTAACCACCAGCAAACATGATGTTATAACATCTTTTGGGACATCAGATTCTCATCGCCATTCAAAAGACTCATTGCACAGAGAAGTCCTTCAAGAAGCTCCCAATAAAACACAGTCAGAGCAACTTATTCATACACACTTGAATACCATAAGTTCCCACACCCTCTCTGAACTATATCCTAGCAAACTCAACCATATCCAGAGTATCCATACCCAATTCTTTTTCCAGAACATACTTCCACCATTTTATGAAAAGCACAGGATTGTTATCTAGTATGGCCTTTTGAATTTTCTCAGAAGTTCTAACAACAACGGCTTCCTTCATTTGAGAGCTATCTTGGACATTATCATCAGACTTATCTCTGATCTTCCTATTTCTGGAAGAGATGAGCACTTTACTCCTGGATTTTGTAGTACCATCCACATAGATCTTCTGCTCATCAGTTCTCATCTTTGGAGGTGACTCAATATCTTTCCTCTTCCTTGATTTCAATCGTTTAGCAACCCCATGAACCACTTTTGCAATTAGTTCATCATCACTCTTCTTTATTTTAAGGCTAGAAGTACCTTTCTTGACTTGAGATGTTTTAACATCAGCTCTAGCATCTGCATCTTCCAACCTAAGGATTGTTAACTTGTGGAGTTTTTCTTCTGAACTATAGGAGTCATTAGTCAGGTTGTCATCTTTCTTGGCCTTGCAAGTATTCAGCTCCCAATACTTCTTAAGGGCACAGCTTTTGATCCTTCCATCAGCATTGTTGACTCCTTCATCTTGCTCACATAACTGACTACTCACATCATCCAACTTAGGAGTAACAGCACCATAAGTCATTAACCCAGATTGACTTTTCACCATACTTTCACACTTGATGTCATCATCTGATGTTACAGCATCATCACTAGATAAGCTGTCCACTTGAGGCATCCACTGATAGCAATTATCTTTGGATCTTACTCCCTTCATCACTACCTCACTCTGCTCATCAGCTACCACACATTCATCTTTGGTGTAGCTTACGTTGTAACCTTCATCACAAAGTTGACTTATGCTAATTAAATTAGCACTCAACCCTTGAACAAGGAGCACATTATCAAGAGTAAGGCCATCATGATTCTTCACTCTTCCAACTCCTTCTACTACTCCTTTTTCACCATTGCCAAAAATAACACCATTTGCATGGCAAGGATTGAACTCTACCAAATGCTTCTTGGATCCAGTCATGTGCTTTGAACATCCACTGTCAAAGTACCATGCATCCATAGCAAAATGTTCATCTGCTGTGTGAGCCAATAGACACTTCACCTTCTCCTTAGGTACCCATTGTTTAACAACTTTGGGCCTGTACTTTCTCCATCTGTTTTGAGGCTGAGGGTATCCATGCAGCTTGTAGCAAGAGTACTGCATATGTCCAAACCTTCCACAATAAAAGCATCTCATCCTTTCATCTCTGAATCTTCTGTCATGATGAGATTGCTTAGGCTGCCATCCATAACTGGCCTGCCTTCTATTATGCTGGTATCTTCTTCCATAAGGAGGCTGAGAATGCTGTTTCCTGGATTGTCTCCCATGATGGTGTGGCTTTCTTCTTCCATAGATATGAGGAACAACATTGGTGTAACCATACCCCTGATGTTGAGACACCTGATAAGACATGTGCTGTTTGAACTGAGTAGCTTGCATGCTCTTGTGGTGTTGTGGGGGCATATACTGACTAGCTCCTTATGGCTGCTTTCTCTTCTGATTAGGACCAGTCTTCTTCTTAATCTTCTTAGGTTGTGAAACATCAGCTTTCTTAGGTGTAGGATCCTGCTTCTTTGGCTGATGTTGAGACAAAGGTTGTGACACTCCCTTCTTTGAACCTGAAGTGCTTGCTTCTGAAGTTCCCTTATCCTCAGCCACATAACCTATCCCAGCTTTGTCTCCAGCAGCTTTTTCTGACTGTAGTATCTTGTCAAGAGTGGCTGTCCCACTGTTCAACATTCTAACAGATTTAGTCATATGATTAAGATGAGCTTTGACACATAAGACTTCTTTTTCCAATTCAGCTTTGTCATTCTCTAGCTGAGCAATCTGTTTCTTCTGTTGATTCCTCTCCTGACATAGTTCAACACTCTTTAAGCACAGCTCTTTATAGGTTGAAGCTAGCTCCTCATAGGTGACTTCTCCATCACTATCATCATCAGATTCAACAATTCTTGTCAAAGCTGTAACATGCTTTGCTGACTCACTTTCACTTTCACTATCAGAGTCAGACCAGGAAACTGTCATGCTCTTCTTCTGCTTCTTCAAGAATGTGGGACACTCTTTCTTGACATGTCCATACCCTTCACATTCAAAGTACTGAACTCCTTTATCTTGGGCAATCTTCTCTTCATCTTTCTCTTTTGACTTGCTGATTTCAGAAGAGATGTTCTTGACACTAGGTCTATAGTTCATCTTCTTGAACACTTTATTGAACTGTCTTCCTAACATAACTATAGCCTGAGGCAGATCCTCCTGGGACTCATCATCTTTAGCTGTTGCAGGAGTGGAGACTAAAGCTATACTCTTAGGCTTCTTTTCTGGTTCTTCCTCATTCAGTCCAAGTTCAAATGTTTGAAGAGATCCAATAAGCTCATCAACTCTCATCTTGCTGATGTCTTGAGATTCTTAAATGGTTGTTACCTTCATCTTATACTTCTTAGGGAGGGACCTAAGAATCTTTCTCACCAGCTTCTCTTCTGTCATCTTCTCACCAAGAGCACTGGATGCATTTGACAGCTCAAGAACACTCATGTGAAAGTCATGAATAGTCTCATCTTCCTTCATCTTCAAGCTTTCAAACTTAGATGTTAGAAGCTGAAGTCTAGACATCTTAACTCTAGATGTGCCTTCATGAGTAGCCTTCAAAATATCCCAAGCAGCCTTAGCAGTTTCACATGAGTTGATCAGCCTGAATATGTTCTTGTCAACCCCATTGAAGATAACATTTAGGGCTTTTGAATTCCCAAGGGCAAGCTCATCTTCTTCCTTGGTCCATTCTTCTTCAGGCTTAGGCTTTGAGGTGCCTTCTTTATCCTTGCCAGCCTCATCTTTCTCACATACCTTTGGAGCTTTCCACTCTTTAATGACAGCCTTCCAAGCTCTGCTGTCTAATGACTTTAAAAAAGTAGTCATTCTAGGCTTCCAATACTCATAGTTTGAGCCATCCAAGATAGGGGGTCTGTTGACGAATCCTCCAACCTCTTTGTCCATCTTTCACCAGAAAGTAACTTCCCTAGATCTCACCCAGAGACAGACAGGATGCCTGCTCTGATACCAATTGAAATTCTGGTACCAGACGTATGATGTTAAGGTGCGATGTCACAACAACACACTCTGCAATAATGGACAGAATAAGCAACAGGAAAACACAAGGAATTGTTCACCCAGTTTGGTCTAACTACCTACGTCTGGGGGCTACCAAGCCAGGGATGAATTTCACTACTTGTAGATATAATTTACAGACTCAACACACCAGTTGACAATCTCCTAAACTTATACTCTACTAGTGACTTTCTACCTAAGAAACCACTTAGATATGAGAACACTACTCAATCCCCTAAAACACTCAAAGAACAACCTCTTTGAGATCCCTTGATCTTGCTTCCTAGCTTCGATCAATCAACAACTCTCTATTGCTTCACAGCTTCTAGAGAGGACAGAAAATTCAACACCTATTCAACCTAGAATAGTGTGATTACAAGTACTCTAAACAAACCCTAGACTCTAAGCCTCCAGCTCTTGATCTTCAATCTGTTTTCTGTACCTTCTTCCTTGGTCTTGTGCGCTTTATATAGCTCCTTGAATTTGGATTGGATTTGTCACAATATTTGATCAGATTTGTTAATTAAAAACTGAATCTTTTAAAACAGATTTTATCCCCAAAATCTTTTTAAATCTTCCACCTTTTAATTCTCCAACAAACCTGCAATCAAATCTCCCATGTAACAGAAAATATCTAGCCCAAGATATTCTCATCCAACGAGTCAACACTCTCCACAATTCCAGCTAATACGCGACCCTAATAACAACAAGCCCATGCTGTCATTAGCTTTAGCTCTGCAAGTCTGATGTTACAACATCACCTATGTGACATCAGACATCCACTTCAGCAACTAGCAACCTTAACACAGCCCAGTGTTAAGTGCAATGTTATGACATCAAGCCCATGACATCAAACATAGTTAACCTTCACAACTTAGTACAGCCCAGTACTAAGACTCAATGCTGCAACATCAACACCATGACATCAACATTGAACACCTTGTTGTTTTACCAAAATTTCAGCCAATCCAGGAACTTACACCATCTTCTATTGCTGAGCAGGACTGGTTGGGATTGATAATTCCTCCACTGTTGAAGTTGATTGGCCCACGGAATCGGGGAACTGGCATCCGGCCCGGCTGGTATCCAATGCCAAACTTATCTTTTTTCACGAACACATCTATAACTTTACCCCAACCTTGGGCATTTCCGCTTTCGACCACTTCTTTGGCCTGCTTGTACGACGCAATTGATGCACTCGGCCCACCTGGCACGTTCGACACCACCGCTGCTGAAGTAGACTCTGGTAAGTTATTGATATTCAGGGCTTCAAAAGATTGGCACAAAGTTTCATGAATCTCTCCATCCATTTCCACATATTTGAAAGTGGATAGATGACTCACGAATATATCTTCCTCGCCGCAAACAGTAACCACTTGACCCTCGAACACATACTTGAGCTTCTGATGAAGTGTGGAGGTAACTGCGCCTGCTGCGTGAATCCACGGTCGGCCCAACAAATAGCTATAAGCAGGCTGAATGTCCATAACATGAAAGGTCGTCTTGAATATCTGTGGACCAACCTGTATTGGTAATTCAACCTCCCCAAACACCGATCTTTGGGATCCATCGAAAGCTCTCACAATCAGATCGTTGGGTCTCAGAACCAATCCATCTACTTCAATTTTCATCAGGGCTTTTTTGGGTAACACATTTAAGGAAGAACCTGTGTCAACCAGCACATGCGACAAAACTGCTCCTTTGCATTCAAGTGTGATGTGCAGTGCTTTGTTGTGGTTACGTCCGTCCGGTGTCAAATCCCTGTTCGTAAATCCCAACCCGTGGCTCACATTCACATTAGAAATTACTCCCTCCAACTGATTCACTGTAATCTCTTGGGGAACGTATGCCATATTCAGAACTTTCAACAAAGCAGCCCGGTGTGCATCTGAACTCATTAACAGGGATAATATCAAAATTTTAGAGGGTGTCTGATTAAGTTGGTCAATGATCTTGTAATCACTCTTTTTGATAACCCTCATAAATTCCTCAACATCATTATCAAAATTGACTTTAGGGTCCTTTTCCTGAGCAGGCACCTTGTCATCAACAACCTGTTTTCCTTTTGCTCTTGCAGCGGCTTCAGCCTCTTTATCATTCCTTAGAGTCTGGGGAGCAAACAGTCGACCGCTCCTAGTAAAACTACTTGGTCCACTGACATTCTCAATGCTAGTACCAACAGCCTCTGCCTTCTGCCGACTTCCTCCTTGACGAGTATCAGTTCCATACTGCCACGGAACTGCCCTATTAGACACATAAGCAGCCGATTCAGGAACTATAATCGTAACTGGTCTCGGCCTCTCGGGCACGATGATAGCGACAGGCTCCTCAACAGGCACCTGTATCTCGACTGGATTATAGTAAATGGTAACGGCAGAAACATCCTGTTCTTTCTCTACTTTATCAAACTGAAGACTTCCCTCGTCCATAAGATCCTGCAGTCCAACTCTCAACTTACTGCAGCCATTAACCTACTTTGAACAATCCTCGCAATCAGAGGCGCATCCAGGAAATACCTTTCCTTTTAACAAACGTTCTTTTACAATCAACAGCGGAGTCTTCACCAAATTAACATCAGTAATCAAATTCAACTTCTCGCCATCAAAAATGGCATTTGTGCCTGCACCTCCATGATGAGGCATTGGATTGTCACGAACATTCGGCGGCCTAGAGAAGTTGATAGCTTTTGCGTCGATCAGATCTTGAACCTTATGTTGAAAGGTCCAACACTTTTCTATTGAATGACCTGGCGCACCAGAATGATATTCACATCGAACATTCGCATCGTAACCTTGAGGCAATTTTCCAGAATCCAGCGGCTTCATAGTCCGAAGTTTAACCAACTTCTCTTTGAGCAGTTGTGGTAACAAAGCAGCATATGTCATAGGCAAGGGATCAAACTTACGGTCCCTTTGTCTATTGTTCTGAAATCGGGGTCTACCTTGCTGATCTGGTGTTTGCTGTCCAGCTGGAACCGGAATGGTTACCGCATCCACCTGATGATAGGATTGATTCCTTCCTCTGCCCCCTCCTCTATACACAGTGCTGGACTCCCCTTCTCTTTTCCTTGGTCCATTGGCAAAGGGTTTCTTCGAATTTGCAGCAACATCTTGAATCTTACCCAATTTCAGCAGACTTTCTATTCGTTCCCCAGCAACGACGATATCGGCAAACCCCGTGGAAGGACATGCAGCAAGTATATCCAAATACGTCCCTTGAAGTGTGCTCATGAACATATCAGCCATCTCACGATCACCCAAGGGTGGTTGAACTCGAGTAGCCAATTCTCTCCATCTCTGTGCGTACTGCTTGAAGCCCTCCTTGTTATCCTGAGTCATACTCTGCAATTGAGTACGATTAGGTGCCATGTCCAGATTATATTGATACTGCTTCAGAAACGCAGCGCACAAATCTTTCCAACTCCTTATATGAACCCTGTCCAGCTTAATGTACCATTCCAGGGAAGCGCCTGACAGGCTATCCTGGAAAAAATACATCCAGAGCTTTTGGTCCTCGGTATAAGCGGAAATCTTGCGATTGTAAGCTTGCAAATGTGTTTTGGGACAGGTACTGCCGTTGTACTTATCCATAGCAAGAAGCTTGAACTTGGGAGGAATTCGCACACCCTGCACGAGACCCATGTCTTCTACATCAATTCCAAGAGGATTTTGGCTCTCAATAGCCTTGAGTCTTTCATCCAGCCCTTCATACTTCCGGTCGTCATTGTAGAAACCCATGTCATTATTGACTGCAGTGAACTGGTCCTCCTGACCATCCTCATTGTTATCAAAGCCCAGATGTACCCCACCAGCAGGGATTGTGCCAACAGGAGGAGTGCGCACATTGCGATTTGGGATTTCCATTTCCAGCCTCTGGATAGTGGTTCTCATAGCTTCTTGTCCAATCCTTATGTTTTCTTGACCGATCCTCAGCTCTTGCTGACCTTGAGCAATCCCCTGCATGAGGTTCATGAACTATTCCATCCTTCCCCTCAAATCGGCTAACTCTGTCTGAACTTGCTCCATTACTCTTGCTTGATTGCGTCGGGTAGAATATCGGTGAACTGGGGTATCAGCTATCGTGCCTGAAAACCAAATAAAGGTTAGCAGGCGCTTGCAAAAGGAAAACCTGCGATGCAAAAATAATATGCAAATGCAAATGCAAAGTTATGTTTGTCATTTCAAAATACTTTTCATATCCTGATTCCAATCGTAACCAAGAATTCCTGAAGACCAGGAGTCATGATTACTGAGTTTTGCCATGAAGAGATATTCATATACATCAATCACAGATGTCTGAAGACCAGAAATAGTGATTTTGTAGTGTGCTAGTGTGCAGATATCACATCACATATATCTGAAGATCAGAAATTGTGAACAAAAGTAACCCATTTCATACAAATTCCCAAAACTTCTCAAGCACGTTTGTCGTAGTTTCCGCAACAAAATAAGAAACAGGCAGTCAAATGGATCCATCAACAATTCTGATGGTAACCATTACAAATTACAAAGAAATGACAAAAATCACTAATCCGACAGCTCTACATCCTTCAGCTTCTGGCTGGAGTACTTAATCTCCTCAAACAGGATACGGGTACGCTGATGATGCGGCTTCTCAATCAGCTCTTTGATAACTACGCCCCTTTTTTCCAATGCATCCTCTAATGACCCCACGTGCATCAGCAAGGCTTCATCTTCATTGGCTCCTTTACGCCTCTTGATTCCAGCTTGAATTTTAACCAGTTTCATCTCTGCTGTGACATCTTCAAGCTCCTTGTTGGTGATTTTCAGCTTACCTTCAGCATTTCTCACTTGTTCTTGGCTTTTGCCAAGATCTTCTCGATACTTTCTTCTTTCCACGTGTGCTTTCTTCAGCTCTTCATCTTTATCATTTAAACGGGCCTGCAATTCAGAGTTCTCAATTCTGACCTCATCCCAAGCTTGTCGGAGTTTAGCTAACGAATCCTTGCTTCGGGCCAGCGCCTGCTTTGTAGCCTTATGAGCCTGACTAGTGTCATCTGCTCCCAAGGTAAGCTTCCGGATTAAAGGGGGATGTGGCTCAATTTGTGTATGCGTGCTTAAATTGTCAAAAGTCTAAGGTGGAACATCAAAAGCCTAGTGGATTGATGCAACCGTTGGACATTCTGGAGTGGAAATGGGATAGTATATCGATGGATTTTGTTACAGGATTGCCGAATACGCAAAGAGGTCATAATGCTATTTGGGTAATTGTTGATAGGCTTACTAAATCTGCTCACTTTATTCCAATTGATATTAGTTATCCTTTGGAGAAGTTAGCCGAGATTTATGTTCTTGTGGTTGTGAAGTTACATGGAGTTCCTAAGAGTATTGTATCGGATCGAGATCCGAGATTTACATCGAGATTTTGGGTGAGTTTACAAGAGGCTTTGGGTTCAAAGCTAAGATTGAGTTCGGCTTACCATCCGCAAACGGGACGGTCAAACCGAGAGGACGATTCAATCGTTGGAGGATTTATTGCGTGCTTGTGTACTCGAGCAAGGTGGTGCTTGGGATGGTTATTTGGCGTTGATTGAATTCACTTACAATAACAGTTTTCATTCGAGTATAAGTATGGCACCATTTGAGGCTTTGTATGGTCGAAGATGTTGAACACCTTTGTGTTGGCATGAAATCGGTGAGAGGACGTTAGTTGGACCGGAAATGGTACAACAAACGACGGAGAAAGTGAAGTTTATTCGTGAGAAGATGAAAGCTTCTCAAAGTAGACAAAAGAGCTATCATGACAAAAGAAGGAAAAATCTTGAGTTTCAAGAAGGCGACCATGTGTTTTTAAGAGTTACACCAGTTACGGGTGTGGGTCGTGCTTTGAAGTCGAAGAAGTTGACATCTCGTTTTATTGGTCCGTATCAGATTACTTCACGAGTTGGTGTTGTGGCTTACCGTGTGGCGTTGCCTCCGAACCTTTCGAATTTGCATGACGTATTCCATGTTTTGCAACTTCGGAAGTATGTTCCGGATCTGTCACATGTTATTCCTATGGACGAGGTTGAAGTGAGAGATAACTTTATGGTGGAAGCTTTACCGGTTAGGATTTTGGACCGCGAAGTTAAGAAACTAAGAGGCAAGGATATTACGCTTGTGAAAGTAGCATGGGGAGGCGCTGCGGAAGGCAATATGACTTGGGAACTAGAGACTGGGATGCGAGAGTCGTATCCGGAGTTGTTTGAATCAGGTAATATTTTCGAGGACGAAAATTTCTAAAGTGGGGGAGAGTTGTAACAGCCCGATTTTGATATTTCCATTTTTGTGTTGATTGATTCTAGTTGGTTGAGTCTTTTATTTAATTGGGCAATAATTATGTTATTTGTGATATTGGTGTGTTAATATGTTATGTTTGCATAATTATGTGATTTTACCGTTTTTTAGAGTTTGCGGGGAATATTAGATTGGAGGGTATTTTAGATATTTCACATTTAATGATAGTTAGTTAGTTAGTAGATATTTTGAGAAAATATAAAGAAATAGAAAGAAAGAAAAGTATAAGAAAGAAAGAAAAAGAATAGAAATAGAAAGTTAGAAAGAAAAAGAGAGAAAAGAGAGCAAGAGAGAAAAAGAGAAGAGAAAAAGAAGAAAAGTTACAAATCATCAAGATCAAGCTTCCAAGAATCGAGAAATCGGGTAAGGGTGTGAAATCTTATTATCTTACCAATGTGTATCATTATGTATGGGTTTGCTTGGACGTTTTCTTGTTTTCCACAGCTTTTGAGTTTTAGGTCGAAAACGATAAAATGATTGGGAATCGATGTTTTTACGGTCGGAAATCGATATAATTTACATTGTATGATTACCATGTGTTTATGAATCATTGCCGATAATTGTTTTGTTGTTGGAATTGATTTGGGATGAAAAATGAGGTTTTTGGGGGTTTTGGGTCGTGTAACCCGTAACAGCATTTTTCTGGTTCTGGTGTGATTCGCCAGGCGAATTTGGGATTCGCCAGGCGAATTGAGTCTGGCCACTATCTCACCAGGCGAAGTGCTGGCGAAGGCAGATTCGCTAGGCGAATTCGCCAGTCGCCAGGCGAATTTGGAATTACAGAAAGGGGGTAGCTTCTGTAACTCTTGGAGTTTTTCTATATTGGTGATTCGCCACTGGCTCGCCAGGCGAAGTGCTGGCGAATGGGATTCGCCAGGCGAATTCTCAAGTTGCCAGGCGAATTTGGCTGTTTCTCAATAAATTCTTAACTTTTGAAAATTCATAACTTTTGATCCGTAACTCGGATCGGGACGTTCTTTATATCGTTGGAAAGCTTATGAAATGTTCTTTCTTGTAAAAATGGTTTTTGAGATTGTTGGCTGATTAAATTATGTCGGAAATTGGAAAATGTGTTGTTTTGTTGAATTTTACGGTTATAATTGTGTGTAATTAGTGTATATCATGCAATGTGTTGTTGGTATGGATATGGTATGACTTCCGTGTTGTTGTGAAGTGAAATTGCATGAAATACATGTTGTGGTGATGAATTATGGCCGAAAGGCAAGAAATTGCAATGTGTGTATTTAATGGTATATGCATGACTATATTGTGAAATATGTGTGCATTGCATGAGTGTATGTGGTCATTTTGTATGAGAAACATCATGACATGCATTCATGTGTCGCGATTCCGTGGAGAATCGGGTGTAATATCACGTCCCTGTTGGGTGTGAGTGATTGATTACACAAATGATCATTGAGGATCCTCTGAACATTGTGTAGTCAATGGGTGTAATCGTTGCGATGAGTTACACTTGATTCCGTGGGAATCTTCAGAATGATTGTGTGCCCTTGTGGGGTTTGAGCAATCGGATTGTGTCTGCGTGAACAATCCAGAAACATCGGATGCCATGATGGTATGAGCGATGGGGAAATATCGTAGGCCCGGCAGGGAGGATATTTCCATTGAGTTCTTCAATTGAGCTTGGGTGATGAGTCGGTACCGCATGCATCTGCATAGAGTCGAGAGTCGGTCTCTATGAGTTGCATTGATCATCTTTGTGTTTGTGCATTGATGAATAAACATTGATATATGTATGTTTATGGGAAATGATATAAACTGTATCTTATAATGATGCATTGTTGAATGAACAAGTATGTGTGTGTTCATGTGGAATGATGATAATGGTGAATGTATGCATAATGAATATGCTTGATGATATATCTATATTGTGATATATGATGAGTTGTGGTGAGAATATGTGTTATATGTTTATGTTGTAGTACATAATTATATGCATTGTTATTATGATAATATTTCTCACCCTTCTGCTGTTTTATGATGCTCTACGAGGCATTGCAGAGTAGGTATGCTGGTGGTCTTTTATGAAGCGTGTCTTCATTCTTTTGGTCGGTTGGCTCTGATATGTAGCACCGGGTAGCTAGGAAGTATATGATTCTTTTGCGATACATTGTACATGTATCTTGTTGATGAATAATTATGTAAACTTGAATTATGTTGGTGGATATTACTTGATGTATATATGTTATATATTATCCAATGTTTAGATTTTCCGCTTTTATTCTAAATATTGAGATGTGGGTGTAAGGACTAAGTTCCTCTGTTGCAAAGTTACCCCACTGTTGCATATCAATTGTTGAGCGGGTGTTGAATGTTTTAATTTCACGTATAATGTGACATGCCTCCTTTATACCATGTTTATAATTATACTCTGATGAAATTTTTAATATGTGTGTCGCTCCCGAGATTTTCATCCTAGTACAAACGCGAAAGTGGCACCGAAACAGAGTCGCCAGCAATGTGTATTTATCCCAAGAGAGGGAAAGGAAACACCGCATAAACCTGAAGGAAGGAAAGAGCATGGTCTTGCGACCAAGAGAAAGGGTAAGGGAGCCGGTTACGTGAGAGGAAGGTATTAGCACCCTCTCGCGTCCATCGTACCCGATGGGATCCACGCTTGCTTGCTTCAATCAAAGGGTGTAAGGAAAGGATACTGGAGAAGGAACTGGAAGAAAGAAAGGAGAAAGGATGGAAAAGAGAAAGAGAAACAAATGTAGGGAAAATAAAAGAAGTGCTCGCATGGGCCCTACCCTACTGCCTACGTATCTCATCGGGAGCATGAGAATCAGAGCGACGTAGTTCCCCTCACTAGGGATGGATTGTTTGTGTTTTTTAAGGAACGGCTAACGTTCTAGCTCAGGTGTTGCAGGCTCGCTGGTCCGAGTGTGTTACCATCTTGCAAGAGAACGAGTAGGAGTACGTTCATACGTTGAGAGTGAATGAGGTGAGAAAAGAATTCCCGAAGGAAAGACGTTATTGTTTGTTTTTGACTTTTAGAAGTTTTTTTCATTTGTTTGCATATGATAGTGTATCTGAATCTTAGTCATTGGAATGTGTACATTCTCACATTCCAAGATGGAATGGGTAAGAAAGCACATTAAGAGTGAAGAAGACCCCCATACTTAGTTTCAATTGTCAAGGTTCAAACACACTAGCATACTTGTGTTTATTAAGTGTTTTTGTTGATTATTAAATGAAGAAGTGTTTTTTATTTATTCTTCAACAAGTATTGCATTTAAGTCCCTCATACAAGATCAAATGTTTAACACATTGACCCAAGATGGGCTATATGCTACACATTCTAAGATTATAAGAGAAAACCCCTTATAACCTTTTCTTTATATGAAAGGCCTAAATGCAATAAATGCCTACCTTTATTATATATTTTGAATTTTCTTTGAGATGAGAAAAGAGACTCAAGAGAGGATAAAGGTAAAAATCTCTATTATCTAAGACTCAATCCTAATTGAAAATTAAAGGGAGTGGTCCTAATGGTTTGTGAGGTTTCAACCTAAAGTCTAAAGAAAGAATGAATCAAACAATTCACTTCTAAGTTAGAAGATGAATTGTAATTCAAAAAGGGAAAGTGATGAGTTATTAAAAGAAAGCACATAAGTGCTTAACAAAACACAAAATGGAATTGTAAAAGAGATGAAAGGAAATTTGAATGTGGATTCCTTATCCACACTCAATTGCAACTTACCAAAGCCCCTACATGGTTAGTAAACATGTATAAGAAGTATAAGAAGCAAAAGAACACTTAATGCACCATAAAGATCAAAAGAATTAGATGAGAAATCAAATCCTAATGTCACAACCAGAATGTACATCACATGGAAAACAAATGATCATTATCATGCAAGTCCAAGTGGATAGGCAACAAACATCATCCATGACATTAGAACATGCTACCATAAGAAAAGGGAGAATGAAAGATGAAAAGAAATGAAAAAAAAAACATGCATGAATGGAACATGTAATCTAAGGATCAGAATTGAAATGAAATGAAAAGTGATTCACAAACATCTCACAAGTGTTCATGCATAACACATCAAGCCATTCAAGAAGCAATAGAAGAAGAAAGGAAATGGAAATTCAAAAGATAACACAAGTACTTCATATTAAGGACACACAAAGTTCAAATGAAAATGAACATGCAATAATGACACATAACATGTACCAATGACCTATAATGTCAAATGGATGGTTCACAAAGTAGGCAAATGATCATGCAAGTATGCACAAAAGCAATCATGTAAACATGCACAAAGATTACAAGGATAAGACATGTTGTAATGCTTCAAATGAAATGTATTAAACAAAAATCAAATGAGTTCATGAAAATTACGAAAACATGGTATTGAGGTTCACAAATCAGAGATGAATCACATATCAAAGTATCATGTAAAAAATTCAAGGCAAAAAGGCTTTATACAATGCACTTAAATCACATTGGATGCACATGCAAAGTAATGCAAAGATGAATATCAAAACATGCCATAACAGGACCTAAAAAATCCAATAAAAAATCACTTAACACAATTCAAGATGTTAATGACTCACTACAAAAAGAAGCAACTCAAAAAAAATTTTAATGATCAAGAACAAAATTAAACAAAATCATGTACCACATTAAGAATGCACACAAAAGAAAATCAAAGAAAATCATGGAACAGGGGCAAAAATGTCATAAAATCAAGAAATAAAATCATGAAAAATTTTCTAAATGTTTTAATGATGCTCATGAATTTTTGTGGAATTTTATAATGCCATTTGGTATTTTTAAAAAATGAAAAACAAACATGTAAAAAAGAATAAAAATAAAATGAAATAGAAAATGACAGGGGGGTGCGAACATAGTAAAACATCAGTTCAATATCATTGGGCTTTAAAACAGAGGAGGTGCGAATAGCAATCTGGTCCAAGGTCCAAGTCTGCGCAAAACACACTAGTAACCATGCACTTCAGTCAACGAAAATTGACTCGTTAACAGCCATTAGATCAAGTCAAGGTCAAGCCAAAGTCAAAGTAATCAGATCAAACGCTCACACACGCATGTCCACGTTCCATACCATATGCCACAACACACAATGCTTAAAATGAAATCAGAAGCAACACGTGAGAGGCATGTGAGTTTTTTATGCGTTGGCAAGCTTCAAGCCACACGATGAGGAAAAATGGACGGTTATGATTAAAACGTGAGAAAACCCTAGCAATCAAACTCAACGGCCGGAGGTGACTTCCGGTCACCTTCTCCGGTGAACCACCACCCTCTACAACTTTAATTTCTCCAGAAATCCACAAAAAAATACTAAAATGATGCTGAACTTATGTAGAACACGAATCCAAAGACAAAACGCACAAAACATTCCTGAGATGAGAGAATCGAACAGAGGAAGATTTGCCCTAACATTTCAACTATGCCTCTAAAGGCCTATCAACTAGCCAGACAAGTTCTTGAGCTTATAGGAAGCATCAAGAACTTGATAACATCTTCACATTATGTCTATAATGGAAGAAATTCGTACCTGAAGATTTATGATCTTGATGTGTTCTTCAGAAAACCAGAGATGTTGCTTCCTCTTTGAGCTTCTTTTGGCCAAATAAAGGCTTAGATGCAAAAATGGATGATGCTTCAGTGGAGAAGAGCTGAAATCCAAGCTTCAAAACAGTTGCAATGTGATGAAAATAGAGAGAGAATCAGAGAGATTCTGAGATGAAGATGAGGAAGATGAATGAAATGGAGCTCGAAAATCAATTGCAATGTGGAGAAATTGAGAGAGAATGGAGAGAGTTTCTGAGTTGAATGTGAGAAAATGAAGTTAGGAATGAAATTTGAGAGAGTGATTTTTATTTATAATGTGCTCTAACCATGGTTAAATTGAGTGAGTCAGCTGAGTCATGGTGGTTTGGGTGAGTCATCCCTAACTAACTGAGTCAAGTTAGTTAGGGAGAGCAATGGTATGGTGATGGCAACTCATGATATGCTATGGTGGAGGTGAAAAGAAAATGAAGGCACGGCTGGTTGTAGCAAAAACTTGCTCAGCAAGTTTGTTTCTTTCCATTCTCATGTATCCCAAGGCAAGTGTGCAAGGTGTAAGTCATGTGTGTTTGGTTTAATGTGGAAAGCTAATGTGATGAAGTGTTTGTGGTATGTGTGAACCAAAAATCGTGCACCACTGTTAATGCATCAATGTCACTCATGGTGATTTGCAAGTGGAAATCTCTCTACTTAGTGAATGGTTGGATGGGTTTTTGGATTCATTTGAAAGAGGGGATGTGATGATACAAGTTTGGTTTGAAATTTGAGTTGAAATGATGCTTGGAAGAGGTTGCAAAAAGACTCATAACACACAAGTTTGAAAACTGGTTAGGGGCAAGGAAATGAGGTTGACTGGAAATGCATCTTGGCACGAAGTTTTCAGCAAGATCACCATATCTTGAGACCATTATATCTACCTCATAGCTTGATCAAACCAAATTTTGCCCAACATGAAACTTGAAGAGGACATTACAAGGAACATTTTTTATGTTGACAAGTTTTGCAAATGAAGCCTTTATCATTGAGAAAAATAGGTGTACATTTGGCACACCAACTGTTTGTTGAAATGACTGCACGCGTGACCTGAAAATCTTGGTCATGACCTAGTTTTTGCCCTACTTTCCTCCAACTTTGATCATCCATATCTCTCTCAATTTTTATCCAATGGAGATGTTCTACACATGGATTTGAAGCTTAAAGAAAGAACTTTTGTTGTGGCCGAGTGGAATTTTCATTTGGTGCTTCAATTTTAAATGGCCTTGGTTCAAACTCTGATGCAAAATGGCCAAAACTTGCTATTTTTAGTAACCCTTCTTCATCCAAAAATGGCAACTTTCCACATCTTGATTTTTTCATGATTCCTTTGGAGTTTCTTGATCAAATTTTGCACATTGGTCACATATAACATGAATTTCATGAATTTGGCCTCAAAATGTCAAGAGTTGACTTTTTCCTCTGATTATTTGACTTGGCCCCAAATTTCCTGATTTTTTATCCTTCTTCCAATTGAACCACTTCTAAAACCAATTGAGAGGTGATTTTCCACATACATACACTTAAGAACATATAGAATACCATGACATCAAGTTTTGTCCAAAAAATCAAAGATATCCTGATTTTATTAGAAACCCTAGTTTTGGTGCCCACCTCCTAGGAGAAAAATATGCAGTCTTCAATTTCAAATTCCTCAGAGTATGTTGTGTATCCTCTTAAAGGATGATGATACATGCCATTTGAGGATGACTTTAAATCAATGAGCTACCTCTTTTGAGGGTTTTCCTTCAATTTTTGAACCTCTTGCATAATGAAAGATGTAATGCTTCAATTTCCTATTGGATCTCTCCTTCTTGAGGTTGTGGAGGATCAATTGAGGTAGTATGAGACATGAGAGACCCTTGGCTTGCCTTGAAGAAACTTGATTGACCTTTTTTGTGCTTGGAATGATCCCTTGATTGCCCACCTTCCACCTGATCACATGCCTTGATGGTAAGAGGAATGTTATGCTTCATTTTTCTCTGTTAAATGCAATGCAATGCTAATAAGATGGATATGATATTGTAAATGATAATGTTATGCCATGATGCAAAAAAGGGAGAGCAAATTTTGGGGTATTACAATGTGCCTAAATGATTATTTTATTATTTGGGGGTATAGAATGGGGGTGTTACAGTACCGGTGTACAATCAACATCTGGTGTCATTCATGCCCAATTACCAACATGGTTCAAGGAGAAGTTGTATAGGGTTGTTGCACTGACTACAGAAATACTCCATTTGAGAAACTTGTCTAATGGCCCTCGTCAAAGCGCAAATAAATGGCACACATACTTCGTGAACGGATATAAATTTCACACTCAGGAATGGACTGAAGGGAAAAAGACCATAAACAGTGGCGTATTTGTGAAAGGAGTTACAGATGGTGGTGAAGATGACTTCTATGGTTTGGTTAAACATATCTACGAGTTAGTATACAACTACTTGGACTCGGAAAATAAAGTTGTCTTGTTTTATTGTGAATGGTATGATCCAACTAGAGGCACAAAAATAGATAAGACATATGGTACTGTTGAGATTCAAATGGACCGGAGGTACAAAGAGTATGACCCTTTCATAATGTCAAATATTGTTAGGCAAGTTTATTATGTTCCTTATCCTTCATTTGTGCCACGTAAACGAGGGTGTTGTGTTGTAATAAAAACAAAACCATTGGGTCATATTGAAACTGACGATCTAGTGGAAGATCTTGCTTACCAAGTTAATGAAGTTGAAGAAATTAATGATGTGATTCCAGATGAACACACTACAAGTTTGTCTGATACAATGGTTGAGGGGCATCAAGTTGATGAGGATGAAGATCATGAAGATTCTGGATCCGAGGACAATATCACATCAGATGACGAGGATGATATGGATGACGAGCATGACGATTTAGAATAGTGAATATGTATTAAATGAGAAATGTGTTTTGTAATTTTACTTAATGAACCATCTATTGAATGAGTTAATGAATATGTATTAGAATAGTGAATATGTATTAATGAGAAATGTTTCTTGTAATTTTACTTAATGAACCATCTATTGAATGAGTTAATAATGAATATATATTAACTGTGTATTCTCTATAAATAGGTAAAATGCCACCCAAGGATAGTGGTAAGAAGTCCAAGCATACAAGGGTAGCAGTATGTCAGTCACCTCACTCTGCCATGTGTCCTCCCCCGCAGAGTCAGGTTCATCCTATGTCCATGGATAATACTCATCCTTTTACGCCATTACTCTCCTCTCAGTATCCTCTTCAGTTCCCATCTAGGAGTCCGTCTTTTATTAGCCCATCTGGGGCCCCATCTTTTGTTAGGCCACCTGGTTTTCCATTCCAGTAGAGTCAGGTGCCCTCATCCTTCCAGCAGAGTGGAGGAACAGTTTTCCACTTCCCACGCAGATGCCTTCATTCGTCCAGCAGACTGGAGGATCCAGCACCCCACTTCCTACACAGATGCCCCCATCCGTCCAGCAGACTGGAGGATCCACCTCTTCACGGCTCACACAGACTGGTCGCACCCCACATCCCACACATGTACCTGCATCTGATGATCATGCAGAGTTGGGTGATGGCGATATTGGTGTGGACGATGATGAGATAGATGGGAGAGATCTTCGAGGGGATGATGATCCGAGTGAGATTCATACCATTGATGGGAGATTTTGGATTTGGCCTGAAGGAAACTCGTAAGTTTCTTATTTATTGATTTTTATTTATAAGTACACATTTCCATTTTAAATATAAATTTATATAATTAATGCTAATTCAATTATTGTTGTTTAGTTTCGGGCCAAGTCGGATTGCTGTCAATGTTATAAGTTATATAATTCAGCAGAATTATAAGAAATTGTATAAGACTTTTGGAGAAGTTAAGGACAAAGACGAATGGTTTAAGCAATTTCAGGTATCATTAATTTATTTGTTAAGTTATTGTTATTTAAATGACTTTTTTATTATTGTTATAATTTATCTAACTATTTATTTTAATGTCATACAACATTGCAGGAGAAATGTGTTTGGGATCCACTGAACCATGAAAAAGTAAAAAAAAAATATTTTGGCAGGAGTTCAAGACGACTTTTTGACATGCTACAACGTGTAAGAGAGCGTTTTATACTGTTGGGCATCTGTCCCAAATGGATAGGGAAAGAAATTTTTGATGACCTTCTTAAGTATTGGGAAACAGATGAATTTAAGGCTAAATCTGAAAATGCAAAGAAGATGAGGGCATCAGAAAAAGGGGGTTGTCTTAATGCTGTTGGAAGTATTAGTACTGCTGAGCATTCTCGACGCATGGTAATTATTACCACTTTTTAAAGTCATATTTTGATTTATAACATATATTATTAATTTAAGTTAAGTTTATTATTTAGGCTAAGCGTTGGGGGAGACAACCACTGATGATTGAGCTGGTTACCCAAACTCGGACAAAGAAATCGGGGGATTTTGTTGACGAGCGTACACAAAATGCTTTGGTAAGTAAATTTATGTTGTTTATATATTTTTTAATTTATTAGCAACTTAGTGACGTGATTTTCACGTGGCAAGTGAGATGTTGTGGCGTTAGAATCACGTGGCAACTGATAAGTTGTGGCGTTAAAATCACGTGGCTATATATTTTTTATTATTTATTTTTATTTAATTTAATTTAATTTAATTTAACTTATATTAACTTGATTTTTTTAATTGTATGTGTAGAAGGATTATCAGGTCTTGATGGCAGAATTTCTGACCCATAATCCCCAGTATACTCCTCCTCCAGGACAACCGGTTCATCCAGATGTGGATTTCTATATTTGGAGTCAAGCTATTGGGGGAAAGGGGGATAACGGGTGCTTTTTTGGTGGTGGAAATTTGGCGGGCACCTTGAAGAGTGAGGATAGAACTCTGTATCAAAGAGCTATGGACGGTGAAGGAGGGTCACGTCAAACAAATTTGACACCGCAGCAGTTAGAAACGGTAAGACAATTGGCTAGACGCGAGTCAGAGGAACGTGAGGCGGCATTGAAGGCCCAAATGGAGGCGACAACGAAGGCCCAAACGGAAGCAATGGAGGCAATGGCGAAGAGGCAGACTGATATGGAGGAGCAAATGCGGCAATTTATGCAATCATTTGGTGGAAATCGTAACGATGGTGGTCAATCGAGGAATAATAACAACCATAATGATGTTGACTTTACCGACTATTCCGACCCGGATGATCCAATTATTTAGTTTTATTTTTAATTTTTTTTACTTTTTAATTTGTGTACTAAAGAATTTATAATTATATTTTATATTTAGAAATATTAAATTTAAATTTTAGTTTATTAATTTTATTATATTAAGTTTATTAATTTATATATTTAAAAAATATTTAGTTTTATTTTTATAAATTTGATTTATAATATTGAATTTAGTAATATAAATTATAATATTTAATTAAATAAAACAGAAATGATATAAAACAGAAAATAAAACAGAAAATTATATTTAAATAATATAATTTTTTTAAAACAGAAAATTATATTTAAATAAAATAGAAATTATATTTAATAATAATCAGAAATTATTTAAATACAACAGAATATAATTTAAAAAAAAAATACATCATTTGCGACGTGATTTACATGTCACAAATTAGTGACGTGAAAACCACGTCGCAAAACAAAACGCACAAATAAAAATAAACATTTTGCCACGTGATTTTAATGTCACTAATTTGTGACGTGGAAATCACGTCGCAAATAACTTTCTGCATTTTCTAACCCACCTCTGCACACCTGCTCTGACTCTTTCTGAAGGGATTCATATCAACTTTTTGCGACGTGATTATCACGTGGCAACTTTGTAACATGTTTATCACGTCGCAACAAAGTTGTCACGCGCTCTCCTGCGACGTAGAAGCTCACGTCCCAAAAAACGAGTAGTGACGTGTTTTCATGGTTTGCGACGTGAAAAACACGTCGCAAAAGACAACATGTTTTGTAGTGTAATTTAAATTGTTACAATATATATTTTTTCTCAACAACTTTAAAATGGTTGAAAAAAATGACTTATCTCAACAACATTGGTTGTCGTTTGAAATAGTACAATTTTTTATATGCACATAGCAACTATTGATTTAAGTCGTTATAATATGTTATTTTTTCTTTACAATCTCATTATTGTTGGAAAAAATATCTTATTTTAACAAAAATTATTATCGTAGAAAATAATATAACTTTTTTGACATGCATATAGGAACAACTAATTTAAGTTGTTATAATAAAAAAATATCTTTCTCAACAATCTTATTAGTAATGAAAAAAATAACTTATCTCAACAACCATTATTCTTGTTAGTAATACTTTATATTTTTTTTAGCATCAACATATTATATTGTTGAAAATAATATAATATTTCAATAACATCATAACTTGTCGTTGTTGACGATACAACTTTTTGCAACCAAAAAAAAATCGTTGAATACTACACCATTTTTTGCGGCAACATTGTAAAGTTGATAGAAAACAAATATTTATGCCAACATCATAACTTATTGTTGGGAATATTAAGGAAAAAAATTATAATATTTTCTTAACACATTTTCTTGAATATGTTAAACTGAATATTAAAAAATAATTAAATAATTTTTTTGACATATATAATATTACAATCAAATAATTTTGATAAAAAATTAAAATAATCCCTTTTATAATGCTTGATATTGTTCCTATTTTGAATAGATTGGTTATAACTCAAAATATTAAATATTCATTTACTTACATGATTAAATACTTAATTCATATAAATATTCATTAAGCGAAGAATTATTGCGCAATTGTACATCTATGAAATAAAAAATTCTAAATTAAAAAAAAAGTTTTCATTTTTATTTCGAAAATTATGGAGTACTTTTTTAAAATTAATATTTGTTTTTAAGAGAGAAATGTACTTTATAGCACTCATTTATTAATTTTTAAGTAGTATTTCTTTTTTTCTTCACCATTAAACTCTTTCTTTTTCCAAAAAAAAAAAAAAGATACACGTCTCCCTCAATCTTACAATTGTAACTGCCGCTTCAATTTTTAACGCACTATGTCTTGATTTGTTCAATAATCTTACATATAAGAAATTAGATGCCTAAGGAAAAGACCATCCTGCCCTCCTACTTCCTCATCCCTCCACTTGGGCGTATGCTTCTCCTCCACCTGCCCTTTGTTGACGTGGCTGATGCTGAGCATTTTGGAAATGTTTTGGAAATCTATTTCCAAACCCGCTCTCTCGTCTATTCTCTCTCTCTTTCTCTCTCTCTTTTCTTCCTTCTCCCTTTTCTTCTTCTTTATGCTTCAGTTTCTTCGTTCTCCTTCTTTTTCCCGATACCGTCAACGTGCTTCAAATAGCAAATGCAACACCCCCTTTCTATACCCCCAAATAATCACATAAATCATTTAGGCACATATTAAAAAATTCGCCAGAGTATGATTAAAACATAGTATAAAAGAGGCATGTCACATCATACACGCATTTAATACATACAACACCTGCTCAAAATATTGTTATGCAACAGTGGGGTAACTTGCCACAGAGGAACTTTGTCCTTACACCCACATCTCAATATTTAGAATAAAAGCGAAAAATCCAAACATTGAAATACATTCAAGTATATATACGTAGATATATACATCACCAAGTATCGTCCATCATTATAAGTCATGTTTACATAAACATTCATCAACAAGATACATGTACAAATGTATCACAAAAGAATAATATACATCCTAGCTACCCGGTGCTACATATCAGAGGCAACCAACCAAAAGAATGAAGACACGCTTCACAAAAAGACCTCCAGCATACCTACTCTGCAATGCCTCATAGAGCATCATAAAACAGCAGAAGGGTGAGAAATATTATCATAATAACAATGCATATAATTATATATATATAAACATAAAAATACACATATTACACATTCTCACCACAATTCATCACATTTTCATCCATATACATCACAATGTATATATATATATATATCCACCAAGCATATTCATCATGCACACTTTCACAATTCTTATCATTCCACATAAACATACACAATTATGTTCATTCAACAACACATCATTATAAAGATGATAAATGCAAATCATAGAGACCGACTCACGACTCTATGCAAATGCAATGCGGTACCGACTCAATCATCACTAGTTCACTCAGGAACTCTGCTGGAACCATCACTCGTTACCGAAGTAACTCCCCGTCGGGCCTACGATGTTCACCCATTGCTCACACCCCACATGGGCACACAATGTTTATGGATCGCTCACACCCCACATGGGCACACGACCCGATCGCTCACACCCCACACGGGCACACAATCCGATTGCTCACACCCCACATGGGCACACAATCATTCGTAATCATCGCTCACACCTAACATAGGCACACGACATTACAACGGATTCTCATTAGAATCGCTCAACACAAGAATGCACATCATGATGCTTCACATGCAAAATGACTCAAGACATTCTTGAAATGCATACATATTCACAATATATTCATGCATTTTGCTCATACAATCACATACAATCTATATACATTCACATCAATGCACTATTGTATGATTCACATTCAAACACATAGTCAAAACGGTAAAAATCGTTAAATATCACTATTCCTGACTTTCCGACATAATAAAATCGGCTACAATTTCCAAATCATCATAATAAGAAAGTACAGCTCAATAGCTTTCCAACGACACCAAGAATGTAAAAATCGGATAATCGGAACAAAAGTTACGGACGAAAATGAAAACGACATTTTGAAAAATCCCATTTTTACATTCCTCCTGTCCATACGCGTATCACCAATGCCCATACGCGTACGGGCAGAACCATTTTCCTTCACAAATTCCTCGTCTCAAAGTCCATACGCGTATTGGCCCATGGCTCGCCCATGTTACGCGTAATGCCAAGATTCATACGCGTATTAGCCCAAAAACAAGCCAATGATACGCGTAACGCCTTGGCTCATACGCGTATGGACATGCCCCTTACGCGTATGCCCAGAGCATACCCAGAAAAATTCTGTTGAACGAAGTTCTGCGTTTTCCACTCCCCAATCATCCAAATCTTCACCTAACACTCAGAAAAATGCCAATTTGATGTATAACAATACATACCAATCGTGTATAAACAACAATGAACACAATCAACATGAGTTTTAATACATTTGGATCAATTTCCAATCAATTTTTCAAAATGGTTTATACCTAAAACTCATAAAAATTCCACAACAACAACAACCAATCATACATAATCATACACATTGATAAGATAACAAGATTTCACACCCTTACCCGGATTCCAAACTTGCTAGATGATTGTTCTTGATGATTTCCTAAGTTTTCCTCTTTTCCCCTTCTTTTCTCTTCCTCCTCTTTCTTTCTCTCCTTTTTCTCTCTATTTCTCTTTTCTTTTTATTTCCTTCTATTTTCCTTTCTTATCTCTTTTTCTTTCTTTTCTATTTCTTTTCTCTCATTTTCTACACCAATTCCATTAATTCATTTTTCTCACATAATTCTATTTCCAATAAATTTCTAACTTATGATTAATTGAGAAAAGTCTAAAATATCCTTCATTCTAATTTCCCCGAAAACTCTCGAAAACGGTAAAATAACATTTAACACACCAATTTAACAAATAAAATAATTTATCACCCAATTAAAATAAAAGACTCAAGAATAATGGAATAATCAAAATCGGGGCGTTACAACTCTCCCCCACTTTAGAAATTTCCGTCCTCGAAAATAATACCTGATTCAAACAACTCCGGATACGACTCTCGCATCCTACTCTCTAGTTCCCTAGTCATATTGCCTTCCGCAACGCCTCCCCACGCTACTTTCACAAGCGCAATATCCTTGCCTCTTAGTTTCTTAACTTCGCGGTCCAAAATCCTAACCGGTAAAGCTTCCACCGTAAGGTTATCTCTCACTTCAACCTCGTCCATAGGAATATAACATGTGACGGATCCGGAACATATTTCCGAAGTTGCAAAACATGGAATACGTCATGCAAGTTCGAAAGGTTCGGAGGCAACGCCACACGGTAAGCCACAACACCAACTCGTGAAGTAATCTGATACGGACCAATAAAACGAGAAGTCAACTTCTTCGACTTCAAAGCACGACCCACACCCGTAACCGGTGTAACTCTCAAAAACACATGGTCGCCTTCTTGAAACTTAAGATCCTTCCTTCTCTTGTCATGATAGCTCTTTTGTCTACTTTGAGAAGCTTTCATCTTCTCTCGAATAAACTTCACTTTCTCCGTCGTTTGTTGTACCATTTCCGGTCCAACTATCGTCCTCTCGCCGGTTTCATGCCAACACAAAGGTGTTCGACATCTCCGACCATACAAAGCCTCAAATGGTGCCATACTTATACTCGAATGAAAACTGTTATTGTAAGTGAATTCAATCAACGCCAAATAACCATCCCAAGCACCACCTTGCTCGAGTACACAAGCACGCAATAAATCCTCCAACGATTGAATCGTCCTCTCGGTTTGACCGTCCGTTTGCGGATGATAAGCCGAACTCAATCTTAACTTAGAACCCAAAGCCTTTTGTAAACTCTCCCAAAACCTCGAAGTAAACCTAGGATCTCTATCCGATACAATACTCTTAGGAACTCCATGTAACTTCACCACCACAAGAACATAAATCTTGGCTAACTTCTCCAAAGGATAACTAATATCAATTGGAATAAAGTGAGCAGATTTAGTAAGCCTATCAACAATTACCCAAATAGCATTATGACCTCTTTGCGTATTCGGCAATCCCGTAACAAAATCCATCGATATACTATCCCATTTCCATTCCGGAATATCCAACGGTTGCATAAATCCACTCGGTTTTTGATGTTCCACCTTAGACTTTTGACAAGTTAAGCATGCATACACAAATTGAGCCACATCCCTCTTTAAACCGGACCACCAAAAGATCTTCTTCAAATCTTGATACATCTTATTCACACCTGGATGAATACTTAAATTACTTCGGTGTCCTTCCTCTAAAATCATCTTTTTCAACTCCGCGTCGTCGGGAATACAAATACGACCACGGAATCTCAAAACTCCAAAGTTATCAACCTTGAAATCCTCATTCTCATTTATCATTAAATCAACGAACTTCAAATCCAACTTTTGCTTTTCACTAACCGTTGCAAGAAAATCATTCGTAACATGTAACATACCAAGTCTCACACTTCGCGGCGTCATTTCACAAACCAACCTCAAATCTCTGAAATCCTCCAAAAGTTCCCATTCTTTCATCATCAATGCGGACATATGTAACAACCTCCGACTTAAGGCATCGGCCACCACGTTTGCCTTACCCGGATGGTAATTCAAACCAAAATCATAATCCTTCAAAAGTTCTAGCCGCCTCCTTTGTCTCATGTTCAATTCTTTCTGATCAAATAAATATCTTAAGCTTTTGTGATCACTAAAAACTTCAAATCTTGCACCATAAAGGTAATGCCTCCAAATTTTCAAAACAAACACCACGGCCGCTAACTCCAAGTCATGTGTAGGATAATTCTTTTCATGCACTCTCAATTGTCTAGAAGCATATGCCACAACTTTTCCATCGTGCATCAAAACACCACCTAAACCTGTCAATGAAGCATCACAATACACAACAAATGGTTCATTAGGATTAGGCAAAATCAAGATCGGAGTCGTTGTCAACCTTCTCTTTAGCTCATTGAAACTCTCTTCACAATGAATATCCCAAATGAAAGCCTTTCCTTTACAAGTCAATTGCGTTAAAGGAAATGCCAACTTCGAAAATCCCTCAATAAACCTCCGATAATAACCCGCCAAGCCTAAAAAGCTTCGAATCTCCGTAACCGACCTAGGAGCCTCCCATTGCATCACCGCATCTATCTTGGATAGATCAACACTAATACCACTACCGGAAATAACATGTCCAAGGAAACTTACTTCCGACAACCAAAATTCACATTTTGACAACTTAGCATACAATTGTTTCTCTTTCAAAATTTGCAACACAATTCTCAAATGCTCTTCATGCTCCTCTTGAGACTTAGAGTAAATCAAAATATCATCGATGAACACAACCACAAAATGATCCAACTGTTCATGAAAAATACGATTCATGTATTCCATAAACACACCCGGCGCGTTAGAAACCCCGAATGGCATCACAGAGTATTCGTAATGACCATACCGTGTCCTAAATGCCGTCTTTTGAATATCCTCTCCTTTCACACGAATCTGGTGGTATCCTGATCTCAAATCAATCTTGCTAAAAACATTCGCACCAACCAATTGGTCCATCAAATCATCGATCCTTGGAAGCGGATACTTGTTCTTAATTGTCACTTTGTTCAACTGTCGATAATCAATGCATAACCGCATACTCCCGTCCTTCTTCTTTACCAACAATACCGGAGCACCCCAAGGAGAAACACTTGGCCTTACAAATTTCTTGTCCAACAAGTCATTCAATTGCTTTTTCAATTCTACCAATTCCGATGCCGACATACGATACGGTGCCATCGAAATCGGTCTAGTACCCGGAACTAGATCAATAGAAAACTCAACTTCTCTTTCTGGCGGTACATCCGTAATATCTTCCGGAAACACTTCTGGAAATTCACACACCACTGGGAACACATCAAGCTCAACTTGACTCTCCACCGACAATGATGCAAACAAACCAAACAATTGAGCTTCGTCCGCTAAAAGTTTCTTCAACTCTTTAGTGGATAGGAAACTCTCAAATTCATCATCTTCCAAAGAAGGAAACCTTACTAACTTGTGATAGCAATCTATATGAACTCGATTAAATTGCAACCAGTTCATACCCAAGATCACGTCCAATCCCACCAACGGCAAACATACTAAATCCATAATGAAGTCTTTACCATACATGGTCAAAGGACAACTCATACACACCAAAGATGTATTTACCGACCCTGAAGCAGGAGTCTCAATAACCATTTCAGCACCCATCAAAGTTAACGCAAGATTCAAACGCTTCGCGCACTCAGACGAAATAAACGAATGAGTCGCTCCCGTATCAATAACAGCAACTAAAGGTGTACCATTAATAAAGCATGTACCTTTAATCAAACGGTCTGCATTCGTAGTTTGAGTCCCCGCCAATGCAAACACCTTTCCGCCCGCTTGAGCTTGTTTCGGCTTAGTACACTTAGTACTAATGTGACCCACTTCTCCACAATTATAGCACTTCACCATATTCCTTCTACAATCTGTAGCAGCATGCCCAAGACCACCACAATTAGAACATTTCGCTACAGGCTTCCCACACTCAAATGATTTATGACCTATTTCACCACATTTGTAACACCTAACAACACCGGAACCTCCTCCTCCAGATCTCTTATCAAAGCTTCCCCTATGCTTGCCCTTATCAACGGGTGTCACATAAGGTCCACTTCTAGCTTGTTGCTTCCCCTTCCTATCATTCAAACTTTTGTAATGTGTAGAACGAGCCTTACTATCTTCTTCGAAGATTCTACAACATTCCGTCAAATCCGCAAACCTCCTTATCCTTTGATATCCCACAGCTTGCTTAATCTCAGGGCTTAAACCATTCTCATATTTAATACACTTTGAGAACTCAGCAATAATCGCAGCATAATAAGGATGGAATTGAACCAACTCCACAAATTTAGCAGTATAGTCCACCACAGACATACTACCCTGTTTCAGTTCAAGAAATTCCATCTCCTTCTTTCCCTTCACACTCTCAGGGTAATACTTCCTCAAGAATTCAGTATGAAATAAATTCCAAGTTACCTCTTCATCATCCACCTCAAGAACTTCACGTATACCGACCCACAAATCGTCGGCTTCTTCCTTCAACATGTGAGATCCAAGCCTCACCTTATTCCCCTCCGCACAGTCCATAACTCTGAAGATTCGTTCAATCTCTTTCAACCACAGTTGAGCACCATCGGGATCAAATCTTCCTTTGAAGACCGGTGGTTGATTCTTTCTGAACTCGTCATTAGCATTCACGTTCGGCGCACCTTGCACCACCCTAGCCATTGCTTCCAAAGCAGCAGCCATCGCATTGTCGTTTCTACCAGCCATATTCTGATCATTCCCAAAAATTACAACAAGGTTAAACAACAGTTCAACCAACACAACAACAAGACAGACACAACTGACTCAACTCTGGCTCTGATACCACTTAATGCAACACCCCCTTTCTATACCCCCAAATAATCACATAAATCATTTAGGCACATATTAAAAAATTCGCCAGAGTACGATTAAAACATAGTATAAAAGAGGCATGTCACATCATACACGCATTTAATACATACAACACCTGCTCAAAATATTGATATGCAACAGTGGGGTAACTTGCCACAGAGGAACTTTGTCCTTACACCCACATCTCAATATTTAGAATAAAAGCGGAAAATCCAAACATTGAAATACATCCAAGTATATATACGTAGATATATACATCACCAAGTATCATCCATCATTATAAGTCATGTTTACATAAACATTCATCAACAAGATACATATACAAATGTATCACAAAAGAATAATATACATCCTAGCTACCCGGTGCTACATATCAGAGGCAACCAACCAAAAGAATGAAGACACGCTTCACAAAAAGACCTCCAGCATACCTACTCTGCAATGCCTCATAGAGCATCATAAAACAGCAGAAGGGTGAGAAATATTATCATAATAACAATGCATATAATTATATATATATATATATAAACATAAAAATACACATATTACACATTCTCACCACAATTCATCACATTTTCATCCATATACATCACAATGTATATATATATATATATATATATATATATATATATATATATATATATATATATCCACCAAGCATATTCATCATGCACACTTTCACAATTCTTATCATTCCACATAAACATACACAATTATGTTCATTCAACAACACATCATTATAAAGATGATAAATGCAAATCATAGAGACCAACTCACGACTCTATGCAAATGCAATGCGGTACCGACTCAATCATCACTAGTTCACTCAGGAACTCTGCTGGAACCATCGCTCGTTACCGAAGTAACTCCCTGTCGGGCCTACGATGTTCACCCATTGCTCACACCCCACATGGGCACACAATTTTTATGGATCGCTCACACCCCACATGGGCACACGACCCGATCGCTCACACCCCACACGGACACACGATCCGATTGCTCACACCCCACATGGGCACACAATCATTCGTAATCATCGCTCACACCTCACATAGGCACACAACGTTACAACGGATTCTCATTAGAATCGCTCAACACAAGAATGCACATCATGATGCTTCAGATGCAAAATGACTCAAGACATTCTTGAAATGCATACATATTCACAATATATTCATGCATTCTGCTCATACAATCACATACAATCTATATACATTCACATCAATGCACTATTGTATGATTCACATTCAAACATAGTCAAAACGGTAAAAGTCGTTAAATATCACTATTCCCGACTTTCCGACATAATAAAATCGGCTAACAATTTCCAAATCATCATAATAAGAAAGTACAGCTCAATAGCTTTCCAACAACACCAAGAATGTAAAAATCGGATAATCGGAACAAAATCGGAAAACGACATTTTGAAAAATCCCATTTTTACATTCCTCCTGTCCATACGCGTATCACCAATGCCCATACGCGTACGGGCAGAACCATTTTCCTTCACAAATTCCTCGTCTCAAAGTCCATACGCGTATTGGCCCATGGCTCGCCCATGTTACGCGTAATGCCAAGATTCATACGCGTATTAGCCCAAAAACAAGCCAATGATACGCGTAACGCCTTGGCTCTTACGCGTATGGACATGCCCCTTACGCGTATGGCCAGAGCATACCCAGAAAAATTCTGCAGAACGAAGTTCTGCGTTTTCCACTCCCCAATCATCCAAATCTTCACCTAACACTCAGAAAAATGCCAATTTGATGTATAACAATACATACCAATCATGTATAAACAACAATGAACACAATCAACATGAGTTTTAATACATTTGGATCAATTTCCAATCAATTTTTCAAAATGGTTTATACCTAAAACTCATAAAAATTCCACAACAACAACAACCAATCATACATAATCATACACATTGATAAGATAACAAGATTTCACACCCTTACCCGGATTCCAAACTTGCTAGATGATTGTTCTTGATGATTTCCTAAGTTTTCCTCTTTTCCCCTTCTTTTCTCTTCCTCCTCTTTCTTTCTCTCTTTTTTCTCTCTATTTCTCTTTTCTTTTTATTTCCTTCTATTTTCCTTTCTTATCTCTTTTTCTTTCTTTTCTATTTCTTTTCTCTCATTTTCTACACCAATTCCATTAATTCATTTTTCTCACATAATTCTATTTCCAATAAATTTCTAACTTATGATTAATTGAGAAAAGTCTAAAATATCCTCCATTCTAATTTCCCCGAAAACTCTCGAAAACGGTAAAATAACATTTAACACACCAATTTAACAAATAAAATAATTTATCACCCAATTAAAATAAAAGACTCAAGAATAATGGAATAATCAAAATCGGGGCGTTACAGCAAAACCCTCATCAAAGCCGATAAACCTAGCGATTTCAATTCTGATTTTGTATCGTCGCGAAGCTACAAATTTCTTTGTCTTTCCATTTCGCATCTAACCTTTTGTTGTTGTTCTTTCAGGAAGTATTGAACCGATTTTCGACGGATAAGCCAATGTTTTGAAGAATGATGTGAACAAGCTTGCGGAAAACCGGGCGGTGGGTATGATTTTAGTGATTCTCTTTCATTTTTTTAGGGTTTCTCAACTGTGTGTATGATTTCTTTCTTCTGGATTTCTTTGTTAATGTTACCCATGATGCTGATATTTATTTGTGAAACAAGTAATTTCTTAAGCCATCAATTTTCAATAATATTTGTGTGTCTCAGCAACTTCGTTCTTTATAAGAGTATTGAAGAAATTGCAGGACCTCTTATTATGGACATACCTTCTGTTCTGTTCTGTTCTATAAATGTTGTGTGGATTTCAAGAAAAATATAATCTTTGTTTATATAATAACCATGCATCAATCAATTTGTTAATCTTATGAATAGCAAACATAGATTCCTCCATAAACCATTGGTAAATGTTTAATGTCCATTTTAGCGGTCTGGAATTGGTAGTGGATCGTCGTTGGTAGTTAACAAGTCACTTGAAGTTGGTAAACGACGAACTGGGAGATCCATAAGTATCCTTGATATTTATGGGTTTGAGTCATTCCAGGTTTGCAATTTCTATTAACAGGCTTATTCTTCCTTAGACTATATGTATGTGTTCTGATAATTAATTTTTTGTGTCTAGAAAAACAGCTTTGCATAAACTATGCCAATGAGAGGCTTCAGCAACATTTCAATCGGCATCTGTTTAAATTGGAGCAGCAGGTCAGTGATTATGTTAAGCTTCATTTTAAATTAAAAATTATGAAATGGATAGCGTTCTTTAGTAAGCTTGATATGCATCACAACAGCACCACAACTTATAAATCTTGTTTCAGGACTATGAAATAGATGGCGTTGATTGGACCAAAGTAGATTTTGAAGACAATCAAGAGTGTTTGGATCTCTTTGAAAAGGTATTCATATAGTTTAAGCTTTCATCCATTTTATGGACAATATGCATTTATATTTTTCAAATGCAAAGCAACATCCTGGCATATATGATGAAGATCTTGTTATCCAGCAGCTCAAGTGTTCTGGAGTTTTGGAGGTTGTTAGGATTTCAAGGGCTGGATATCCTACTCGAATGACACATCAAGAGTTTGCCCAAAGGTAATGATTAAACCAACTATATTTTTGGATTATCTTTAGTAGTATGCTGATATATACATTCCTGCATATATTTAGATATGGCTTTCTGCTATATGAGGCTTACACATCTCAAGATCCGTTGAGCGTCTCGATTGCTGTTTTGCAACAATTTAATATCCCTCCTGAAATGTACCAAGTTGGCTTCACCAAACTGTATCTTCGAACAGGCCAGGTATGTCTGAGTAACTTTGTGTTTTAACCGTATGTAGTGCAAAGAGCCGTGGAATTGGTGGATGGTTAGTGGTTTGGCTGGCAATTAGATTCATGCAGGGATTAAATATCCAATTATTAAAGTGTGTCCTGTACGGTTTTAGCAATTTTCAGTGGACCCTTAATGTATTGTTATGGTTTTGTTTATTCATTCAACACTTTTGTTTATTCAATTCACCACAAGTATTTTGGTTCTGAAATTTCACCACAAGTATTTTGTTTTAGCTGGTTTTTATATCAATTCATTGAATGGTTTATCTGATGCGATCAAATGTGCTCGCGGTCATCAAGCTCGCAATCATTACAATAAACTTAAGAATGGAGTGACAACTTTACAATCATGTAATGCATGGATATCAATATTAATTTACTTGCATCAAAAGTTTTCAGCTGGTGCATCGTTTTATGCACTTTTCTAATTTTTTTTTTACATAGTTTTCAAGATATTTTACAAAAAAAGTAGTTAATATTAAATACAAAGAAACATTGGTGCTTTTTTGCTTAACCTCGGTCATAGCTTGTGTGCATATATCTTAATTGTTATTTTGATTATATTGTAGTTGTTCGTGGAGAAATTGCGAGAAGGAAATATGGTATTATGGTGAAGTCTTCTGTAACTATTTCTTCTGAAAATATTGTGGAAATACAGGCTATCATAACACTACAATCTGGTTAGTGTATTTTTTTGTTGTTGAAAAGTTTACCCTTGGTACAAACAAGCATGACATGTGATTTTCTTAATATTAATTTCCTTTTTATGTAGTAATCCGTGGATGGTTGGTTCGAAAGCATGATAGTAGATTTAATAAGTTCAGGAAATAACTTGAGAATGGAAAATCTAGGCGAAGATCGCGTTCAAAGATTCCAGAAGACAAGGTATTTTACTATGCATGTTATTATTATAAAGGTATAAAAGCAATAAATTCTAATCATATGTCCTTAAAGTTAATTTAGATAAAGTCATTGAATTCCGATCCTTCATTGTTTGTTGTTATCCTATATTTATGAGTTCCATTAGATTTTGAAATTTTCAACCTTTCAATGTGATAAATAACTTGTTCTGTTAATGAGGTCTGATGCAATTTTTTAAATGATTCGCTTCCGCCAATTTGTTGCAAACTTATTGCCACTCACCTTTCTATTGTTTTAACCATTTTTTGGGGTCACATGAAATACAGGTTACATCTGCCTGTGACAATGAGCCTGTTACACCAACTTCAAACAGGGGGATCGCGGATTGTATTGATAACATAAACTTCAGTTCACTGGATGCCCCTAATGTACCTGTGGTATACATAACAATGAGACCTTAATTCCAACAACTCAACCTTAGCTTTATACACTTTGGTTAATAAAGGAATTATGGATATAAAAAGTTGTGGTGTGGTAAATAAGTTGCCAAATGATCTGTTTCCCCATCATGCACATAAATTATGCCTAATGTTGAGTTAATCATGTCGTGTTTGTTTAATGATTTTATATCGAATTGAAAATAATGATAGTTTGCAGGTTTTGTAGGAAAAAAAAGAGGGCATGAACTTACCATGTAGCAAAAATTACTTTTTCAGATTTAGTCAAGTACTTTGATATGCCGATTGCAGAAGTGTATGCCTGACTGTTGCGATATCTATTTACATTTACTTGCTATCATCTAAATTTGGCATTTTGCAGGTGAATTTAGCATATACTTGCTTTGATATTCTACCCATAATTGATGACCATTAATTTTGTAGAATGACATGAAGCATAACACCTCGATCACAGGCCTTCCGTCTCGTCCAGCAAGTCATAATGCATTTGATGAAAATGTTGATGTCTTAAATAATTCTGAAGCTGAGTTGGCTCACGTTCAAGGTTTATCTGCAACACAAAATATTGGCCTGCCAACTTTATATTCTTATGCTGCTGCTCTAGGAGGATCTTCACTATCAAGAAGCACTACTCCTGATCCACAATGTGATTCTCTTGCACTACTTCTGCGAGATTATGCATTTATTTCTTTTTGGATTATGCTTGTGAATGGTGTATAGAAAATTTTTGTGAAGATATACATAGGAAAATGGGAATTAAGATATTTTATAATAGTAATTGAAAATATGTTAGGTATGTGCATGGAGATGTGAAGCCTGAGAATTTTCTACTTGGTGCTTCTAGGACACTTGATGAGAAAAAATTGTTCCTGGTAGATCTTGGCTTAGGTATGTTTTACTTATCGACTGATTATTTATTGGTCACATGTTATGTTTATATTTTATCTTCATTAAATTACCGATTTGGTTTTTTCTGTGCCCATTTTGAGCTTGCAACTACTAAATGGCGTGATAGTACTAAGTACATTTGCATGGGAACTATGGCCAAAGGCCTGATCTTTTCAGGTCTTTATAATTGATTACATATACTTTGCATCCTATGTTATCACATGATTGAAAGTTATTATCATATTATTTGAAGCTTTTTAACTAATTAAATATGAGAGTCACTTGATTGAATGCTTATTATCATGTAAAACTTAGGCATTTCTGTGAATTAACTACAGTATAATCTAACTCAAAATGTTGTTTAATTTGTTAAATCATGTGTATCTGAATAATATTTTTATATCGCATTGTTCTTTTTCTAATTTCTCCGTCATATTAGTAGTTTATTTATATCTACTTCTTGCTGAGTTATTCTATCAGACCATCATTTTTTTGTACGTTTATGCAGGTTATCAAGTATGAGAGTGTTACAAGATTAGTAGTGTATTGGCTTCAATTTGTATGAAATGATGAAATGGATTTGATTTAGGGCAAATATTGACTTACTTGGAGTTCGAAGATTCTTTGTTGATTTCTACTTGCTGCTATTTCTTCTTGGTTATCTGAGATTTAACTTACTGGTTTTTTATTACCGATTTGTTAACGAAAGGGAAGAAAAATCTTGGTGGTTGGAGTTGGAGTAATTGAGTTTGTGTTTCTCTTAACTTATGTGTAAATTGCCTGTTTCAGTATATTTCAGCTGCTCACACACAGACACAAGTTCTAACTTAGTCACATGGTTAGTTATATTTTTGTATCATGTAGGAGTGTTCAACAACATTTCCTTGAATGCGTTTTTTTTACTAAATACTACCATGGTTGGTAATATTCCATTTTGGTACTGGGGACTGGTGCACATATAGTAGTTATTTGTTGGTTATGGAAGCTTAACTGTGAGGTAGGCCATCTTTGCGTCATGGGTACCTCAATCAGGGAATCGGGTTTCAAAATTTGGACTATTTGGCTTATCTCCTTCTTTGGTTTAGTCATTTATGACTGCCAAATGGCCAGGTTTATTTATTAGAAAATTTAAATTGGAAAATGTTTAGCTTGATGAAAATAAACGACTTATTTCTTTCACACATCCACTCATCACTGAACATGTAAGCTGCTGTTTAATAAATTTATCGCAACATGAAAGCATTGACGGATAGTAGAAAATGGCTTGCCTTGGTTTACTATTTGCGCTAATTTAATTATAATAACATACATTTGTAATTGGTGATAACTGATTGTCATGAATGGTTTATTGTTATGACATGCTTTGGTTATGATGTTAGATGTGATTGTCACTTTATTTTCCTTTAAATCAGGGGCAGACATGAGCTGGAATTGGATTTCAAGAGATTCTGGGAAGAGTTTAGGTCATCCAGCTCTGAGAAGGTTCTTGTCATTGTTTGATTTCTTTGATATCTAATGCATGTTTGTCCTGCCATGGTTAAGAGATTAGGAGTTGATAATGTTCAATCTCATTTTGTTGCAGGAAAAAGAAGCGGCCTTAAATTGGAGTATAGATTCTTTTTGTAGATTAGTAAAGCAGCAGGCTAATGTAGCTCAATTAGTTTCCATGTAAGGAATCAATTTCTCCTTAGCTTTTTTTCATTACCATATATGCCTTAATCTATATTCTACTTCATTGACGAAAAACCGAACCAAACTGAAAAATAGTTCAAGAAAATCAAACTGAAGTGCACTTATTTTCAATTTTGAATCAAACTTTTTTTCATATAGAGTACCAAATGGATTATTTCTGCTGAAGTGGTTCAAACACTTGACTATGAACTAATATTAAATGGTTGAAAGATCTGATTCCTGTAACCGATTACAAAACACATCCAGCAAAGAAGTTAAATATTAACAAGGTTTTACGGCATTGTTGATGTCAGATTTTTATATTGCTTAACAACATTTTTGTGTGGATAAAAGCCCAAACCTTAGCCAAATTGTGTTTGCTAAAATGCTCAGAGTTTTGTATTGCGGGAATCTGACATTGCAAATAACAGCGAAAAGAAAAAAAACTGACTATGATGAATGAAACAACAAAAATATCTCACAACCATTATAGTTGGTAAGAATTATTATCAGATAAATATTGTATCAAACCACCAACACAACAGAGGCAGAGTATTGAATTGGACGTAAATAGAATAATGAATACAATACATATGTGAAGCGCAAGCGATGGAGGAACAAGGCCAGGAAGCGCAAAACGTATTGAAGCTGTTAATCATCACGACCTGTGAGACAGTAGCAAGTGAAGTTACAACATTTCATATAGACTAATGTTTATTGACTCTAGCAGTTCGGTTCTTTCTATTAATGTACTGAACTGAATTTAAAACTTTAGTTAATGAACTGCGTTTAAAAGGCTAGGTTGGTTCACAAACTGGCACCAAAAGTTCAGTTCTTTTTAGATAGCTTCAGATCTGTTCTATAGTTCAGTTCAGTTTAGTTTATTTGACCCGTCCTAGCCATAATTATTTAATTATCATTATGTCAATCTGAAATTTTTGTTTATGCTGTGTCAGTCACTTGGTAGCATTCACAATGGAAAAACCAATCACAGAAATGGTCTCACTGCTTTGGAATTAAAGGGGATGGATCGTGTTGGTCTTCTCTCTGAAGTGTTTGCGCTATTGGCCGAGTTTCAATGCGATATGGTTGAGGCGAAAGTTTGGTCACACAATGGCCGGACTGCTTCCTTAATTTATGTTAAAGACTGCAGCTCTGGGACATCTATTGAAGATTCTCAGAAAATTAAATGGCTCGAAGCACGATTAAGATATGTTTTACAAGGAGATAGTGATATTAGGAGTGCAAAAACATCTATCTCTGATGTTGTTATACACCCTGAAAGAAGGCTCCACCAAATGATGTTTGCCGATCGTGATTATCAGAAGACTCCAATTCTGAAGTTCACTTTAGAAACACCGTTGGTGACTGTCCAAACTTGGGCAGAGAGGAGTTATTCGGTTGTGAATGTCCAGTGCAAAGATCGTGCCAAGTTATTTGGTTGTTAGATACTAAAGATGCCAATGAGAGACCAAATCTTGTGCTTGAGCATGCAGAGAAAGTGGGCTGCAAAAGATACCTACCCTCGAGAGATATTACCGAGGGTACCTCAAATCTTAATCTTGCATTTGTTGCACAGTTATTTCATCACAGGTATTAAATTATATAACTAATTTTATTCAGCATGTTTATTCCTTTCTGCACAATAACTTTCATCACAAGTATGAAATACATTGCGTAACTAATTTGATTACACAATACAAGAGTGGCCTATCGACAGATACTAAAAAGATCTGTACGCTGAGATGTTGACAGAAGATGTGCAAACATGTAGAGAAGAGACATGCTTCAGGATGTGGATCAATAGTCTTGGAATTTCTACTTGTGTAAATAATCTATTTGAGGATGTTCAAAACGGGTATGTATCATTTCATTTCATGTATTTTGCCTGTTCTTACTGCTTGGGATACAATATACACATGTAACCAATTCAGTTCCCTAAAAAGTGGGGGAGATTGGGTATGCATGTCTTTTCAATTGTTGCTGCAATTTTGTCAATTCACTGATTTTGTATTTATTTGAATGATTTCAGCTTGTGTTCTCATTTTCAGCCACTGTATATGGTTGGCCAAAGGAGGTTCCTTGTACAGAAGAGTTCCCTCTATCAGCAGCGAACCCATATGGACGAACCAAGGTATGACTAGGAAACTATTTAGAGAATTTGTTGGCAGGGATACTGGTTTTGACTTTAAATCTCTTGTACGAAATATCATTTTGAAATTGATGAATGATTTAAGGAGGATTCCTTCAAACTCTTTCTCATTATCTCTTCTATTTGTTTTAATGAATTTCTATTTCTACTAGAAGCAAAAAAGATCTTGATATTAATTTTAATTTAATGTTTTTCTTGGAATATTGCAATGATATCTGATGAGATGTTTCTCATTCAGGTTACCATTGAAGAAATCTGCCGTGATGTCCATCATGCTGACCCAGATTGGAAAATAATATTATTGAGATACTTCAACCCAGTTGGTGCGCACCGTAGTGGTTATATTAGGGAGGATCCTCGCGGAATTCCCAACAACCTCATGCCATTTATTCAGCAAGTAGCGGTTGGAAGACGGCCTGCACTGACAGTGTTTGGAAATGATTATAATATAGTTGATGGAACTGGGGTATGTTAAACACTTCCTCTGCTTAAAGATTTTAATTTTGATTACATTTCTGATTTTAATATAGATTGTTTACATTTCTGATGCCAACCGTTGCTTTTGTTGTAGCCTTAGTGGAGGGAAAATCCAAAAAAGAATGTCTCAGATTTCCCTGTACGTATTTTAACATTCAGACTTTTGCACATTGGCTTATGCTCATCAAAGTTTACTTACAAAAAACAATCTCGGGATGTTTGCCAAACTCATGGAATGGACAGAAGCAACAACATCAGATGCAGGTATTGTCTATTCCCTCAGGGAACATGGTTCCAAGCGCGAGCCTGAAGAAGCACTAGAAATAATCAGCCACAATCAACTCCAGTTGAGTTGAAGGCCTCAGCAGGCTCTAATATTAGCGACAAGACAGAAGGTATAATCATGGCCCTGCAGGTTCTGATATTAATTCTGGTTTGGTGATTGTATCATCTTTATCGTCGTTTACTGTGCCTTCTCCGGCGGAGAAAGGGCCGTCTGTGTTTTTAGTTGATTTTCTGATGGGAGGAGTGTCTGCTGCTGTGTCAAAGACAGATGTTGTTTCTATTGAACGAGTTAAATTTCTTATTCAAAACTAGGATGAAATGCTCAAGAGTGGTAGGTTGTCTGAGCCATATAAGGGAATTGGTGATTGTTTTGCTCGAACCATGAAGGATGAGGGTGTCATTGCTCTGTGGAGAGGAAATACTGCTAATGTTATTAGATACTTCCCTACTTAGGTGACATATGAATGCCTTAATTATCTCTTGCATCTATTATAAGATATTTCCTATATTGTAATACATTCTAACAGCATGTATAAGTTATGTGTGGTAAGGGTTGTTCCTTGGGGTGTAGTCACATAACTGCTGATTTTATTGTTTAATTGTAATTTTTTAGCCATGGTTGAGTATTCTTTTGATTTCCACTATTTCTATGAACTTCTAACTCAAACTCAGTGTCACTACTATTATTGTAATTCATGTTTATAATTTCTTACCTATAGTGTCAACATCAGTATTCATGTTTATAATTTTGGTGTTGGAATTATAGTGTATCAAGGTTTTTTGCCCCTGCTGGTTCTGTTACTAACAACCAAACCGAAATTGTGAATTTTGATTCTGCAGCTATAGAAATAGTTATAGAACCACTTGCTTCCGCACTGCCAGATGCAGTGGAGTCAAGTTTTGAACCTCAAGTATCGGAAGCCGTAGCATATATTGAGAGCCAACATCCTACTGAGGAAACTGATATTGAAACTGAAGACGGAAGTTCTCATGTGGATGTGGAGATGGATGTTCTCGCCGACGACCCTGCAGGTTCTGATAGTAATTCCTTGATTGAAGATACATGTTCTGATTCTGGTGCAATAGTAATAGCACCATCATATTCTCCTATTGCTTCTCAGGCATCCACACCAGTAGCTGTTATACAGACAGCAATGTTGGAGAGCAAAGTTCATAATGAGGTTCAGAATGATATTGTTGATTCAAATGATCAGCAATGTTCGATAGAAATAGTTATAGAACCACTTGCTACCGAACTAGCAGATGCAGCAGGCTTTGAAGAGGCAATAGTATATTGCAGCAAATGTGGAGATTATGACGGAACATCTCGAAGGAGTGTCCAACCTCTGAAACCTGAAACACCAAGGACTTGTGTAGCTAATACCTCAGAGCATTATCGTATATTAGTGAAATTTAATGCATTGACAGGTGATACCTATCGTGACAATGGTTTGTTGAAGTTGCTTCAAGATGTTGAGAACTTGTTTCATACTGATGACATCAGAAAGAAAAAAGAGAAATGCAGCGACAGTTCTGATGCAATTAACAATGGAGGCACCAATAAAGCTTTAGAAATAGAAAATGAGTGTAAAGACAAAGTTCAGAAGGTACTTCTTAAAGTACCCAATTGTGGTTGTGATCTATTGAGTAGGTTTATTTATATTCTCATAATCTTTTTATTTGTTTCCCTTTCTCTTGAGGACTATAATGAATTCAACATTTACCCTTTTCACTCTACAGATTTCCAAGTCTTTTATCTGGCCAGAAGCTGCTGTTCCAGCTGTAGTTGCTCTAGAGAATGCTTTACATGATACACTTTCATCAGATTCCACTAAGTACAGCCAAAAACTACGACAATTAGCATTTAACCTAAAGGTTGGGAGTTACTTTTAATATGGATCGTTAACCTTAAATGTTTATAAGCAATGTCCTTGAACCTAGGAGATACAAAATCACCTGTAACTGCTACTTTTTATTTTGGATAAGTCCCCTGTGGGACTTTCTTGTACTTCTATTTGAATAGATATTTTATTATATTATTACTTATTAAAAATCAATGACTAGAAGATTAGACGTCTAATAAAATGGCGTTAATCTTATCTGGGCTATGTTAGTTTATGTGACTAATGATGAGTTATTGATTAATTTTATATTTCTGTTGTATGGATTGCTTTCTTTTCTATTTCTGTTGTAATTAATATCATTTCATAATCTTATTTTTTACCAAGGCCAAATTTTGCAGGTTGATGGAATGCTTATAATTTTTTCCTAACCTTATTTTGCAAATCAATCCATTTCTGTTAACCCGTCTATTAAATGGAGAGTTAGAAGCTTCAAAGTTATTAACTATGACACCTACTGAATAGAAGGTATTTAATGAGAGCTAGAAACTCTTTAGTTCATGTCACACTTTAATTTAAGTATGTATTTTAATAGATCCGTTTTTATGTATATTAATATTAGATAATAATAGAATAAATATTATTTTTTATTTTGTTTTGTTTGAATTTGATTTTACATTTGATATGTATTAAAAAATATAAATTTCAAAAGAGTTCTATTTTTAATTACAAAATTTATTACTTTATAATTTTATTTTATTATCATGTATCAAATCATTCTTGCTATTATTATCAAAACGTGTGTGTCACACCAGTACACGGGCAAACACACGAATACTGATATGGTACAACAATAATTACTCAAATTTTTATTTATTATAAACTATTTTGGTAAAACAATTTTGTTTTTCTTATTTTTATTTTTTATTACATTTTAAAAACAAAAGTGTACGAACAACACAAATACGCGGACAAACACACGTGTACTGATATGGTACATGCGTATCATACTGATATTAAGTTAATTATTTAAATATTAATTAATAATGGGAACAATTTTACTATTGATTTGAATATTTTATTTCTTTCTGTTACTAATATTTATTTATACAATTAAAATAATATTTTCAAATACTATATGATTGAATATTTTATTTCTTTCTGTTACTATGATTTAATACTATATGATTGAATACAATTAAAATAATATTTTTAATTAGTTGATATTTATAAAACTAAATGATTGAATATATTTAAAATTATTTTTTATTTGATATACAATTTTTTTAAACATAATGTATGGAAAATTGAAATATATATTATTCATGTAAAAATATTTTGGTAAAATAATATTTATTAAATTAAAAAAATATTAACAAATACTATAATATTATATGATATTTATAAAACTAAATTATTGCATATATATTTTTATAAAAATACCAAACGATGCCCGTGGGTATTGATTTTTTTTTTTAAATATAAATTATATTTTTTATATTTATTAATTTTTATTAATCCTATTTTAAAAATAAATCAAATGCGCTTAACACAGCATAATAGGGCGATGACACATGTAGTGATATGGATATCGCACGAAATAGATATTTGTAATAATACTTACCTAAAATATATTTATTTATGTTTATAATATTTATTTATATAATTAAAATAATATTTACAAATACTATAATATTATTTGATATTTATAAAATTAAATCATTACGTAAATATTTTTATAAAACATACCAACTGATGTCTGCGGGTATTGATTCTATTTTTTTAAAATATAAATTATATTTTTTTATATTTACTATTTTTTATTAATTCTATTTTTTCCCAAATTTTAAATAAAAACAAATGCGCGTTACCGACGGGTATCCGTGCGAACGTACGGGTATCATACTAATATTTAGTAAATACGAAATTTACTAATTTTTATTAATTATATATATATATATATATATATATATATATATATATATATATATATATATATATATATATATATATATATATATATATTTTAATTTTAAATGTAAATAAATACATTCTAAAAAAATACATTATAAAAACAAATACATTCTGAAAACAAATGCGCGTCACAGACATGTACCCGTGCGACGCACGGGTATCATACTAGTTGCTATAAAACTGCCAAAATTCTCTTCCACTCATCTCATACATCTTTTATCAATTTTATTTATCAAATTAAAGGAGATAACATCACAGCCCCACCGTAAAAAGGTTCATTCTCGACTGCTTTTATGCTCATTCATAAAGTTGAATTAAATTTATCAACTTTGTTGAATGAATTCTCTTTTGATAGATTTGTTTCACCATCCAGAGATTTTTAGTGACGATCACTCTGACAATAACCTACTTTTTCACTGCTATAAAATTTTAAATTATTATCTTTCATTTTTTCTCTTGCTCTACTTAGATCTTTCCTTCATGCCACAATCAAACAATATTGCCATTGTCACATATATTTCTTCTCATCATTACACATGATTTGGATGTGTCTTTTTAATATCTTAGTTTTGTCTTTGTTGCGAAAAAGAGCATAAAATAAACATTAAATTAATAACATATAATTGTGTTTTAGTTGTAGATCAAGGGTGTTTCAACTATTTCACGAAAAAGACTTAAACATCACAAAGAAAGATTGGAATCAAAGTTCTAAAGAAGAATTACTATTGGTGGTTGGAGTCACATTTTTATGTATTAGTTATGTAAATTTTTAGTTTTCTTTTGATGAAAATAAGATCATTTGTAATTTTTAAATTTTTTATCTTATAATAGATGATTTATGACATTTTATATTTTAATGTTGTATTAATTTATGCTAATAATTTTGGACAAAAAATACATTATTAGTACCATAATTAAGATTGGTACTAAACTTTTATTAAATGTCATAAGTTAATGGGAAAAATAATTTATCGCAGGTACTTTAGTTGTTGACAAAATAATTTATAACAAGGATTTTAGTCGTTGATAAAAAAGCTTTTTTGTAACAATTAGTTACTGTCTTATGTGAAATAAGGCAACAATGATTGTTGTTGTAAAAACATTAGTTATGACAGCGACATCCAATATTATTGCAAAACTTTTTGCAACAGCACTTATACCAACGACATGCAGCGATAATTTTTTCGCTGTGAAAAGTACATTTTGCAGCAACTTTGTATTTTTCTCAGCAACATATGTTGTTGCCGAAAATCATTTTTCTTGTAGTGGTACCATAATTAACACATGATTTTTAACTAAATACTGAAGCGAACATTTAGTGCAGTAAAAACAGTCCGCACACCATGATGTCACATAACATGTTCCAGCCATCTTGCATAACAAGTTGCTTACAAACAAATCTTTATGTTAAGCAACTTTAGCAGAAACTCGGACTGAACAAATCTTGAAATAAATATGAAGTGTGTGAGAATCCAATCAGTGTAGCACTCACGCCAAGATGTCATAGAACATGTGTTGAACATCTTGCAAGACAAGTTTCCTACATAAATTAGCCAATTACTTGGAACAACAAAAGTTAGTCTGAGCAACGTGAACAATGACTGGACCAGGATGTCATACAACATGTCAAGAGATCTTCTCAACAAGTTGCCTCCAAATAAGCCAATCAAAGGAATAACAATAAGATAAAAAAAAAAAAAATATTAGTTCAAGGTTAGTGTTTCTTACATAATCTCTTGTCTTGCAACTTCATAAATTATTTCCTTTATCTAACCTTTATTAATTTTATACCTAAAACAATTGCATGCAAATCCATTGAAAATATATTGTATATGAGTATGCAATAAAACTATGCATTTGTTCTTCACCAAGGTTTCAAAAAGATGATAACGAAAAAGATTCATAATTTGTCAACAAATTTGTACTTGTAAATTGAAACAAAAATAATGTAAAATTAGGAAAATTTACATTTTAAAAAATAAAGGATGTTGTCAGCAGGGGTGGATCTGGCCATACATCTCTGTATACTATAGCAAACCAAATGTCATCTATTATAATATATTAATTAGGGTTAATGCACATTTTAACCTCTGCCATTTGGGGCTAATTCGAAAAATTACCATGTAAAAAAAAACACAGATTTCATCTCTGCCATTTAAAGATTCTTTCATTTTGCCCACTCAATGCACACAGTCAACAGAATCTGTGACGTGGCTTCATCCCTGCCATTTGAAGATTTTTTCATTGTGCCCTCTCAATGCACACAGTAAACAGAATCTGTGATGTGGCGCTGCCATTTGGCTTTTTTTATTTTTTATTTTTTTAATGAGACGTGGCACTGCCTGATTGAAATTTTATTTATTTTTTCTTTATATTTTATTACACGCGTGGCCTATAGATTGCATGTTGAAATATTAAAATAGAAAAATGTCTTCAATTAGTGTTGAACACAAGACCTTTTGCTTGCAAAGAGTAACCTCTTTCACTAAGCTATCATGTTTTTGTTATTCATTTATTTGCTTCAATTATATATAATACTTAAATGCATAAATGGCTTAAATATTAAATGTTAATTTTTTATTTATTTTATTTCAGTTTAATATTTATTATATTTATAATTAATAAATTAGTTTATTTTTTAAATATTAAACGCTAATATAAATATTTAATTTATTTTTTATACAAACGTTAATATATATTTATTATATTTATATTTAATAATTAGTTTTAAAACATTAATTTTTTAATTATTTAACATTAAGATAATATTAATTTTTTTATAAAAATGTAATTTATTCAATTTCATATTTTTATATATTTATGTATATATTTATAATTATTTAACGTTAAAATAATTATATAATAAAAATGTAAATTTTTTATTAATTACTAAAATTAAAATTAAAAACTGCTATTTTAATTAAAAATATTTTTATTTTCAGTTTTTTATTAATTAGTATTAAAAACTGCTATATTTTTATTTTTATTTTCAGCTATTATTAATTACTATTAATTACTATTAAAAACTCTTATATTTTTATTTTTATTTTTAGTTTATTATTTTCAGTTTATTAATATTAAAAACTGCTATTTTAATTAAAATTAATATTAAACTGAAAGTCAAAATTAAATAATTAAAATATAAGTATGTTAAAATAAATATTTTAATTAACAAGTCCATTAATATAAATATTTACTAAATTTTAATATATAAATATTTAACGTTAATATAAATATTTACTATATTTACTAGATTTTAATATATATATTTAATATATATTTATTATATATTATTTTATTTATTTAATGTTAATATAAATATTTACCATATTTAACGTTAGTATAAATATTTAATATTATTTATTTTAATATAAATATTTAATTTAACGTTAATATGTATTTAATATATTTATTATATTATACAAACGTTATTTTTTAAATTAGTTAATTTTTTTAATATAAATTTTAATTTTTTTATTATTTAACGTTAAGATAATATTAATTATTTTAATATATATTTTTAAAAGTTAATGTATATCTTTATATTAATTATTTTAATATATATTTTTAAAATTTAATGTATATCTTTATATATTAATATTTTAATATTAAATATATTAACATATTAATATTAATTCCAGTTTACAATTAAAAGTTAGTTAATATTAATATTAATACATTCTTATGTATTTATTTATTAAGAAATTAGAAGTTAGTTAAATGTTATATTACATTTAAATAGATACATTTGAAATGTTGTAATATATACATTTAAAGTAAACAAATAGACAACAAAGATTAACTTGCTTGGTGGAAGAGGTTCATCTTGCTACTATGAAGACACGGGTTCAATTCTTAGTATGTGTAAAAATTTTAACTTTTGATCCTTTAACATTTCAACAACCAAATAATAAAATAATAATAAAAGGCAGCGTGTAATAAAATATAAAGATAAAATAAATAAAATTCCAACAAGGCAGTGCCACGTCACATTAAAAAAAAAAAAAAAAAAAATCCAATGACAGCGCCATATGTTTTTTTTACAGGGTCCTTATTCGAATTCGCCCCAAATGGCAGGGCTAAGATATGTATTAACCTTATTAATTATGACTAATGAATTAGTTTATCGACAAATCATCATCTTTCATGTCAGATCAATTAAATCTGATGTAACACTTTTCAAAACTTCTCAATATAAACCTCTTAATATCCATCTTAGCATAATGTATAACGTTCTATTCATAATTATTTCATTTAAAACAATAATATTTATATATTACAAATCATTTTCCATTTTTTTATATACTAATCAAATTTTGTATGGCTATCCCTTTTTCCCGAACATAAAATACATTATATAATGTTATTCCATAAAAATTATAAATATATTTTTTAAGAAAAAGTTCTTAAATAGTAATAAATAAAAGAGGATCACATTACTTAAAATAAAATAATTAAATAATACTTTTAAATTTTACTTATCACTTTCAAATAGACCAAAAATTGTCTAACCTTCTTTCTATAATATAATTCAATTATAATTGTAATTACATATTAAAAAATTAAATTTTAAATATAAAATTAAACAATTATTTATCTATCAATTTACATATAAATCTCCTACAATATATTAGTAAATTAAAAATAATTAATATGAAAAGACAATTTAATTAAATTAAATCAATTATATACATTGAAAGTTAATGGGATAATGAAAGACAAATAGACAAAAACAATATTTTTGGATTTATTTCAATACCTAATTCGTCATCCATCTCATAAAAACATATTGAACAATCTTACTCATTTCATTCTCAAACTACCAAGAATTCGCAAAATGGAGAATTTTATCATAGATCTAATGTAAACTCTGATTTTTTTTTTTGATAAACCAAGTATAATATTATAAAGGAGATACTAGGGGTACCTCAACCACTATACAACCAACATCTATGTTACATTACACCTTTTGTTTCAAAACATCTAAGGGGAATAAATGTCATTCATAAAAGTTACAGCACATACTGCCCTTAGAAAGGTTAAAAACCCACCACCAAGTGAAAATTTTAATTCTCAAAATAATAGAATCCAAATCACCAACGACATCGTTGAACAAAGTTTGATTTCTAACCCCCCCCCCCCCCCCCCCCCCAAATGACCCAACAAACAATCAACCACAAGCTAGTAGCAATCCTGTTTGAGACCTTACCTTTTAAAGTATTACTCCATGACAACAAGTGGTTAACTAATGATGTATCATTAACCTTCCTCAAGTCCAGCCATTGAAACATCTTTTTCTAAGCTTTCCTCATCTTTGGGCAGGAAATGAAAAGAATATTTGCAATCTCCAAGTGAAGAAAACAGAAAACACAATCAATTTTGTGTGGAATTGATATAATACCTCTTCGAAGTATATTTCCTCTCGTCAGCTACCTGTCCTGGATGGACCTTCATCTGAATACCTTGACTTTGGAAGGGCAATATGATTTCCAAATACTGCCCAAAGCTTGTTTTATGTTATCTTTTATTTCTCCTCTGACCACCGCTGTTAATAATTTAGCATAGTATGATTTAACAAAAAACCTTTGCAGACTATCCCACGGCCATATGATCATGTCCTGTTTCCCTATAATTGGTTTTATCTACTGCAACAGTGTAGACAACTCATGGAATTCTTCAGCCACACCTTGAGATAATTCAAGCCCTTGGAATTCCGTCGTCCAAATCCAGACATCTTGATCCCACTTTCCTATATCTTCAAGCATTGCACAGTTTGAGTCTGCTATAGAGTACAAGCCATGAAATTGTTCCCTTAAAGTGTTATGTCCCATCCACCTCGCACTCCAAAATGGAATTTTTTTGCCGTCACCCAACCTAATTATTAGGAGCTCACTAAAAGGAATCACAGCAGCTGAAATATTGATCCTCATAATGTTTTTCTGCCATTGCGAATCTGATTGTTTTACTACATACGGATCACCTGCAAGAATCTTCTTAACATAATTGCCATACTTAAAACACAGTAAATCACACCAAATTGCATCAGGTTCATTGATGAACCGCCATAGCCACTTCCCCAACCACGCCACACTAAATAATCGTAAGTCTTTCAAACCTAAGCATTCTTCTTCTTTAGTCATGCAAATGGACTCCCACTTCATCTAAGCCATTCGTTTGGATTTGTCTATTTCGTGCCATAAGAAATTAGGCTGCAAAGAGATGAGAACCTCCAACACTTTCCTAGGAGCCTTATAGAACAACAAGTGGTTGATTGGCAAGTTCGTTAAAACCGAGTTAATAAGCGACACCCTTCCTCCAATTGAGAGATGTCTACCTTTCCAAAATGTCAAGCTTGATTTAAAAACCTCATTGACAGGATTCCAATAAGATAGCCTGTTATGTTTATCTCCCATCTTCAAACCCAAGCATTTGAAAGGAATTGCTCCACTCTTGCAGGCTAGAAACTGCTCCAAAACCTTCAAAAAATAATCCTATACACCAATGCCAAATAGAAAACTCTTGGTTGTATTTATTCTTAAGCCGAATATTATTTCAAAACCCTTAATAATTGCTTTTATAGCCCACAAAGTAGACCATTCACCATTGCACAAGATTACCGTATCATTCGCAAACTATAATAGATTGTAGCTTGTCGCCTCATTTGCTTCAAATCCTTTTAGCATGCCAACAACAGTTGCTCTTTTTACCAAAATAGAGAAACCTTTAGCCAATATTGAGAACAAGAAGGGAGACAATGGGTCTCCCTGCCTCAAACCACGATAAACCTGAAAGTCTTTTGTAGGACTACTGTTCACGAGAACAGACATATAACTCGTAAATACTCCCTCATCCATCTCAAGCCAAATCCCATAGATGTCATCATATATTTTAGGTACGACCGGTATACACAATCACATGCCTTGGAAAAATCAACTTTAAATAACACACACCTTTTATTCTTCTTTTTTGCTAGATCAATTACTTCGTTTAGAACAACCACTCCATCTAGTAACTGTCTACCCAAAATGAATGTCGTCTGAGACTTGGAAATCAAACTACCCATGACAGATCTTAATTTAGTTGTCATAATTATAGATAGGACTTTGTACACACATCCTATAAGGCAGATGTGCCTGTACTCAAAAAGTGTCTGGGGGTTGTCAGATTTTGGGATAAGAGCAAGAAACGACGATGTCATAGATTTCGTTGGTCTAGCTATGACATAGAATTCCTGAATACAATAGACAAGATCTACGCATATAACTTCCTAACATTTTTGCAAAAAGCCTAAATTGAACCCACCTGGTCCTGGGCTCCTGTTACCTGCACAACCAAAAACCGCTTCTTTAATTTCCTCCTCATCAATCCATCCTTACAATCTTTGACTATCATCAGGTGATAACCTAGCCAAGCCTTGGTGATAACAATGAAACACACTACGTATTTGACTCGGATTGCACATGTTTCTTAGGATTTTATTGCCATTTTCTTGTGTTATGCTTGTACTTTGTTTTGTTTTCAGGTTCTTTGTATTTCCAAAGTTCCTTGTGAAGAAATGAAGAAAAACGAGCAAGAAAACCAGTTTTTGAGGAAATTGTACACATGGCATCTACCATGGCGGGCGCCATAGGGTAGGCCATGACTTGGATATGAGTTAACTGCTGTCAACTGCCACGATCTCCACTTCTTTCTCCTTTGGTTCACATGGCGGGCGCCATGAGGGGGTGGCGGGTGCCACCTTTGTCGTTTGATTTCCCTCCCAAAAGAAGTTGGGGACACTTTTGTCCTTCCATGTTATTTTTCCTAGGCTATAAATAGATGAGTACTTGATCCTTTTTCTTCATCCAAGCTAAGTTTAAGAACTCAAGCCATATATTTCAGTATTGTAAAGTGATAAACTTCTCACATCGGGGAGTTATCACACTGTTTAATCGAGTCTGTAATCGAGTATGGAGCACTCTGGTAGAAGTTGATCCTGCCGCCATTTTCATTTCCAATCATTTATTTCCAGTTGTACCAGATTTAAAGCCTCCGATTTGGAGCAGGTTTCATTTACAAGTTCAACTTTTACTTTCTTTATTTTCTCGCACTCGCTTTACTTTCTTTATTTTCTCGCACTCGCTTTTACTTTCTTTATTTTCTCGCACTCGCTTTTACTTTCTTTAGCTTTTTAAGAATTTACTTGAACATGATCTATTTCATCATGTCTATTTACATTTCCATGTCCGGCTAAACCTTAAAGGTTAGAATGTAAGGATCATAGTTAAAGTAATATTCCATACATTGTGTCTATAGAAATGCTTAGGGGTTATTCTGACTTTTAACACAACTTTTCTGTACTTTGTTTCTGTTGGGTAAGATCGAAAGTCGTCCAACCTTTGGTTAAACTTGGTTAGTCTTAACTGTTCAAAGGAAGCGAAAGCGCTTTGTCCAGTTAAGTAGGAGTTTTTAATACTTTAGAAAAACGATTTTAAAACTATTTTCGGACGCGTTTATGGGTTTAAAGTCTGGTTCGCGCGAACCTCTTTTTGTTAAAAGTTCCAAGTCAAAATACTTTTCAGCTGAGTCAAGAAACTATATTTCTTAAAAATAGGTTTATTACTTTAACGCAATGCACGCCTTTTTATAAGTGACAATAAGAGGGTTCGATTAAGGGATAAACTCGGTTCTGAATACGCGAAAGCGACAGTTTCTGTTAAATTAGTTCTTTTCATAAGTAGAAAACATTACCCCATAAGTAGTTCTATTTACAAGCATCTGGAATATTATCTGACTGTGCGAATTACATTCAAGCCTGCTGTTTATTGAATTTTATATCTTCGTACTTTACTCTGCTTTTACTATTCGCCAACTCCCGATTGATTTGCCTTAGATAAACATCGTAACGATAGAAATCGATAGATTGACGTTTGGTCTCTGTGGGATCGATAATCTTTTATATTACTCTGACGCGATTCGTATACTTGTAAAAACACCGCATCAAGTTTTTGGCGCCGTTGTCGGGGACCAATGACGTCAAATTTCGTACCCTGTTGTTGCACCGTATAGACTAAGGCACTCCTAAAAAAAATTTTAAAAAAATTAAAAAATTAAAAACTATGTATCACCCAAATTTTCTCCATGATAACCACTCACAATATCTTGAGAAGCCGCACCCAAATTTTCTCTACAATTACCAACCGCAATACTCCCAATATTTTGAGGAACCGCAACCAAATTTTTCCTATGATTACCATTCCCAAAATTTCGAGGAACCGCAAGAATCACATAATTCCAATCTCGAAACATTAATGTAGGATTTCATTAAAACAACAACTAATTCTAGGTTAGAATCTATGATGGAGCACTTTGTGGAGACACAAACTCTCCAGAATGAAGAGCTTAGAAGATAACATCTCGGTACTTATGAAAACCTTAGGCAGATAAACACTATGGTCGAGTCCCTCGCGACTCACACTGAGGAATAGGAGACTCAAATCTCCCTGCTTGCACAGACACCTATAGGACCCTCCCCTGAGGAGCATGTGGATGTTGTAACAACCATTAATGAAAAACAAATCGAGAATCCTGAGGAGAGTGATAATGAGGTTGAGGAGAGTGATATTGAGGTTGAGGAGAGTTCTGTTAAGGAAGAAGTAGAGATTGAGAAAAATTCACTGGGATCACCTGAATGGGAGGTCGTCAAAGAGGTAGAGAAAGTAGCACCTAAGGATGTTCCTCATGCCTATACCCCACCGATTCCTTTCCTGCATAGGTTTGTAGACTCCCAATCCAAAACGCATGTGGAGGTATTGGAAAATATCCACGCCGATGCATATTTGTGTTATGTCATGCATAAAAAGAGAAAATTCGAGGACCATGAAACTAGGGATATCATTACTGTTAAGAGGGTATGGTTAAGCTTTGAGGTGATGGATGAAATAACTAAGCCCAAACTCGAAAAGCTAATACTTAGGATATATGCAGAACCACCACCACAAGTTCAAAAGAATGAACCTCCCCACAGAAGGAAGAAAAGAAAAGGTGAGGGATATGTGAGATGGCTTGATAAATGGCCATGGAAACTGAAAATTATTAGCCGTCGAGCTATCGACGTTAAACAAAGCCCTGCGTGGGTGGCAACCCATGAGCTTTTAATTTAATGTTTTCCTTTTATTGTTTGTGTTTGCAGGAAATAAAGAATTGTATCGCTTATCACGTCTCAGCTACATTTAGGCGAAAGATCTCTAGATGACAATCCCTTAAGATGAGTTGGTGCCCACGGACACTCCTACGAATATCGCTGCTGGTGGTGACATAATTGATGAGTATGATAGGAGAGAGCATGTCTCTCCCGTTCGTAACTCACCTCCTCCTTGTCCTTTCGCATGGTCAGGTTCCACCTGCACACACCGCACCGTATTCTTCTAACATTTTTTGCAGGTACTTCCTTCAGAAACAAATAGTATGAAGAGCGGCTTTAGTAAAGTGAAGTTTCAGCAAATTTAGATAACTCGTAGTACAAGACGTCGGAGTAGAAGTGGCCAGCAAAAACAGGGACAAAATGGGAAGAATCAGAGCGAATTTGGTCGTGGCATTCATACAGGTTCTATCCTTCCTCTACCACCTTTTATCAAAACATTGAGGACAATGTTTGGTTTAAGTGTGGGGGAGGAACTTTACTGTTTTCATTTTACCGCTTTCTAGTTAAATTTACTATTTTCTAGCATGATTTTTAAATTTTTTCTGTTTTAATGTTTCGTGCGTCTGTGCATGTGCTTGACGAGTCATCTGTGTAGTGTATCCCTATTGCCCCATTTTCTTAGCCTTACATAAAAAAATTGACAAAAGAAAGTGTATTGTTCTGAAAATTTGGGCTTTGAGATAGGTTTGAGTTAGGATGCAGATGACTTGGGAAAACTTTTTTGAAACATCGGTATCGTTTTAACACCATAGGCTTCGTGATTATATGAATCGACCCCGATACCCCATATACCATGGCCTTAATTATATTTTTAGAGTATGTCCTTAGTAGTTTATCCTAGCAGTCGGCTCCGGCCTAAGCATGCTCTATGTAAGGGACCGATGAATATAAGTGAATAATCTGTATGTTGTGCTTCATATTATTTTTCCTAGGCTATAAATAGATGAGTCCTTGATCCTTTTTCTTCATCCAAGCTTAGTTTCAGAACTCAAGCCATATATTTCAGTATTGTAAAGTGATAAACTTCTCACATCGGGGAGTTATCACACTGTTTGATCGAGTCTGTAATCGAGTTTGGAGCACTCTAGTAGAAGTTGATCCTGCCGCCATTTTCATTTCCAGTCATTTATTTTCAGTTGTACCAAATTTAAAGCCTTTGATTTGGAGCAGGTTTCATTTACAAGTTCAGCTTTTACTTTCTTTATTTTCTCGCACTCGCTTTACTTTCTTTATTTTCTCGCACTCGCTTTTACTTTCTTTATTTTCTCGCACTCGCTTTTACTTTCTTTATTTTCTCGCACTCGCTTTTACTTTCTTTATTTTCTCGCACTCGCTTTTACTTTCTTTAGCTTTTTAAGAATTTACTTTAACATGATCTATTTCAGCATGTCTATTTACATTTCCATGTCCGGCTAAACCTTAAAGGTTAGAATGTAAGGATTATAGTTAAAGTAATATTCCATACATTGTGTCTATAGAAATGCTTAGAGGTTATTCTGACTTTTAACACAAGTTTTCTGTACTTTGTTTATGTTGGGTAAGATCGAAAGTCGTCCAACCTTTGGTTAAACTTGGTTAGTCTTAACTGTTCAAAGGAAGCGAAAGCGCTTTGTCCAGTTAAGTAGGAGTTTTTAATACTTTAGAAAAACGATTTTAAAACTATTTTCGGACGCGTTTATGGGTTTAAAGTCCGGTTCGCGCAAACCTCTTTTTGTTAAAAGTTCCAAGTCAAAATACTTTTCAACTGAGTCAAGAAACTATATTTCTTAAAAATAGGTTTATTACTTTAACGCAATGCGCGCCTTTTTATAAGTGGCAATAAGAGGGTTCGATTAAGGGATAAACTCGGTTCTGAATACGCGAAAGCGACAATTCCTGTTAAATTAGTTCTTTTCATAAGTAGAAAACATTACCCCATAAGTAGTTCTATTTACAAGCATTTGGAATATTATCTGACTGTGTGAATTACATTCAAGCCTGTTGTTTATTGAATTTAATAGCTTCGTACTTTACTCTGCTTTTACTATTCGCCAACTCCCAATTGATTTGCCTTAGATAAACATCGTAACGATAGAAATCGATAGATTGACGTTTGGTCTCTGTGGGATCGATAATCTTTTATATTACTCTGACGCGATTCGTATACTTGCGAAAACACCGCATCACTTGGTTATTAATATGTGGCCTAGGCGTATCAGACGATTTAAATAACTCTGTAAAGTGGTTCTTTATTGTTTCTTTGACTAACTTGACATCTTCTACGGCATCTGAACCCACTTTAAGCAATGTTATAACATTTCTCCTTAACCTCTGTTTGAACTTGATGTGGAAAAACTTTGAATTGAGGTCACCACACTACTACAAAACACGCATTCAACGACGCCATGGTCACCACGGTTTTTTCCTACACCGTGGTGACATATCTTAATTAAGGTGCTACCATATTTATTTTGTTTTTTGATTAAAAGTTATTTGTATATAACAGCGGTTACAGAACCAACCGTTGTGATATACTTAAACTTTCGTCGGCTCGAACCTCAGTGCCATAAAATATTTTATTCCTTTAACGTTAAGGCGCACCTTTTCTTTTTTATTTATTTTAAAATTCACAAATAAAAGGGTTATCACTACAGTTCTTCTGGTTAACCGTAGTGATATATTTATAATAAATAAATGCCTATCTATACGGTTGGTATTGTTAACCGTTGTGAAATAGTTTACCCATATATAAGCAAAATAACTTTCACTTATTGACAGTAGCATCGTTGCCTTCACAATGAAACCCTAGAACCCATTTTTTCTCTTCGTCTTCACCATTAGCCGTGAATCTTGTGCTTCATATATTAAGGTATTCTTCTTCTTCCATCTATTGTTAGATATTTCCCATAATCTAGTTTGTTGCATGTTGTTTTTGTTGATTGTTCTCATTTTTTCAGATTCGTATTCACTACCTTAACAAAGACCATACTTTGGCTATGGTGCATAATATTTGTGTAGCTATGGAAAAAAGTACAAGAAGCACGAAGCTATGATGGAAACTTCATCCACCTTGTAATTTTTCTTCATAGCTTCACAAACAAGATGTTAGTAAATGAAGAAATAACAGTGTCAGCAATCTTCATCTAGTTTTAGAAACAATGAAAAGAAATATAAGAAGTATGAAGCTTTTGTGTAAGCTTCTTCCTCCTTATATTTATTTTTAATTGATTCCCAAACTAGTTGAACAACATAATTGATTTCTGTTCCACGATTAGTTTCATTAAAAAGTGCGTTATTCCTGTTCCTCTCTTTACTCTTCACTGGATTATGGTTTTAGGGTTTGTTTTCAACTGAGGATGCTCATTTTTGAAGTTTACTGTGTTTCCTTACAGGTTAAGGGGATGATACATGGTGATGATGCTGGTGGTAGCAAGCGTATTATATGAGTTTATAATATCTGGATCTGGTATAGAATGTTGTTTAAGTTTATTATATTCTATTTAGAGTTGGTGGTAGCAAGCGTATTATATGAGTTTATAATATCTGGATCAAGTATAGAATGTTGTTTGAGTTTATTATATTCTATGTAGATTGTTTGTTTCACTAACCCTCACTTAAAATACATTCATTTAATTTGACATAGATACTTATAATTTGAAAATTAAGTTGTATTTGAAAACCAACTTATATGAATCAATGTTTTCGAATTGCATCCCTCTCATCGTTCATCTCACGATGTTTAATATATATTATGGTATAATGATCTGGCTCATTAAATGCATCACCATCTTCCATTATAGTTAAATTTCATTAACAACAAATTATTAGTTAATCTGCCTCTCCATCAACACTTATAATCGTAAAACTTCCGATCATAAAAATTATGATGATGAGGCAGATTATCCAATGTCTTGTTCTTATGGAAATTTAAGTATAATCGAAGATAGCGATATATCTAAGGAGTCAGATCAATAAACCACAATATATATGTAAAACAGTGTGAAATGCACGATGAGACGAATGCAATCAGAAAACATTGGTTTGTTTAAGTTGGTTTTCAAGAACAGTTTAATTTGCAGATTATAAACTTCTTCATCAAATTGATTCCATGTATATTTCTTTATTGAGGTGTTTGGAAAACAAGCAATCTACATTTAATATAATAAACTCAGGGTACTTACAACAACGGTTATCTATTGTAACCGAGATCATAGGTAAATTATGTTTTACATAATTCACTGCTGATGGATTTCGAACCCAGTACCTAAGTGTATGTATCACAATGTTTTATTATCATAACCGTTGTGATATATGGCGCGCGTCCTGCCTTTTAATAACGGTTTCCAGACCGTTGTAGAAACAACGAACTTACAACGACAATCTACATAACAACGGTATGTCAGGCGTCATGGTACCCCTCTTCAAACCGTTGAGAAAAGGGTTTTCCATAGTAGTTCCATGTTTAATCCACCTCACCCACGATTTTTGGTGAATAATTGTCTCTTTCAAGTACATCTCATCCCACATACTCTTTTGAGCACAACTTCTTTTACCCAAGGACTCTACTGATACCTCAACAACATTGTAAGCCAAATCTTGCTCCACCTCATTTATTATGTTGATATTTGCTTGAATCTTTAAATCTAGCAGGCCAAAAACATTTATGTTCCACCAACGTAACATGTCCCTAAGCAATTGAAGCTTCCTAGACAATACGAATGTTGCACTACAACTAACATTAAAAGTTTTCCATTCACGTTCCACGGAAGGCAAGAAATCAGGGTGATCGAACCAACAATCAAAAATCTTAAAAGGCTTAGGGCCCCAATTAATGCTCCTAGCCTTAAGCCATATCGGACGATGGTCGAATATGTCATGATTTCCAACGGATTGTTGAAAAGAATTACCATCGTTAGCCACATCCAAAGATATAAGGAATCTACCTAATTGACTCATACACTTACCGTTAGAAGTACTGAGGGTGAATTTGTTACCTGTCAAAGGAAGGTCCACAAGATCCATCTTTCCTATGAAATCTTTGAAGTCATCCATTTCACCCTTATGCACCTTCTCGCACCCCATTCTTTCAACCCTACTCTTAATTGCGTTAAAATCGCCCCCTATTACCCAACCTCCATATGGTGATTTAGCTTTAAATTGAAATAAATCCTCCCACAATTTCCTTTTTTCAGTCTGACAGCATGGCGAATAAACCTTCACAAAGTTGAAGATCCTTTCCGTTCTAGATAGCATTGATACACAAGAATCCTTTTCTCCTATAACTTGAGATTGGTTGGATGAAATCTAATTTCCACAACAGAATCATACCCCCGAAATTCCCCACTGCATTAATTGTTGACCATTGACAATTAGAACTTCCCAAATGCTCTGAGATATGGAATTTGTCATCTTGCATTTGGTTTCTTGAAGAAAACAAATATCAACATCACCTTTTGAGATCAGTTGCCTTATACTCTTCCTCCTTAGGATCCCTCTGATAATTAATTACATAGTATCTAAATTGTTTAAATGTAAAATATATTATATTCATATAATGATGAAAAAACATTCTCGAATATTTTCGATATGTGAAAATGTAGCAATAAAAATTACATAAAATTTATACACTTATTTTCACATTTTTCATTTTAATTTTGATGTCTTATACTACCTCTGTCCCTAATTATAAGACCCTGTTGAGTTTTTTTCTTGTCCCTTTTTATAAGACCCTCTTCAACTTTTAAAGTGTATTAATTACTTTTTTTCACACATACCCCTAATTATATTACATCTTTTTTTGCACTCTGTAATAAATACAGTTACATACACATTAACTATTTCTCTCTCTTAAGGATAAACTTGTAAAATTATACAAAATAGTCAATAAATTTAATACTCTAACCAACTTTCTTAATTCCCGTAATTTTCTCAACAGGGTCTTATATTTAGGGACGGAGGTAGTATTTCCATAACTCAAACATTTTTATTTTCAGTTAAAATGATACTTTTAATACTCTCTTCAAATTATTTTATTACTTAAATAATTTATTTAAGTCCCGCGCATGCAGACCTTAATCTAGCTAAGAATAAAATCCAAGGCACGGGATCTAGAATTAATGCCATGGAAAAGACCTACTCTTTCTCAATAGAGCCACAATTTCAAACGACTATAGGAGTCCACTCTGTTTCCCAATGATACCATGTTAATCGAGGAGTCCAATTCTTGTCCATGCATATTTGTTGATCAACGCGTTATTTTTGGATTCACCATGAATGAATCGTAAGAATAACGAGTAACTAACCTGTGCGTTCGCACAGACATGTCTGTTCGAAAATTTTATGTTATGAAAAGATAATTGTTAATTAAATTGAAAAAAAAATGGTAAAATTATAAAATAAATATGATTGAAATTAAAAATTTATATTAATAAATATGAGAAATTATCGATAAATTTCTATTATTAAATATTTGAACCATTAGTGAAATTGTTCCCGTTTATAACAATAGTAATTATTTACCCATATAAAAATATTTTAATCAACAATATATTTTTTTCCGTATATAAATATTAGTTTTGTTTTGACACAATTTATAAAAAAATTTGAATGAACAATAAAGTTGTTTCTGTATATAAAAAAATTTGAATCAAATGTAAAGTTGTGTCCGTTTACAACAATAGTATTTGTTTCAAGATTAAAGTTGTCCTCATTTATAACAATAATATTTTTTTCATATATAAAAATATTTGAATCAAAATTAAAGTTGTGCCCGTTTATAATAATAGTATTTTTTTCGTATGTAAAAAATTTTGAATTAAAATTAAAGTTGTGACCGTTTATAACAATAGTATTTTTTCTTATATAAAAAAATTTGAATCAAAATTAAAGTTGTGTCCGTTTATAACAATAATATTTTTTTTATATATAAAAAAATTTGAATCAAAATTAAAGTTGTGCTAGTTTATAACAATAGTATTTGTTTCGTATATAAAATAATATGAATCAAGATCAAAGTTGTGCCCGTTTATAACAAAAAATTGAATCAAAATTAAAGTTGTACCCGTTTATAACAATAGTATTTTTTTCGTATATAAAATGTAATGCTCATATATATATATATATATATATATATATATATATATATATATATATATATATACATGAAAGCACATATTATACATGAATAATACGTTTGGTACTGAAATATACAAGTCCCTAGTAAACACATTATACATATACATGCCACAAAATCACCTAATACAAAACTATGGCATAATATATATATATATATATATATATATATATATATATATATATATATATATATATATATATATATACACACAAGATGTTCCAAAGATAAATACTAAGAACTAGATCAAACAATGATCTCAAAAACTTCACAACGGAAGCCTTGCCACGCAAAAGCTACGATCCGTAAGGAAAAGTCAAACAACTTTGTCCTTACCCTTCGCCGAACCTGTAGTACCTGTGATGTAAACAACAACATGGGGTGAGATACATCAATCTCAGTGAGTTCTCTATCTTAAACGTCCTCTCGGCTTTACAAGGTTCTAACAAGCCTAACTCAAGTCAAAAGGGGAGGGGAAGGACTTTGAGTACTCACACACACTATATGGATCCATGTTCGTGAGTTCCGTTAACTCACAATATCACTAATCGATAACCTTACCAAGGCATCCCCTTTTCCCGTCCGCTTCTACGTCTAGAAGATGACCCGAGTCATGGATCCTTGTAGTTACTTGGCATACAAAATGGATTCGGGATCATCGGCCTGTTAACCGTGAACCGTCACTTCTCATGGCATGTTAATCATCGCAAGTCTCTTTACCATATAGGCTCCATTCATACTACACGCGGGAATCAAACCTGCCAAGTAATTATACATACATTTCAGAGGAGCTCGAGACTCATGAAACTGCATCTCAAGTGAAATGGTTACGATCACGTGATCATATACACAAATGTGATTGTATTAAACAATCACCCGACCATATTAGCCTTAAGACCTCTCTTATCTTATCAATTAAAACACAATCAAACATGATCCATACTAGTGTAACTCTTTCCATACCATTCGGTAATAGGCGCACGCCTCGGCCTCTCTTGCACGAGCGTCGTCGTTATGTTGGTCAACAATTTCCTAGCCACACTAGGTTCAATATTGTTTTATGGCAATCATCCTCACTCTACCTATTTCATTTCATTTCAGCATGCATATTCACTCACAGTTATGATAAACAACAATAGGGTAAGCACAACATAACACATTGGCATAATAGAATCATATATGATAATTCAACATAATGGTCCCACTCTTGGTTTTCCTCCGATTATGTAATCGGGCACTAAAACTGATAATTTTCACTTCCATTAGATAGGGTATTCTCAAAGCTCTCCGTCGGTACCAAGAACGCCCCGATCAGAGCCACGGTTCAAAAGTTATAGAAGAAACAAGTTGGAGCATCTGCGAATGTTCGCTTTCCCATTCGCATTGCGAAGCTCCCAGCGAACCAAGACAGAACTGAAACAACACCAAGTTCGCCTTGCAAACAAACCAGCGAACCTTCGCTTTGCCGTTCGCTTTGCGAACGTCTGGCGAATCAACCCAGAACTGAAACGAGGTAAAGTTCGCATTGCGAACCTATGGCGAACGTTCACCCTCACCTTCGCCGTGCGAATAGCCAGCGAATGCTCACATCCCCCTTCGCTAGGGGGTTTGCTGTGCGAACCTGCGAAAACTGGGTTTTCCAGCTGTGTGAAAACAGAGCTTTGTGATCCAAATCTCACCCAAAAATTCACCCAACATACAAACATGCATTAACAGATGATCATACATGGCTAATGATTATACTACACAGTTTATACCGCATTTCAACCGTTGGATTCTTTACTTAGCAAGATTATTCATTTTCTTACAATTCTAACCTAGGTTCTAGAACTCAAGGAAATCTAAAACAAAGGTTTCTATCTATAACCCACCTCAAGATTAGATGATGATGAAGATGATTTAATGAGGAGTAGATGATGGTTGATGATCTTGAGGTCTTGAACTTTTCCTCTTCTTTCCTTCCCTTTTCTTTCCCTTTCCTTCCTTTCCTTCTCAAAGGTTTCTTTTGTTTGGAAAAATGAGAGGAAAAATAAATGATATAGAAAATATCATAATTTAGTAATACTACCAATTGTCCAAATAGTCTCAAAAGCTCAAATCATTAAAATTCAGCGTTAAATAATATTAATCTGGTCAGTTCTGAGTTCGTCAGTTTACTCTAATTATGTTATCCAATAAATTCTCAGAGCAAACCGGAACCCAGTTGATCATAATAATATTATCCCGAGTGGAATAATTTACGGGGCATTACATCCTCCCCCCTTAAATAGAAATTCGCCCACGAATTAAAACAATTACCTGAAAAGATGAGGATAAACCTCTCGCATCTCCGATTCTAGTTCCCACGTTGCATCACCCGGATGCGTCTCATCCCACTGAACCTTAACCAGAGGAATCTCTTTATTTCTTAACACCTTAGTTTCTTTTCCTGTGATACGACTCAGTTGAGGCTCAAATGTTAAATCTGCTTCTATATCAATCGTATCAGGTAGAATTGGCTGAAGAGGATCTGGAACAAAATTTCGAAGTTGAGATACATGAAAAACATCGTGCATCCCTGACAGAGAAGGCGGTAAGGCTAAACGGTAAGCTACTTCACCAATTCTTTCTAAAATCTAATACGGTCCCACATATCTCGGACTTAACTTCTGCGACTTAAACGGTCCTTTCAATCTTAATCTTGGAGTAACTTTCAAAAACACGTGATCACCCTCATCAAACTCTAAGGGTCTCCTACGGTTATCCACATAACTCTTCTGACGATCTTGCGCTTGTTTAACTTTATCACGGATCATCCTAACCTTTTCTGTAGTTTCGTGAATAATTTCAGGTCCCAGAATTCTATCTTCGCCAACCTCCGCCCAACACAATGGCGCCCTACACTTCCTTCCATATAATGCCTCATAAGGAGCCATGCCAATACTTGCATGATAACTATTGTTGGATGAAAATTCAATCAACGGCAAAAGTTCTATCCAATTCCCTCCACTTTCAAGCACACAAGCTCTTAACATATCTTCCATTATTTGGATTGTCCGTTCCGTCTGACCATCCGTTTGCGGATGATTCGACGTGCTCAAACACAACTTCGTCCCCATAGCTTGTTGAAAAGCTCTCCAAAATCTTGAAGTAAACTTTGGATCTCTATCCGAAACAATACTAGAGGGAATACCATGCAACCTCACAATTTTCGAAATGAACAACTTTGCGAGATGACTCGCCTTATAAGTAGTCTTTACGGCCAAGAAATGCGCAGATTTCGTCAACCGATCTACAATTACCCAAATCGAATCATAACCACCTTGGGCACGGGGTATTCCCACTGCGAAATCCATAGAAATACTATTCCACTTCCACACCGGAATTTCTAAAGGTTACAATAAGCCACCCGGTCTTTGGAGTTCAATCTTTACTTGTTGGCATACCGCACATTCTGATACGTACATCGCAATATCCTTTTTCATCCCGGACCACCAATAGTCCCTCTTTAAATCTTGATACATCTTCGAAGAACCAGGATGAATAGTAAAAGTACCCTCATGCGCTTCTTCCAAAATCCTTCTTTTCAACATCGCATCATCCGGAACACAAATCCTTTGGTTAAATAAAATGATTCCGTCGGTAGCTCGCACAAAACCCGGTTGAACTAACACTTCTTGTAACTTCTCATCCAACCCTTGCCCTTGTTGAATTTCCTCTCTAAGAGTAGAATTGACATTTAAATTCCCCATAATCACACAATTAGGAGTCCAAACAAATTGGAGATTGAGATCTCGAAACTTCTTTAATAAGGTATACTATAACATCATCAATTCGGCCTTATGCAACACTTTCCTGTTTAATGCATTCGCCACCTTATTGGTTTACCCGGATGGTACTTTAGTTCCAAATCATAATCCTTCAAATACTCCATCCACCTCTTTTGACGCATGTTCAACTCTTTCTGGTCAAAAAGATACTTTAGACTCTTGTGGTCACTGAACATCTCAAAATGTACAACATACAAATAATGACGCCACACTTTCAAAGTAAACACAACTGCCGCCAATTCTAAATCATGCGTTGGATAATTCTCTTCATGGACTTTCAACTGTCGAGAAGCATAAGCCACCACATGTCCATCTTGCATTAACACACCCCCTAAACATATCTTTGATGCGTCACAAAATACCTCATACGACTTGCTAGGATTGAGAATAATCAAGACAGGAGCGGTCGTCAGTCTTTCCTTCAAACTCATAAAGCTTTTTTCACAAGCCGAATCCCACTCATACGCACAATCCTTCCGAGTAAGCCTCGTCATTGGTAAAGCCAGTTGGGAAAAGCCTTTAATAAACCTTCTATAATAACCTGCCAATCCCAAGAAACTCCTAATTTCTACAACATTCTTCGGTCTCTCCCAATTAATCACCACTTCAACTTTTGATGGATCAACCGCCACACCTCCTTGAGATATGACGTGACCAAGAAAATTTACCTCCGACATCCAAAACTCGCACTTGCTTAGCTTGGCAAAAAGTTGTCTCTCTTGTAAGATGGATAAAACGATTCTTAGGTGTTCTCCGTGCTCTTGAGAATCACGAGAATAGATAAGAATGTCATCAATAAAGATCACCATAAATTGGTCCAAGTAAGGTTGAAATATCCGGTTGTTGAAATATCCGGTTCATATAATCCATGAAAACTGTCGGAGCATTAGTCACACCGAAGGGCATTACCAAAAATGCATAATGGCCATAATGAGTTCTAAATGCAGTTTTCGGTACATCCGAATTCTTCACCCGAATCTGATGATAACCCGACCATAAATCAATCTTCGAGAATGCACAGGCTCCTTTCAATTGATCTAACAGATCATCTATCCTTGGTAATGGGTACTTGTTCTTAATGGTGACCTTATTTAACTGACGGTAATCGATACACAATCGCATTCCACCATCCTTCTTCTTTACCAACAACACTGGAGCTCCCCAGGGCGAACGACTTGGTCGAACAAAATGCTTAGCCATAAATTCTTTCAATTGATCCTTTAATTCCCTTAATTCAAGTGGTGACATTCGATACGGAGAAACAGAACATGGAGCCGTTCCCGGTATCAGGTCAATAGAGAATTCCACTTCCCTCACCGGAGGAAGACAAGTGATATCCTCGGGGAAAACTTGAGGAAATTCACAGACTACCGGAATACTCAACACCTGAAGGTTGTTACTCTCCTCCTTAGTAAGAACCAAAAGAATAGACTTTTCCTTTTCAAACAAGAAATTGATCATTCCAACCGTACCTTCCAAAATAGTAGTTAACACATTCCTTGGAGTAGCCTAATCGGATGGAATAATGATTAGCTTTTCTTCACAACCGATAAACACCGAATTAGCAGAAAGCCAATCCATTCCTAACACGACATCCACTTTCTTAAGCGGCAAACAAATCAGGTCAATTTGAAAAACTCTTCCATTCACCGATAAAACACAATTTTCACACATTAAAGGTGTTTCCACTATCTCATCCATGGCAGTAGTAACCACCATGGGTGGAGACAACGGGACAACTTGCAACCCAAGTCACTTCATACACTGCATCGATACAAAAGAGTGTGTGGCTCCACAATCAAATAACACAAAACAAGGATGTCCATCTACGAAACACGTACCAGCAATCAAAGAGTTGTCACCCTTTGCCTTCTTCGCGTCCAAGGTATATACCCGGCCGGTATTCCTTCCTTGTGCTTGATTTCTATTTTGAGGGTAATCCCTCGCCATGTGGCCCACCTTCTGGCACTGGTAACACTTTATCCCTCCGAAACTGCACCTACCATGATGATTCTTCCCACAAGTGCGGTACACCGGAGGCACACTAGTCCTGGAACTCTGAACTTGTTTTCCCTTAAAAATTTGTTGCCTTGGCCTAATTTGTTGATTCGATCTTCCATGGTCACCTTGATTCAACCTACTCAAGTCTCCTTCTGCTTGCACCTTCTTTAAGCTATGCTCCGTCATATAACACTGCCATAACAATTCGGCATAGCTAGTGAATTCCCTCTGAGACACGCTATGTGAAATTTCAGCCCTCAAACCAAACAAAAATTGGTCGATCTTCCATCTCTCGTAAGGAGCATACATGGACTGCCTAGAGTAAGCAACCATAACCTCGAACATTTCTGCATAAGAAGCCACGGTCAAGTTACCTTGTCTCAACTGTTGAAACTCGAATTCCTTCTGAGACCTTAAGGAACTTGGAAACTGCATCTCAAGTGAAACGGTTACTATCACGTGATCATATTCACAAATGTGATTGTATTAAACAATCACCCGACCATATTATCCTTAAGACCTCTCTTGCCTTATCAATTAAAACACAATCAAACATGATCCATACTAGTGTAACTCTTTCCATACCATTCGTTAATAGGCGCGCGCCTCGGCCTCTCTTGCACGAGCGTCGTCGTTATGTTGTTTAAAAATTTCCTAGCCACACTAGGTTCAATATTGTTTTATGGCAATCATCCCCACTTTACCTATTTCATTTCATTTTAGCATGCATATTCACTCACAGTTATGATAAACAACAATAGGGTAAGCATAGCATAACACATTGGCACAATAGAATCACATATGATAATTCAACATAATGGTCCCACTCTTGGTTTTCCTCCGATTATGTAATCGGGCACTAAAACCGATAATTTCCACTTCCATTAGATAGGGTATTCTCAAAGCTCTCCGTCGGTACCAAGAACGCCCAGATCAAAGCCACGGTTCAAAAGTTATAGAAGAAACAAGTTGGAGGATCTGTCATGTTCGCAATGCGAGGTACCAGCGAATGTTCGCTTTCCCATTCGCATTGCGAAGCTCCCAGCGAACCAAGACAGAACTGAAACAACACCAAGTTCGCCTTACGAACAAACCAGCGAACCTTCGCTTTGCGAACGTCTGGCGAATCAACCCAGAACTAAAACGAGGTAAAGTTCGCATTGCGAACCTATGGCGAACGTTCGCCCTCACCTTCGCCGTGCGAATAGCCAGCGAATGCTCGCATCCCCCTACGCTAGGGGGTTCGCTGTGCGAACCTGCGAAAACTGGGTTTTCCAGCAGCGTGAAAACAGAGCTTTGTGATCAAAATCTCACCCAAAAATTCACCCAACATACAAACATGCATTAACAGATGATCATACATGGCTAATGATTATACTACGCAGTTATACCGCATTTCAACCGTTGGATTCTTTACTTAGCAAGATTATTCATTTTCTCACATTCTAACCTAGGTTCTAGAACTCAAGGAAATCTTAAACAAAGGTTTCTATCTATAACCCACCTCAAGATTAGATGATGATGAAGATGATTTGATGAGGAGTAGATGATGGTTAATGATCTTGAGCTCTTGAACTTTTCCTCTTCTTTCCTTCCATTTTCTTTCCCTTTCCTTCCTTTCCTTCTCAAAAGTTTCTTTTGTTTGGAAAAATGAGAGGAAAAATAAATGATATAGAAAATATCATAATTTAGTAATACTACCAATTGTCCAAATAGTCTCAAAAGCTCAAATCATTAAAATTCAGCATTAAATAATATTAATCTGGTCAGTTCTGAGTTCGTCAGTTTACTCTAATTATGTTATCCAATAAATTCTCAGAGCAAACCGGAACCCAGTTGATCATAATAATATTATCCCGAGTGGAATAATTTACGGGGCATTACATAAAAAATTTTGAATCAAAATTAAAGTTGTGCCCGTTTATAACAATAGTATTTTTTGGGAAAACTGGACTGCTGAAAGGAGTGAAAGCTGGACTGCTGAAAATAGCCATTGCAGAATATATGGAGTGTGGAATTATAGAAATACTATTATTTTTGCGAAAACAATAGACCAAAGCACTACAATCAGGAACATATTAGATTATACACTATATATAGAGGTTGGATGAGGAATAAATATAGGAAATATTTAGCCAAACTTATGATATAGGTTTTTGAATCTTCAATAGTTTTGCTTTGCTTTATTTGGTTGACGGATCCTTTGATCTCATGATGTACATAATTGGTTTTTTGGAATATAAATCTTCATTTATTAAAAAAAATAGTATTTTTTCTTATATAAAAAAATTTGAATCAAAATTAAAGTTGTGCCCGTTTATAACAATAATTATTTTTTCGTATATAAAAAAATTTGAATCAAAATTAAAGTTGTGTCAGTTTATAACAATAGTATTTGTTTCGTATATAAAATAATCTGAATCAAGATTAACGCTATGTCCGTTTATGACAATAATATTTTTTTCGTATATAAAAAAATTGAATCAAAATTAAAGTTGTACCCGTTTATAACAATAGTATCTTTTTTATATATGAAAAAATTTGAATCAAAATTAAATTTGTCCCCGTTAATAACAATAGTATTTTTTTTCCATATACAAAAATTTGAATCAAAATTAAAGTTGTCCCCGTTTATAACAATAGTATTTTTTCCGTATATAAAAAAAATTGAATCAAAATTAAAGTTGTGCCCGTTTATAACAATAGTATTTTTTTCGTATATAAAAAAATTTGAATCAAAATTAAAGTTGTACCCATTTATAACAATAGTATTTTTTTTTGTATATAAAAAAATTTGAATCAAAATTAAAGTTGTGCCCGTTTATAGCAATAGTATTTTTTTCGTATATAAAAAAATTTGAATCAAAATTAAAGTTGTGTCCGTTTATAACAATAGTATTTGTTTCATATACAAAATAATTTGAATCAAGATTAATGTTGTGTCCATGTATAACAATAGTATTTTTTTCGTATATAAAAAAATTTGAATCAAAATTAAAGGTGTGCCCGTTTATAACAATAGTATTTATTTCGTATATAAAAAAATTTGAATCAAAATTAAAGTTGTCTCCGTTTATAACAATCGTATTTTTTTTGTATATAAAAAAATTTGAATAAAAATTAATGTTGTGTCCGTTTATAACAAAATTATTTTTTCGTATATAAAAAAATTTGAATCAAAATTAATGTTGATCCCTTTTATAACAATAGTATTTTTTCGTATATTAAAAAATTTGAATCAAAATTAAAGTTCTGTCCGTTTATAACAATAGTATTTTTTCGTATATAAAAAATTTTGAATCAAAATTAAATTTGTCCCCGTTTATGACAATTGTATTTTTCTCATATAAACAAATTTAATCAAAATTAAAGTTTTCTCCGTTTATGACAATTGTGTTATTTTTTATATAAATTTTTTTTTAATCAAAATTAAAGTTGTGCCCTTTTATATCAATAATATTTTTTTCACATAAATAGACACTCAAAACAATTACACATCATAGTCTTTTAGACTATAAATAAAGAAAGGGGGTCCAAATTGTTCAAAAATAAAATAGAAGAAATGATTTCGTGAATGAATCATAATAAGGGGTTCAAAACTATAATTTAGCCTTTAAAATATAATAACAATAAAATGAAAGAAAGAAAAAATTATTTAAAGAACAAATTTTATTATTTTTAAAAGATATATTAAATTGGCGCCTACAATTTTTTTCTAATATAAAATTATTTGAATCACTATATTTTTTTGTATATAAATATTTTTTTGGAATTATTTACAAATATATTGAAATTAATAGTAAACTTGTTTTTGTTATTATTCAATATTTTGATTGTTTACCATTATAATTGTTTTAATTTGATATTTTAAAAAATCATAAATTCTTATTTGATCAAAATTTGTTTGTATGTTTGATAGGCATTCATCAAAAATATTTGTTCTGGACTGGGCCAACGCCTGCCCATTAGTCGGGCAGGCCCAACCCATTAAACTGAGAAGGCCCAACAAGGCTCACGTTTGTCCAGTGTCGAGCACGTCCAAACCTCCTCATCGTCGAGCACATGTTGGACAGACACGTCGAGCATAGGCTTCGAGCCTAGGAGAACACATCTCTCCTCGACCTCCATGTTCTCCTCCCCGCGAGGACACGTCATCTTGTAACCTCCCACCCCCGAAAAAATCGGTCTGCCCACCTTCCGGAGATCTCGGGACCGTTACCTCATGGCGAAGACCACGTGGTGGTCTTGCCTACGCCACGTAAGCCTTGACAGTTACCTGTATTGGGCCTTGCAATCCAGCCCAATGCAGGTGACCGTTGGCCCCGCGCTGGGGGCATCCTATAAATACCCTCTCATTTGAGAGGGTCAGGTTACTTTACTTTTAACTCTCACACCTGTTTTCTGTACTTGCTTACTCCCTTTTCCTGACTTTGGCATTGGAGTACCTTGCAGGTACACCCCCCGGCCGTTCCATCACTACCGGAGTTGCTGATCTCACGACGTTGCTGGCCACTATCATACTTTCTGATCAGGTACGATCAGTGGCGCCGTCTGTGGGAACCTTTGCTTCCCAGTTTTCCTCAACGTAAAACCAAAGCAACTTCTACTCTCTTAACAACCATGGCCAGCTCCCAGCCTGGGAACCAGACTCCGGACGCCACCTTTGCGCGGTTCGACAACGGTGACCACCGCGACAACATTGTCGTCCCCTATGTCGAAGAAGACGGCAAAAGGGACAGACAGAATGCCTCCCCTTTCTCCGACGACGCGGCCTACAACGCCGCCCAGCAAGACAGCGTCCCGGCTGTCTACCAGCCGATTCCCCCGCCACCAAACACAGAACTGAACACGGTGGCCCTGTTCGCACTGGTGAATCAAACCAACCTACTGATCGCGCAGCAGAACGTGAGGATCGAAGCACTCGAAAGAGGGTGACAACGGTGCTCTCCCCTACAGAGACACCGTCGTCCTCCATCTCTTAGTTATTCTCCTTCCCCGCTAAGGACACCACCGGTCGACTCTCGGAGCCCGACTCCCCGACCCGTTGGACGCTGTCCACACCTGGAATGACCTCAGCAGGTGGCCCCCCAGAAACGCCATCGCTCTCCTCTCTGAAAGGAACAGAGACATTCCCCTGTCCAGAAGAGGAGCAGAGCTGACGGTGAACAACCAAAAAGTCGTTCAAAGCCTTCCCCCCGACGACAAGATCATGGTCGAGGCCACCACTCCCCATCATCGTCGCCAATTCGGAGTGACGAGGATGACCAATGGACTCCACTGTCCAGGGAAATTATGGAGACCCGTCTACCGATGGGGATAGAGAAACCCCCACCCTTGGGAACCTACGACGGCACTTCCGACCCCAAAAACCATGTCGAGAGCTTCGAGGCCATGCTCGACTACAGAAACGTGCGGGGAGCTATTAAGTGCAGGCTTTTCCCAACCACCCTCAGGAAAGGTGCCATGATTTGGTACAAACGACTTGCTCAAGAATCCATCACGTCCTGGAAACAACTAAAAAAGCAGTTCTCCATGCATTTTTCTGCCTCTCGCCGACACCCAAAGACGATGGCCTCATTGGAAGGCATCTTCCAAGGGAGGAACGAATCCCTCAGAGACTACATTGAGAGATTCAACCGAGGAGCTGTCGAGTTCCATACAACCAATGACATAAATAAGTTCCTGATCATGCGGGGACTGCGTCTCGGGACTGAGTTCGCCAAGTCTGTGGGCATCCGTTGACCCCGTAACTTGGAAGACCTCCTCCACCGAGCTCAATCGTACATCGATTTCGAAGAGTCGGAAGCCGCCCAAATCGCCCTCGACTCACGATGTCGAGATGGCCCCCGCGGCCACAGGGATGAAGGCTCTCCTACCCCCTAGTGTGGGGGAGAAAAAAGACGCAAAGGTCGTCCCAGGGACTCTCGCGAGCAGAGGGGTCCAGCTGGCCGGTTTACGGAGTGCACTCCACTCAACGCTCCCCGCGAGCGAATTCTCTCCGAGTGCGCCAACTCGGAATTTCAAAAAGGGGGTGTCCGTTTTCCAAAGCCGACACCCTCCAAATCAAACACGGACAAGTCTAAGTACTGCAGGTTCCATTGGAGCCATGGACATGTGACGGAAGATTACATCCATCTTAAGGATGCAATAGAGATCCTGATCAAGGAAGGGCATCTCAAGCAGTACGCCAAGAGGAACGACGATCCCCGTCCAGATGCCCGGGAAACTCAAAGCGTCGAAGAGACTACACCTCCTTCCAGGGAGAATCGACCGTAAGTCGCTCTGAGTGTCACTCGGCCTGAGGACTTCTGCATCCCAGAAGGGATCGAGAACACTGAGGCAGTTTGCAATATATGGGCGAACTTTCCCCCCGAGGACCCTGTCACAGCCTGCAGCACATGGGAAAGTTTTCCCTCGGCGATGGTTATATCCGGCGGAGGCTTTAACAAGGTTTTCGTCGGGTCAATCAAGTGGAAGTTCGACGAGCTGGAATCCGCGACCTCAGGACAGACTACTGTTTTTGAGAAGGTGCAAGGAAGGTCAAACCCCATCACCTTCTACCTCGAGGAGCTGCCCGATGGTGCACCCAATTCAACCATTCCTCTCCTGATCAGGGCACAGATGGTGAACTTCGATGTCCACCGAATCCTGGTCGACCAAGGGAGTTCGGTGGACATCATGTATGCCCACCTCTTTGAGACCCTCCAGCTCGACGAGAAACATCTAATCCCCTACGTGGGCTCGGATCTACAGGGATTCAATGGCACCACCACCAAAACGTGGGGCTATGTTGAACTGATGGTCACTTTCGGGAACGAAGACACTGCCCGACAAGTCAAGACCCCCTTCCTCGTGGTAGAGTGCCCTTCCATATACAACTGCATCCTGGGGAGGACAACTCTGGCCGAGCTCACGACGGTACCAACTACAGCACATCTGAAGATAAAGTACTGCACCGCACGGGGTTGGGTAGTCACCATCTGCGGGGACATTGAAGCTGCAAGGGGGTGCTTTGAAGCCGCAACCAAGAGCCTGAAATCGATTAATGCCAAGCCCAAGGCCAAAGAGAAGTCAGCCTCGGACGTAGTGCAGAAGCCATTCCCTCCTGTCAACGCAGTGGACCTCGACTGTCGTTTTCCCGGCGAACAGGAAGAATGGGGAGCAGCAAACAACGACCTCCCAGCTGATGGCAATGGGCAGCCTCTCCACCCAACGCGCCCCATCCCAGACAGAGACTTCGATCTCGTCTCTCTCGAAGACGACCCAGATAGGAGCGTGAAGATTGGGACTGGGCTCCCCGACCTGGCAAAGGAGCAGCTGAAGGTATGCTTTTGGGAGAATTCTGATTTGTTCGCCTGGAGCGCTTTAGAGATGCCCGGGCTCAACCCTGAGGTAGCTTGTCATCGGCTCACTGTAGATCCGGCCGCTAGGTTCATAGTTCAACATAGGCGTAGGTAGTCTCCCGAGAAAGCGAAGGCTGCTGAAAAAGCTGTAAAAGACCTCTTAGAGGCAAATTTTATTTCGGAGGCCAGGTACACAACCTGGCTATCCAACGTTGTACTCGTCAAGAAAAGTAATGGAAAATGGAGAATGTGTGTTGACTCAGCGGCGGAGCCAGCACATATTGAGGGGATGCAAATGACCCCCCTGAAGTTTATAATTTGAGGCTAATAGCCCAAATATTTTCATTTTTGAACCCCCTGAAATTTCCTAATTTCACCCGGTCATTTAATGTTGCACCACATACACATTTAATGTTGCACAACATATTGAATTATTACACCTCTTTAATCATATATTTACTATATTAACTCATATGTTTATTATTGCATTATTGCACCCGGTCATAGGTTTATTATATTCACTTTTTGGTTAAAAATTAACTATTTATTATTATTATTATTATTATTATTATTATTATGGAAGGACAAAATTGGGAATCAGATCCAAAATTGGGTAGGACAAATCCATTGATGTTTCCACTACACCATCTATCTTATATAACTGTTAGGAAAGGAAATCAATTTATGTATGAAAATTGTATTCAATAATTGATTATTAATTTATTTTTTTATGCCTCTTTTTAAAATTGGTACTCCTTTATAATAATCAATTGATAAAAACAAATTTATCTGATTTAAAATGATATTTTTAATAAAAAATGATAAAATAATTTACATATTGCTTTATATTTGAAAAATATAATAAAATATAATTATTTTAATATTTAAATATTTAAATAAATATTAAATAATTAATTTAAAAAATTTGCACCCCCTGCCCCAAGTTCCTGATTCCGCCACTGTGTTGACTATACCGACCTTAACCATGCATGCCCGAAAGATTCTTATCCTTTGCCTAACATCGACCAATTGGTTGATAATTCTGCATGTTTCAAACTTTTGTCCTTCATGGACGCCTACTCGGGGTAGAATCAAATCCCCATGGCCAAGGCTGACAAGCAGCACACCGCATTCATGACTGAGTCAGGAAATTACTACTACAACGTAATGCCCTTCGGCCTGAAGAACGTTGGGGGGACCTACCAGCGGATGATGAATAAAGTCTTCCGGGGAGAGATCGGCGACATGCTCGAGGTGTACATGGACGACATGATCGTCAAATCTGCAGAAGAAGTCGACCACGCTGCCCATCTTACAAAGGTCTTCGACACAATGAGGAAATGCAAGATGACGTTGAACCCCGACAATGCACTTTCGGCGTCCTGGCAGGCATGTTCCTTGGTTTTACCTCACAGAACGAGGAATCAAGGCGAACCCCGACAAATGCAGGGCGTTCTCCGAGATCCCAACCCCGAACTCAAAGAAATTGAACAATCACTGAACGGGATGCTGACCTCGCTTTCCCGCTTCGTGGCAAAGTCCGCACAACACGCACTCCCGTTTTTCAAGCTTTTATGACAGAAAGCCACGTTTGAATGGACCGAGGTGAAATTCTGGCGATATGCAGACAGCAGATGTCCTAACACATGTCAAGACATTATGCTTCATAATCATTTAAACTTAGAGGCGCAACAACAGACTGATACCTTGAATATCAGAACTGCACAAACACAGATGTCATGACATCTGATCCAACATGTCAGTCAAGAACAATAACAAAAGTGTAAATTGCAGAATGTTAAATAAGACAGTATGTGTTAATCCAGTTCGATGCAATTCACCTACATCTGGGGGATACCAATTCAGGAAGAAGACTCCACTATCTGTAGAACTGTTACAAAGCTAAACTCCTCCGTTTACAACTTTATACCTAACATCTACACAATGAAGATCTTTACCAAGGTTAAACTCTAACGTTTACAACCCTGATATGAGATATCCCACTCACTTCCCTTAATCACCAACTGTGATTTCTACATCATCCACATCAATACAGAAACCTGTCAAGCTTTCTTGACAACCAAGCTAACTCGGATTTGCTTAAAAACTTCATCCAAGAACAATACACAATCCAGTACCTCAAGGCTTATGAATCTTTGCGACACCTATATTTGCCACAATGTATCAACTGATACAATGGGAAACTTACAACCTAGAGAGCCACGACTCTCAAAACCCTAAACCCTTGTTTCTTACGCAAGAGAACTAGGTTACAAAAGGTGTACAAAGGCTATTAAAATCCTAGGTCTAAGTCTTCTAATTATAGGCTTCTGCTTCCTTGGGCTTTCTATCTTTGGTCCTTGATCCATGCGCATTATCTCTTGGCTGATTTGTTACAGATTTACCACTTGCTAAATCAGTGCAGTACTTCAGGATGTCATGACTTCAGGTTAAGACATCTTCTTCAACATCTTTGTTCAGTCCTGATTTCTTCATCTTTAACATCACTATGTTTTACCAAAATTTAGTCAAACCAAAAGAGCTTTCACGAGGAATGCGAGAAAGCCCTCCTTCACCTCAAACGAGTCCTTTCACAACCCCCAGTTCTCTCCCGACCAGAGAACGGGGAGACGCTTTTCCTGTACCTCGCCATCACGAGTGAAGCAGCCAGCGCTGTCCTTATCTGGGAAACCCCGGACGGGTAGAAGCCAATTTACTTTGTCAGTAAAACCCTCAAAGGTTCGGAACTTAGATACCAGCAGATCAAGAAGGTCTCCCTGGCCCTCGTCACCGCGGTCAGAAGACTAAGCCATTACTTCTTGGCCCACACAATCGTGGTGAAAACCGAGAAACCCGTGCGATAACTCCTCGGCCGGCCAGATATGGCGGGGAGGATGCTCCGGTGGTCCCTCAAACTTGCTGAGTTCGACATACACTACGAAAGGTGGAAGGCCCTGAAAGCTCAGGTGCTGGCGGACTTCGTGGCAGAAATGACCCTCCCCAAACCTTCGACCAACGGATCCCAAAAGTGGATGATCTACGTCGACGGGGCATCCAGCTCGAAAGGCAGCGGAGCGGGCATCATCCTCGAGAATGAGGAGGGCATCCTGATTGAAGTCTCCCTTACACTGTCTTTCCCAACATCGAGCAATCAGCCGAGTACGAGGCCTTCCTGGCCGGGTTACACCTGGCTGAAGACCTCGGGGCCAAAGAGGTTAAAGTATTCACATACTCCCAGCTCGTGGCATCCCAAGTACGGGGAGATTACCAAGCCAAGAATGATGGTTTCATTGACTACTTGACCCTGTGAAGAAAAAGATGAAGAACTTCACCTCAGCAGAAGTAACCCACATCCCGCACGAGCACAATACTTGAGCGGATGTCTTATCGAAACTAGCGAGCACAAAGAAGAAGGGCGGGAACAAATCTGTTATACAAGAAGTGCTCTTGCGCCCAAGCATCGATAAACCCGTCCCCGCGACTGACGTGAATGCCATCGGGGACAACAATTGCTGGATGACCCCGGTATATGAGTATCTCACCACTGGCAGGTTACCCGACGATCCCAAGGAGGCTGGGATGGTTAACCGACGGGCGTGCTCATACAAAATCGTCAAAGACAAATTGTACCGACGTGGCTTCTCAATCCCCTTCCTCAGGTGCATCGAAGATACCAAGGTCCCCGGTATACTCCAAGAAATCCACGAGGGGATTAATGCATAACACCTCAGCGGATGCTCCTTATCCCGTAAGGCGTTGGGAGCAGGATACTAATGGCCCACCATGCAACAAGACGCCAAGGAGCACGTTAAGAAGTGCGACAGATGCCAACGACATAGGGACATACACCTGGCCCCACCCAGAAAGCTCAAAACACTGTCGTCCCCATGGCCGTTTGCGTGGTGGGGAATGGATATCCTCGGGCCATTCGTCATGGGGTCATGACAAAACAAGTACCTAATCGTCGGCGTGGATTATTTCAAGAAATGGATCGAGGCGGAAGCCCTGGCCAAAATCACGGCTCACAACATACTACGTTTCTACAAAAGGAACATACTCGCCCAGTTCGGCGTGCCCCAAGAAATTGTCACCGACAACGGGACACAGTTCACTGACAAGAACTTCCAAGACTTCCTCACCAAGCTGGGCACGAAGCAGCACTTCACGTCGGTCAAGCACCCTCAAACGAACAGGCAAGCTGAAGTGGCTAAAAGAGTGATCCTGCGATGACTAAAACGCCGACTAGGCGACGCCAAGAAAAGTTGGGCCGAGGAGCTGCACAGCATCCTCTGGGTCTACCGAACAACCCCACATTCCACGATCGGGGAGACCCCTTTCCGTTTGACTTACGGATCATAAGCGGTGATCCTCGTAGAAATAAAGGAACTCTCGAGGAGAACGGAGTCTCCCCTCGACGAGGAGACTAACGATGAGGCCCTAAGGGAGGAGCTCGACTGCGTCGAGGAGATAAGGTCCGGCGCATCCCTCCAAGAAGCCTCACTTAAATAGAAAATAACTCTGTAACAACAAAGTTATTAAACGTGATTTTCAAGTAGGCACGCTCGTCTTACGAAGGAACGAGAAAGATTCGCGAGAAGGCAAGCTCGCCGCGAACTGGGAGGGCCCCTTCCGCGTCCGACGAAAATGGGGACAAGAGCCTACTACCTCGAAAATCTACACGTGGAGGAACTTGCTCGACCATGGAATGCTGAGAAGCTTAAACAATATTACAGTTAAACACTGCCCGCGACACAGTCACGTCGCAATTAAGGGGGCGCACTAAGGTACAAGCGCGACTCCCTTACACGAAACAAGAAGATCAAGGGTCGCGTTGTGTGTGCGCGAGGACCCTTGATCCGACGAGGATACTATCATACCCCAAATATTGAACACTAAGATTTCCCATCATTGTGCAAATCATCATCACAATATGGATGGACCATCATACCTCATTAGTCTCCCCAAAGATGGGTGAGCATCCACTACAATCAAACTTAGGGTTTCAAGCCCTCTCAAAGCTCTTAGACAAATGATCAATCAAGGAATGACATGATCTTAAACTTGTCTAAACCTCTCAAACATCCACAATGGATCAAGAGGACTCCCACATCAAGGATCAAGCACAAGGTTGCAACATTTCAAGTGGATTAAGCCTCAAGATCGCCAGTGTCACCAAATTAAGGTTTTGGTCGACCAGGGCCTCCAGATGGAAATTTTCCTCTGGGAATGAGCCAATGTTCAAAGAATAACCTAATACACTCTAAGGGACTTTGTAAACCCAATCATCAAGTCAATTTGGCCTCAAGGGATGCATTCATACAAAATCAGGAATTAGGGTTTCTTGACCTAATTCACCCCTAAGTTGACTTTTGGGACAAAACATGATCCAATACCTCAAGACATGATTTGAGGGTCCCTAATACACTACATTGATCCATTTGCAACAATGGATTAATCTAAGAAGCTTGATTCACAAGTTTCAAGTTCATCAGAACCACAGTTAGGGTTTCGCAGGAAAAGTCAATTGTGCCTTTGACTTTTGACCAGGACATGCTCCCAAACCTTGGGATACGATTCAATACACCCTATAACATCTATGAAATCAATCCATCAAGTTTGATTTAGGTCAAGGACTTGATTTCATAGAGGATCGCACAGTTTGGAATTCATCTGATTAAAAGTCAACTGTGCCCAAAAGTCAAAGTTTGACTTTTTGATTTTTTGATCAATTATGGTTCCCTAACCCTAAAATGATGTTAATGTGTGATTGGAATCATCATTCATCAAGAAAAATCAAGAAAAGTGGGATAACTTGTAAAAGGGGTAACCATAAAAAACTTAGAAATTTTCTAAGTTATGGAACAAAGTAGCTAGGGTACCAACTTCCAAGGATCATAACTTGTGATCCAAACAACCATTTTGGCTGATCCAAAGATGGATTTGTAGCTCTCATGGCATACTTTAAAAGTGTCAACTACACCTCACTCCAATTCTTCATGGATTTTTAGTTATGGAGTGACCAAAATGACAAAAACATGAAAATGCCACTTTTTCCAACACTTAGTGAAATATTCACTAAGTCAGAATCTGTTTCACTTTTTTCAAAATGTAAGGACATTTTTCACTTAGATCCAAAAAGTGTCAATACAAACTATGATCATACATATGTTGTATCATATGAGAGCTTTCCAAAATGGCCAAGAACTCCATCAAATCCCATTTGAGCTAAGAGTTATGACAATGGTAATATGCCTTGTTGCAATTGACATAACTAGGCAGATTTGTGCATTTTGCTCGATTTGAGCAATTTGTGCAAATGACAAACAAGTTTATCCATCTGAACGCCTCAGGGAGAGACCAAGGAGGGACAAACACTGATCCATAAGCCTCCCAAGTCTTTGGAACTAAAAATAGCATGCCAAACCTAAAAAACCCTAAAGAGGGGACAAGACTCCAATTTTGTTTTGGAGCATTCAATGGATGCACCAAGGTGGCACGAACTGAGCCATTTCCAACTGAATGAGTCAAGGCTGATCTCTGAACTAGGGAACCAAAGGCCTGTGCTCTAACCTCTAGTCAATGGATAGAGGAGACTTGGATTCCTATTGATCAACATTTGCCAAACCTCTGCTGCAGTTGCCATTCACTATTGCAGCCAAAACAAACTTGCTCTACTATAAATAGAGCTTATTTGTGCTCAGTTTAAGTACACCAAAGCCATCAAACTGATGTTTTCCTCAAAATCTCTTCTTTCACTCCAAAATTGCCTTCCAAAGCAAGTCACTATCGGGTTTTAAGTTTAAGAGCCATTCCAACCAAACCAATCACACACACACACCTCATAAACATCATATATAAGTGATCCAAACACTTAAGCACAACTAGAACACTGATTTCTCAGAATCACCAGCCAATTGCTCAAGGTTTTAACTAAGTTGCAGTTGAGATGCCATGAAGTGATCCAGTCATTTTTAATCAAGTCCAGGCATTCAAACACACTCCATATGGTGTAGGGAAGCTGTTCAGATCATCCCAACTCATCTGTAACACCTCCAACTCAAAAATCACTTTGCCCTTGCTGTCACGACCTTCAAGTAAGCCTAAACTTGGTCATATCTTAATCTATGCATATTTCCTCGCACAATACTTTTGCCAAATGTTCATAATCATGCATAGAATGTTTCCCCTCAATTAATTGCTTTGTTTGAATCGTGTATCAAAATTCTCAGCATTCATGCAAATTTTAGGGTTCTTGAGGTTTTGTCTTGATTTCTTATTCCATGCTTAAAGTAAATGAAATTAAAGACCATAGACATGATCGTGAGGTGAAAACGAGTAGATTGATATGTGGATTGTATGATTTCATCAAGTATTCAGTGAGATTGGTGAGAAAATGTAAATATGCAGAAACAGAGGGGTGGCGCATGTTCTTGGTGTGTTCTTGGCGCCATTTTTTGAATATTTGAATATTTGAATTTTGTGATTTTATATAATTGATTCAAAAATTAGTTTCTCTCTGAGTTTTAATGATTTTGAGTTGATTCTTTTTTTAATAATTCACAAAAATGTTAAAATATTTTATTTTGCCAAAAATTCCCAAAAATATTATTTATTTCATATACTTGATATTTTTGCAAAGAATTAATCTTTTATTTGTTTTTTAACATTTAAAATATTTTTTCCTCCTTGATTTTCCAAATTTAATTGGTTTCCAATCATTTTGTGGATATAAACATGATTTTTCAAATATTAATCCAAGATTACAACTTGTTTTTCACAACATGTTTGATAATTTTGATCATTTTAATTAAATTCTTATTTAATTAAAATGCATTTTGAAATTAATTTAGGGTTTTAATCTTAATCACCCTAAACAAATCATTTTTCAAACTATTTGGGCCTCTAATAGAGTGTAAGACCCAATCCTTTTTAAAATCATTTTGGGCCTTAGATGTTGTATAAGTCCCTATGCGTTAAAAGAAAAATCTCGGTGCAATCGCTAGTTCAAAAATCAAATCATCTGGGCTTACCCTCGTGTTGTAAGTCTCATTTATTTTCTTTAAATAACTCTTTGGGCCTCTTGAGAGAGTGTAAGTCCCATCATTTCATAAATAAAAACCATTTTGGGCTTCAGTGTATTGTATAAGTCCCGATACCGTCAAAAAAGTTCGGCACGATCGTCGCCCTTTTTAAACAAAAACCATGGGCCTCTCCTTGAGCTGTAAGCCTTATCACTTATACAAAAATAAATATTTGGGCCTCTAATAGAGTGTAAGACCCAATCCCCTTTAAACCAAAACCATTTTGGACCTCAGATATTGTATAAGTCCCTATGCGTTAAAAGGAAACCTCTGCACGGTCGCCGTTTTCCAACAAACCTTTTTGGGCCTCTCCTTGAGCTATAAGCCCCATCCCCTTGTACATATAAAACCTTTTGGGCCTCACATATTGTATAAGTCCCTCTGTACAGTTTACAAAACAACGGTGCGATCATCGTTAAAACTTGGGCCTCTCCTTGAGCTGTAAGCCCCAACAATCTTTTCAAAGCACTTTCTCCTTTGATTTTGAATTCAAATATATGTTGTTATCAAAACTTTCTTTAATTTCTTTGTTGAACAACTAACAAAATAGCATGGAAGCTCTACAACGGGTAAATGTTTATTCACTTTCATTTACCGCTTTCATATGTATATAACTGTATTGTGGGGATGTTTCACTGTAAGTCTTCTTTCACATCCTTTTATATACTTGTCACATATCCACTGTGTAATACTAGTATAGTTATTTAGAGTTTTCCCCGGCAACTACGTCTAGCACTAGGTAAAGCCATGTTGGTCACTCTTAAATACAAACAAAACTAGATCCCCCGTAGGATTCCAGATACAGTATTCCCTCCTCTTGGGGTTAAACAATATGGAACCAAAAGAAAGGCAGTATTCTCGGTGAACCTTTTCTCAGACTGTCACCCCTAGAAATTGTCAAAGACACTCTAACTCCCCAGAGATGATCTTTTCTCCATGAATGACATCTCTTGAGTTTCTTCCAAATTTCTCGAACTTTCCTGGAATGATCTTTTCTCTGTGAATTGCATTTCTTGAATTTCTCTTGGTTTGGAGACCTACAGGCTTCCTAAAAGCATCCCCGCCTCCTCTTGGGCATTATACAAGGACCCTTCGGCTTCTTAAAAGTTCTCATGCCTTCTCTTGGGCTTAATACAAGGACCCTGGCTACCTCTTAAAGGTATAAGACAGAACTTAGTCATCCTTTGCTAGAGCAGTTTTTCCCGTGTCAAAACTCCGACCATTGTAGGGTTGATACTCATCCCTTAATGCACGTGCCTCCTCTTGGGCATTGTACAAAAGATAAAACTCTAGACTTGGACAGTCTAAACGTCTTGAGTCTCAAAGACATTCTCAAGTTCCTTTCAAACATAGGAAAAAACACCGATCAACCTGGATCAGTCTCCAACATAAACCCGGTCTCTCTCATGAGAGTTCCCCACACTTGGACATGCTTCAGGATCTCAATAATCCTCAACAGTAAGACAACCTCCTCTTGGGCTTTGTACAACTGATTCTCCCTAGTGGAGCTAACCTTTTCAGACTCTCTTATTGAGTCAACCACTTTTAGCCTCCATCTTGGGCTTCGTACAAGACATATAAAACACTCTCTTGTTGAGCATAAAAGACTCTCTTATTGAGTCAATCCCTTTTTAGCCTCAATCTCGGGCTTCGTACGAGACAACAAAACACTCTCTTGATGAGTATAAAAGACTCTCTTGTTGAGTCAATCTCCTTTTAGCCTCACTCTCGGGCTTCGTACGAGACAGAAAAACACTCTCTTGTTGAGTATAAAAGACTCTCTTGTTGAGTCAACCACTTTTAGCCTCCGTTTTGGGCTTCGTACAAGACATATAAATCACTCTCTTGTTGAGTATAAAAGACTCTCATGTTGAGTCAATCTCCTTTTAGCCTCAATCTCGGGCTTCGTATGAGACAGCAAGTCACTCTCTTGTTGAGTATAAAAGACTCTCTTGTTGAGTCAAACAACCTTCAGACTCTCTTGTTGAGTCAATCACCCGTTTAAGACTCTCTTGTTGAGTCAATCTCCTTTTAGACTCAATCTCGGGCTTCGTACGAGACAGCAAATCACTCTCTTGTTGAGTATAAAAGACTCTCTTGTTGAGTCAAACAACCTTCAGACTCTCTTGTTGAGTCAATCACCCGTTTAAGACTCTCTTGTTGAGTCAACCTTTTTAGCCTCCGTCTTGGGCTTTATACAGGACAGATAAAAGTACTCTCTTGTTGAGTCAAACCCTTTCAGCCTCTATCTTGGACTTTATACAAGATACATTCTCCCCAACGGAGTCAAAATCCCTTCTAGCCTCAATCTTGGGCTTTGTACAAGACAGAAAGAAAATTTTCCCCGGAAAAGTCAAATTTCCCGCCTTCTCTTAGGCTTTATATAAAGAAACCCTGGTTGAGTCAATTAACCTTTTAGCATCAAATTTGTGCCTAGCTCACAGCATATAAACATCAACAACTCCTCTTTATAGATGACAAATTCTCTCTCATCCAAAACCCTTTAGCTTCACATCTTGGGCTTTGAACAAGATACAAACCACCTTTGGGTTCATGTCTTAGGCTTTGAACAAGACACCAAAACAATCTCTTTCCTCCCATAGAATAGGAGGAACTACGATCGCTCTGATTTCCCTGTTTCGGGAATACGTAGGCATAAGATTGCAAAAATCTTAGCGAGCATACTAATCAAAAACCCAAAATCCCGTAGCTCCATACATCAATGAAGAAGCATCAGACCTAACATCTAAAACCTCACAAATAGTCTAGACACTGTGTTTTTAAACAAATAACCCTAAAGAAGAACCCCCTATTTTGATAGCATCTGTAAACCAACAGTTTTGACTGTTTAACCTCAGTATGCAAGCAGGGTTTATTGGAGACATCTATTTCCCTTCCTTAATCAGCTTCACAGGATAAAAATGAATCGAACTGTAGTACCAAAGCGATAGTGATTCGAAACCACAAAAACCGCACTACAGAACAATGGCGACCACAGTGGGAGGCATTCTTTCTTACAGCCTTAGGTAGAAAACCTTAAGTTCACAAAATGCCACAGAAATGACGACTCTGCTGGGGAGTCATTGTCTGTTAGGATCATAGGATCATAGAGGTCTAGGATGTTAGGACAAATATATATACTACTTTTCCTAATTGATATCCGTGTTTAGTTTTCTGCTAATGGGAATGCGTGTGATACCGCATCTGGAAAGATTGAGTATACACCTAAGATAAGTGATGGCATCATACGGGTAATCTTACGGGGAGTGAATCCCAAATAAGAGGTCCCGGTCGACCATCAAATCAGTGGAGAGGCCCTTTGCGAATTCAATGCCTATACGACTTTGGTTGTTGAAAGCAGATTGATCCATTGGGTTATCTGAGAAACTGAGGATTTCAGCAGACTTAAACCATTTTGTAGTGTGGAAGTTATTGGAAATAGTTGTCACGTGATACTACCTTCATTTGAGATTACTCTAGGATGAACCAACTCGCTTGGTGATCTGCTTACTGTCGTCATCCGATGAGGGATCAGTGATTTTGAGAACAGGTACAAAAATCACCAGTATAAACCTTTGGGGATGGGTAGAGCCTTGACATCATGACACCGACCCTTTGACCCCATTTTTTTCTATGTTTTTGTGTGCTGCATTCATGCATTCATTAAAAAACTTTAAACAAAGAAAAATCTTCTCTTCTAGTCTCTCTTTTTCAAATTAAACTAAGACAATGATTGCAAATGTCAGATAAAGAGATTGCTAATGGATTTCAGTAGAAGGAAAACTCACAAGTACACCTTCAAGGTTCCAAAATTAGAGGATTTAAGAGGTCTGGTGATAATTGCAAATTGTAGCTATTTTTGTATATATGTTTTGTTGCACTTATCGTTGCTTTTTGTTAAATATCATACGAATAAACCATGTTTTGTTTATAAATGCGTATAGTTTACATTTTAGTGTATATATTGCGTTTCATGTAAATATCATTGAGTTTAATTGATTTTATCTCATTTTTATAGGTATTCAAGTAGTGGTATTTTGCCATTGTTGTATAGAGCATTGAATAAGCTTTCCAACGCTTCGAACCGGGCGAAAAATGGAATTACGGTTCAAAAGTTTTGAAGAAAACAAGCTTTGGATTTTCAAGCATGCTTGGAGCGCGCTGAGCGCGCTCCTAGCCCAGGAAGCATGCTAGGAGCGCGCTGAGCGCGCTCCTAGCCCACGGAAGGAGCAAATTCCAGCGAGTAGCACACTGAGCGTGCTCTGAGCCCGCTTAACGCGCTTTTAAGGCGGTTTAACTTTAATAAGAGCGCGTTTAGCACCCAAAACCATGCTTAGCGCAGTCTGCGACTTTGACAGTCCATAAATAGTGGAAAAATAGATTTTTTGGGGGATGGTTTGGGTATTTTTTGCTCCCACTCCTTCAAACTTCATTTCTTCATTGGATTTGCTTAGAAAACATCATAGAAGCTTACATTTGGATGATCCGGAGTCGAATCTCTCGTCGATTGGTGTTGACAAACCAAGAAATATTTGGTTCCTCTTCTCTATTCTCTTTGTAATTTCTTCTTTGTTGGGTTTGTATATGTTTTTACTTTGATCTTATGTATATTTGTTGATCATGGTGTTATATTTAATTTGCTTTACAAATCTTTATCGATGATTGTCTCTGATTTTTGCTTTATGCGCGGGGTTTGGGTTGTGTTAGAGATAAACTTCGCAAATCTTGATTAGGTATGATTATCTGTTAGTTTCTGGATGCTAGAGATAGATTTAGAGCTAACAATCTATTTGGGTGTGGAAGCTTAATGTCTTCTGTGTTTCGAGGCTTCGTGCGCGAGAGTGACGAAGAGAGTAATACAGTTGTTTTCTCTCAGCTCGGTGTGTCAGAGATGAACACTATTGTGAGCGATACCGGGTGATATTGAGGAGTAATGTAAGTTGAGTGTAACTGGTCGATAAGTTTAAGTCTGTGACGAGTGGAATATATACATGCTTGATAAGTCTTTTCTCTCTGATGAATGAATTTTCTTATGTTCTTATTTACTTTTCCGCATTTATGCTTTAAACCATTTAAACCCAAACTCATTAACAATTAAATTGTCGAATGGCAGTTCAGTAGCACCGATCTCTGTGGACACAATAATTCCCGGAAAAATACTTCCAAATCTTTTGTTGCTTGCCCTATACCGCATTCCAACAAAATGGCGTCGTTGCCGGGGATTGGTGTTTTTATTGAATCGCATTGCGATAATTTCTTTGTTTTTGAGTTTTGTAGATATCGTATATATTGTCTATTTTCATTTGTTTATATTGATACTTGTATATGTTTACCATATTTGTGAATTTTACATGTTTTGCATACTTGAAATTTAGTGTATATGTTTGTTTCTCTTCACGTTTGCTAAGTGTTTGGTTAGGTTTCATCGTTGGTGAGCGCTAACCATGTAAAGAGGCAACTTGGAGAAGTGTGTATAAATAATAGGCGTCGAACTTACGACGTAAAACAAGCATGTTTTATCATTTTTTGTTCCGTTATTACATTTTCATTATGAGATTTTGTATATGAGATTGTGTAGGTGTTAAGTGGAGGCCTACACCAGAACCTTGTTGTTGTACTGGTTTTTCTGGTTCTGGTGTAGCGCGCTTAGCGTGGGTCTGCGCGCTTAGCGTGCTCTGCTGTGCTGAGCCAGTGAATTCTTTTAACTATTCACTTGGCTCCCCCTTCTTCCCACTTCCACCAAGGCCTTATATATTAGTAATTATTAGTAATTTCTCTTGTTATTTCTGTGCTTTTGTGGTTGGCATTTATTTTGCTAAAACTATTATAGCAGCAAGATGTTGAATCTTAATGTTCTAAGTGGCTGCTTTCAACATGTCGAATGAAGATGTTCCATGGCAGCTCATAGGACATCGCGCTGTGAAGTCAGTTTTAATGCAGATTCTGTTACTATGATTTGTTACTGAATATTCTGTGAATATTTGGTTATCCTATGTGGCATCCAAATCATTTTTGGATTGTGGTTATTTGTTGGTTTTTGGATTTGCTACTGTTTCTAATTATGGAGACATAATAGGAAACTTTGGATTGAAGACCTATTTTGTTGGAGTTAATTTTGCAGAATTGTGAGCAGTCTATTTGCTGCGTTTTTGAAGCCCAATTTAGTCCATATTAATTTCTATATATTGACTGATGTAAACCAAGTTTTAGATGTGGAACTTACTTGTGTTTTTAGGGTTTTCGAGTGTATTTTGTGAGCCTAACTGGTATCATTCTGATAACAGTATAAGGACTGATTTCTTGTGTTGTAAGTTCTGTCAAGTTACTCATAAGCTTTTAAGCATTGAGTTTCTTGTGTGTCAATCCTCATAAGCTGTGAAATATTGAGGATTGTGTGTTTTGAAAGTGTGTCTTTCGGTTTTTGTTTCTTGTGTGGAAAGGTACCAATCACGGGTTGTGGTTGTAGAGGGATTTGAGGAGGGCCTCATACCTAGGTGAGTCTTAGGTAGAAGTCATAGGAAGGGTAGTGATTAAGTGAGCAGATTATTTGGTGTTTGTATGATCTGTGAATTGATACTATCGTATATTGATTTCGTCCCTGGCTTGGTAGCCCCCAGAGTAGGTGTGTTAGACCGAACTGGGTAAACATATCGCTGTGTTATTTACTTTCTGCACTGTTATTTTCAATTGTTATCTTGTTCATTGTGTTGGATATCAGTGTCTCAACATCTGTATAGGACATCTGATATCTGTGCTAGAATTTCAATTGGCATCAAGAGCTTACACCCTTATTTGGTTCTGGGTGAGATTCAGGAAAGGTACTTTCTGGTACAATGGACAAGGATGGAGGATTTCTGAACAAACCACCTCTGCTTGATGGTTCCAACTATGACTATTGGAAACCAAGGATGATAGCTTTCATCAAATCCATGGATGATCAAGCATGGAAAGCTGTTATAAAAGGATGGGAGCCCCTTAAGGTTAAAGATGAAAAAGGTGCCCCTACTGATGTGGTGAAGGAAGAGGAAGACTAGGATGATGCAGATTACAAAGGGTCTGTAGGGAATTCCAAAGCCATGAATGCATTGTTCAATGGTGTTAACAAGAATATCTTCAGGTTGATTGAACACTGCACCATTGCTAAAGAGGCACGGGAGGTCTTGAAGGTTGCTCATGAAGGGACTTCAAAGGTGAAGATGTCAAAACTTCAGCTTCTCACTAGCAAGTTTGAGAGTTTGAAGATGAAAGAGGATGAGAGCATTCATGATTTTCATATGAACATTATTGAGATAGCGAATGCCTCTAGTGCCCTAGGTGAAAAGATGTCTGACAGCAAACTGGTCAGAAAGATCCTCAGATCTCTACCTAAGAGATTTGACATGAAAGTGACTACTATAGAGGAGGCTCGGGATATAGACAAGATGAAAGTGGATGAACTGGTGGGATCCCTTCAAACATTCGAATTAGGGATCAGTGAAAAGTCTGAAAAGAAGAAAAGCATAGCTTTTGTGTCAAATACAGGTGACTCAGAAGATGAAGGTGACCTGGTCAGAGATGAAGGGGTGTCTAAAGATCTGGTATTACTTGGAAAACAATTTAACAAAGTGTTGAAAAGGATTGACTGGAAGTCGAGAGCAAATGCTCAGAACAAGTCACTCGACATCAGTAAGAATCAGGATGGAGGCAGAAGATCCAGAACTGAAGAAGACTCCAATCAAGGGAAGAGAGTTCAGTGCTTTGAATGTGAGGGATATGGGCACATAAAGACTGAGTGTCCCACGTATCTCAAAAGGCAGAAGAAGGGCCTATCAGTTTCTTGGTCAGAAGGAGAATCTGAGAGTGATGTTGAAGAAGAATCAGCAAAATTGGTGACAGCTTTGACTGGGATCTGTAAGGCTGATGGAGAAACTACTTGTGAGTCTGACTCTGACAAAGAATCCTATGTTGGAGAACTCACTAAGGAAGAAGTATTCACAGGTTTTTCAGAATTGTGTATCAAGAATGAAGAAAGGTGCCAGATAATATTAGAACAGAAGATTCTGATAGCTCAACTAGAAGCTGAGAAGGAAGAACATCTATCAACCATTGCTGATCTGAAGGAAGAAGTTGAATGGCAAAAGTCAAAACTTGACAATATGACCAAATCTATAAGGATGCTGAACAATGGTACCACACGGCTACATGAGATCCTTCAGAATGGGAAAGAAGCTGGGAATGTGTAAGGCCTTGGTTTTAACAATCAAGCAGAGACTTCCAAGAAGCCTGTATTGAAGTTTGTTCCTCAGAAAATAAAGCAAGAAAGGGGGATGTCAAATCACATGTTTCAACATCAGATGAAGCATCAGAAAAGAGTTTGTAGATCAAAGTATAAACCATGGAGATGCCATTACTGTGGCAAGATTGGTCACTTAAAGTCCTTTTGCTACAAGCTGCACAGCTATCCCAAAACTGCTCAGCAACAAAATAAAGGACAGAGTTGGGGTAAAGTGAAGAGAAGATGGATTCTTAGACAAATGATGGTTGGTCTCATAGCACATACTTCTCTTAGAGCATCTGCAAGAGAAGATTGGTACTTTGACAGTGGTTGTTCAAGACACATGACTGGTGTGAAGAAATTCTTGTCAGATATTAAGCCTCACTCCACCAATTATGTCACTTTTGGGGATGGATCAAAGGGTGAGATAAAGGGTGTTGGAAAGCTGGACTACACAGGACAACCAAATCTGGATCGTGTTCTATTTGTCAAAGGGCTGGCCGCAAACTTAATCAGTATAAGCCAATTGTGTGATGTAGGTCTCAAGGTAAATTTCACCAAATCTGAATGTCTAGTAACCAATGAGAAAGATGAAGTTGTTATGAAGGGTACCAGGTCTAAGGATAACTGCTATCTTTGGAATCCTCAAGAACCGGAAAATCTGTCTACTTGTTTGATGTCAAAGGAAGATGAAACCAAACTGTGGCATCAGAAATTGGGTCACTTACACCTGAAAGGGATGAAGAAGGTTATGTCAAGTGAAGTTGTTAGAGGTATTCCTAAGCTGAAGATTGATGAGGACAAAATATGTGGTGAATGTCAAGTTAGGAAGCAAACAAGGGTGTCACACAAGAAGCTTCAACATCTTACCACAACTTCTAGAGTTCTAGAACTTCTTCACATGGACTTAATGGGACCTATGCAGGTTGAAAGTCTTGGTGGGAAGAAGTATGCCTATGTTGTCGTAGATGACTACTCCAGATTCACTTGGATAAGTTTTATCAGAGAAAAGTCTGAAGTGTTTGCAGCCTTTAAAGAATTGTGTCAAAGAATTCAACGGGAAAAGGATTGTGGTGTTGTTCGAATCAGAAGTGACCATGGGAAAGAATTCGAAAATAGCAGGTTAGAAGAGTTCTGCTTATCTGAGGGAATCACTCATGAATTCTCATCACCAATCACTCCTCAGCAGAATGGTGTGGTGGAACGCAAGAACAGGACCATACAAGAATGTGCAAGAGTCATGATTCATGCCAAAAAGCTTCCATATCATTTTTGGGCTGAAGCCATGAATACTGCTTGCTATATACACAATAGGGTGACTATCAGATCAGGTACTTCTGTCACTCTTTATGAGCTATGGAAAGGTAGAAAGCCAAATGTGAAGTATTTCCATGTGTTTGGTAGTAAGTGTTATATCTTAGCGGATCATGAGCAAAGGCGAAAGATGGATCCTAAGAGTGAGGAAGGAATATTTTTGGGTTACTCTACAAACAGTAAAGCATATAGGGTATTTAATTCCAGAACTTTGGTGATGATGGAATCCATAAATGTGGTGGTTGATGACTCTGGCAAAGATGAAGATGTCCCAGATGATGTTGGAGCATGTCTGCCCATGAACAATGAAAACTCTCAAGACATTGAGTCTGTAGAAGTTAGTGCTCAAGAAACCAACACTAGACCTGAGAATGAAGAGGTAGAGGATGCTAACAGGGGACCCTCTATAAGGATTCAGAAGGATCACCCTAAGGAATTAATTATTGGAGATCTGAATGAAGGTGTAAGAACTAGAACAAGGGAGACTGTGTCAAATGCTTGCTTTGTGTCAAAGATCGAACCAAAGAATGTCAAAGAAGCATTGACAGATGAGTTCTGGATAAGTGCTATGCAAGATGAACTGTGTCAGTTCAAGAGGAATGAAGTTTGGGAACTGGTACCACGACCAGCAGGAACAAATGTAATTGGAACAAAATGGGTTTATAAGAATAAGTCTGATGAGCAAGGAGTTGTTACCAGGAACAAATCCAGATTAGTAGCTCAAGGATACACACAGATTGAAGGAGTAGACTTCGATGAAACATTTGCGCCTGTGGCTCGATTGGAATCCATCAGATTGTTGCTAGGAGTGGCATGTTTGTTGAAATTCAGATTGTTTCAAATGGATGTCAAGAGTGCTTTTCTAAATGGCTATCTTAATGAGGAAGTCTATGTTGAGCAGCCTAAAGGGTTTGTGGATCCAAACTTTCCTGATCATGTTTACAAGCTGAAGAAGGCTCTATATGGGCTGAAACAAGCTCCACGAGCTTGGTATGAAAGACTGACTGAGTTCTTAGTTAACAATGGGTACAGGAAGGGTGGTATTGATAAAAATCTTTTTGTCAAGGAGAAGGATGGGAAACTAATGATTGCTCAGATTTATGTAGATGATATTGTGTTTGGAGGGATGTCGGATGAAATGGTCCAACATTTTGTCACTCAAATGCAGTCTGAATTTGAGATGAGCTTGGTGGGTGAATTGACCTACTTTCTTGGATTACAAGTCAAGCAGATGGAAGACTCCATTTTTATTTGTCAGAGCAAATATGCGAGGAACATTGTGAAAAAGTTTGGACTGGATAATGCCAAGCATAAGAGGACTCCTGCTCCTACTCACTTGAAGTTATCCAAAGATGAAAAGGGAGTGAATGTTGAACAAAGTCTGTATAGAAGTATGATTGGCAGTCTGCTGTATCTTACAGCAAGTAGGCCAGACATAACTTTTGTTGTTGGTGTGTGTGCAAGATATCAAGCAGAACCCAAGGTCAATCAAATCAATCAAGTAAAGAGAATTCTAAAGTATGTGAGTGGTACATGTGATTATGGGTTGCTTTACTCCCATGACTCAAGTCCCATTTTATTAGGATATTGTGATACTGATTGGGCTGGAAGTGCTGACGATAGGAAGAGTACCTCTGGAGGATGCTTCTTTTGGGAAATAATCTTATTTCATGGTTTAGCAAGAAGCAGAATTCAGTATCCCTCTCTACTTCTGAAGCTGAGTACATAGCAGCTGGTAGTAGTTGTGCGCAACTGGTATGGATGAAGCAGATGTTGTCTGAGTATAATGTCACACAAGATGTCATGACACTATTTTATGACAACCTGAGTGCTATTAATATTTCCAAAAATCCCATTTAACATAGCAGGACTAAGCACATTGACATCAGGTATCACTTCATCAGAGAACTTGTGGAGGACAAAGTCATAACTCTTAAGCATGTGAGCACAGAAAATTAACTTGCTGACATATTTACCAAGGCTCTGGATGCAGTTCAGTTTGAAACCCTGAGGAGCAGACTTGGGGTGTGCATTCATGAAGAACTATAGCAATCAACGTTCCTTCTGGCTGCCAGATTGAACAGACTAAAGGAGGTTCTGGTAGTGCAGTGTGTGAATGAAGGGAAAATGCTGAAGTTTGTGCATGACTTTTGGGCATGTGATGTGGTGTGCATCTACTCTCTGATGCAGTTTACTCTGGATTATTTTGACTTGTTCTACTTGCCTTTGTCATATTTATGGCTAAAAAGGGGGAGTAGTATGTTGTGTGGATGTTTGTGTGGGGAGTGCTTGTGTGCTTGTGCTGCTGCAGTTGTTGAGGGGGAGAATGTGGAATGTTATTGCTGTTGAGGGGGAGTTTTGCCAGTTTACTATGATGAGTTTTTTTTTGCTGTATTGTGTGTTTATATGCAGCTGAAGGGGAGTGCTGCTATGCTGGATTTTTTTTTGTGTTTTCGCTGCTGTCTGATATATGGATATTTTTTTGGCTATTTGTGCTTCTTTACAAGTTTGTTTGTGTGTGTGTAGTTTTAGCCAAAATAAGCCAAAGGGGGAGATTGTTATTTCTGTGCTTTTGTGGTTGGCATTTATTTTGCTAAAACTATTATAGCAGCAAGATGTTGAATCTTAATGTTCTAAGTGGCTGCTTTCAACATGTCGAATGAAGATGTTCCATGGCAGCTCATAGGACATCGCGCTGTGAAGTCAGTTTTAATGCAGATTCTGTTACTATGATTTGTTACTGAATATTCTGTGAATATTTGGTTATCCTATGTGGCATCCAAAGCATTTTTGGATTGTGGTTATTTGTTGGTTTTTGGATTTGCTGCTGTTTCTAATTATGGAGACATAATAGGAAACTTTGGATTGAAGACCTATTTTGTTGGAGTTAATTTTGCAGAATTGTGAGCAGTCTATTTGCTGCATTTTTGAAGCCCAATTCAGTCCAGATTAATTTCTATATATTGACTGATGTAAACCTAGTTTTAGGTGTGGAACTTACTTGTGTTTTTAGGGTTTTCGAGTGTATTTTGTGAGCCTAACTGGTATCATTCTGATAACAGTATAAGGACTGATTTCTTGTGTTGTAAGTTCTGTCAAGTTACTCATAAGCTTTTAAGCATTGAGTTTCTTGTGTGTCAATCCTCATAAGCTGTGAAGTATTGAGGATTGTGTGTTTTGAAAGTGTGTCTTTTGGTTTTTGTTTCTTGTGTGGAAAGGTACCAATCACGGGTTGTGGTTGTAGAGGGATTTAAGGAGGGCCTCATACCTAGGTGAGTCTTAGGTAGAAGTCATAGGAAGGTTAGTGATTAAGTGAGCAGATTATTCGGTGTTTGTATGATCTGTAAATTGATACTATCGTATATTGATTTCGTCCCTGGCTTGATAGCCCCCAGAGTAGGTGTGTTAGACCGAACTGGGTAAACATATCGCTGTGTTATTTACTTTCTGCACTATTATTTTCAATTGTTATCTTGTTCATTGTGTTGGATATCAGTGTCTCAACATCTGTATAGGACATCTAATATTTGTGCCAGAATTTCATCTCTAATTCTTTTGTTGATTGTTTGGACTCAAATTTTAGCCCGATATCTTAAAGTCACATTTGGTAATTTTTCTGATTTTTAGTGTTTTAACTTGCGAATGCGTGGTAATGATAGTGTTTAAAGTTTTGTACACGTTCAAGGTATATGTTTATCGCTTTCTAGACTTTAGCATATTCATGATACTTAGGCTTTTTACAAACTTGCATGCCATTCATTCTTTTGTATACTTGTTCATGTGTGAATCACTTTAGTTCCCACCCTTTTTGTAAGGAAGCCTTCCATTGTTCATATATGCTCGGAGTACCAATATTCTTGTTTTAACTGGATTTTATTATGTTGAATCTTTTGTTTGTGTTGATTGTATGAAAGCATGAAAAGGATCAAGGCATTTGTTTCATTTTGAGCACAACCACCCTAGCCAAATAGTCAATTCACCTTGTGAGTGTGTGAGAATTTGTAACCCCTTTGAGCTTTTTGATCCATGTTTTTATTTGAACTTAATGCTTATCTATGAGTATTTAGTTCACTTATTTTTGATGGATTTTGTTTTTTCTTGGACCTCAACTTTGTGTTGTTGTATGGATTTTTTCCTTGCCTTAGAAAGTAGGAAGTATTCACATGATGATGTGGTTGAATTCAAGTTGGGAGAGAATGATTGTGTACTCATTGGTTGGATTCTATGAGGATTGAAAAAGAAAAGAAAAAAGAGAAAAAATATGAAAAAGAAAAGAAAAAAAAAGAAAGAAAAAGAAAAATCTTTGAAAAGGAAACAAAAAGAGTTCAATAATTGTGCTAAATAAGTATTGTGTTTTGTGTAACACTTGGGATTTTGGAAGAAGTTTGATTGAAATTTTGGTGTTTGAAACTTTGTGAGTTGAGCACTCCCTTAGATTTAGGCAAGTTTTTGTTTCAATTACCTTTAGAAATCGCCCCTTGTTTGTTTACCCGACCACATTACAACCTTGAAAAGTCCTTGTGATTCTTGCCTTTGTATGTTCAATGTGAATTTTTGGATGGATGCATAATTTAGTCTTTTGTTTGCAAGTTTGTTGTGTGAGTGAAAAATCATTCATTTTGTGTTTTTCATCTACCGATGAATGTTTTTGCTAGGTGTGATTCATATTTGAACTTGTGTTGTTTTAGAGTGTTTGGCATGATTTTTGTATTTTACATTTGTTTCGTGACTATGTTATCGTCGTAGTTTAGTGGTAAGTATTTACTTTGTGTGTACCATTTTCGATTGAACCATTGCATTTGTTTTTGTTTGTAAAAAACTTGTTGTAGCGTGATTTCTTGGATTTCGCTTTTGTTCCTTTTGATGTTGGCTTTGTTTGAGGACAAACAATTATGTAAGTTGAGGAGAGTTGATAAGTGCAAATTGTAGCAATTTTTGTATATATGTTTTGTTGCACTTATCGTTTCTTTTTGTTAAATATCATACGAATAAACCCTGTTTTGTTTATAAATGCGTGTAGTTTACATTTTAGTGTATATATTGCGTTTCGTGTAAATATCATTGATTTTAATTGATTTTATCTCATTTTTGTAGGTATTCAAGTAGTGGGATTTTGCCATTGTTGTATAGAGCATTGAATAAGCTTTCCAACGCTTCGAACCGGGCGAAAAACGGAATTACGGTTCAAAAGTTATGAAGAAAACAAGCTTTGGATTTTCAAGCATGCTTAGAGCGCGCTGAGCGCGCTCCTAGCCCACGGAAGGAGCAAATTCCAGCGAGTAGCGCTCTTCGAGCCCGCTTAGTGCACTTTTAAGGAGGTTTAACTTTAATAAGAGCGCGCTTAGCGCCCAAAACCGCGCTTAGCACGGTCTGCGACTTTGACAGTCCATAAATAGTGGAAAAACAGATTTTTTAGGGGATGGTTTGGGTATTTTTTTCTCCCGCTCCATCAAAATTCATTTCTTCATTGGATTTGCTTAGAAAACATCATGGAAGCTTGCATTTGGATGATCCGGAGTCGAATCTCTCGTCGATTGGTGTTGACAAACCAAGAAATGTTTGGTTCCTCTTGTCTCTTCTCTTTGTAATTTCTTCTTTGTTGGGTTTGTATATGTTTTTACTTTGATCTTATGTGTATTTTTTGATCATGGTGTTATATTTAATTTTCTTTACAAATATTTATCGATGATTGTCTCTGATTTTTGCTTTATGCGCGGGGTTTGGGATGTGTTAGAGATAAACTTTGCAAATCTTGATTAGGGATGATTATCTGTTAGTTTCTGGATGCTAGAGATAGATTTAGAGCTAACAATCTATTTGGGTGTGGAAGCTTAATGTCTTCTTTATTTCAAGGCTTCGTGCGCGAAAGTGACGAAGAGAGTAATACAGTTGTTTTCTCTCAGCTCGGTGTGTCAGAGATGAACACTATTATGAGCGATACCGGGTGATATTGAGGAGTATTGTATGTTGAGTGTAAATGGTCGATAAGTTTAAGTCTGTGACGAGTGGAATATATACATGCTTGATAAGTCTTTTCTCTCTGATGAATGAATTTTCTTATGTTCTTATTTAATTTTCCGCATTTACGCTTTAAACCATTTAAACCCAAACTCATTAACAATTAAATTGTCGAATGGCAGTTCAGTAGTACCGATCTCTGTGGACACGATAATTCCCAGAAAAATACTTCCAAATCTTTTATTGCTTGCCCTATACCGCATTCCAACATCTGGCGAGGATGATAACCAACCCTGAGGCTTTCAGAGCCAAGTATGGAGGACTGCTGTCTCTGTTAAGGGTCCATGTAATTGAAGAAATCCTGTCGACACTAATCCAGTTCTACGGTCTAGTCCATCACTGTTTCACATTCCCGGATTATCAGCTAGCACAACCATTTGAGGAGTACTCTCACCTGACTGATTTACATATTACTGATCAAGCTCCCTTTTCTGGAATGGAAGAGATTCCAAAGGATCAAACCATTGCAAGATGAATCTATTTGGATGAGTCAGAAGTCAGGACTCACATGATCATTAAGGGTGGTAACCAGGGTTTGCCAGCCCAGTTTTTGATAAAGAAAGCTCTGTACTTTTCTAGTATAGGGAATGTGGCCGCTTTCGAAAGTATCTTTGTTTTGCTCACCTATGGGTTATTTTTGTTTCCCAATATTGATAACTTCGTGGATATCAACACCATTAAGATTTTTTTGATTGGAAACCCTGTCCCGACCTTGCTCGCAGATGCTTATCATTCTGTACACTTAAGGAATTTGTAGAGTGGAGGAATGATCACATGCTGTGTACCCCTGCTATACAAATGGTTCACTTCTCACTTACCCAAGTCTGCTGCATTTTGGGATCAAAATAATACTTTACATTGGTCACAGAGAATCATGTCTCTTATCAACTCTGACATCGATTGGTACAATCGAATTTATGACGGGATCAGAATCATTGACCGTTGTGGAAATTTCCCAAATGTACCCCTTATAGGAACTAAGGGAGGAATCAAATATCATCCAATTTTAGTTCATCGTCAATTTGGATACCCGATGAGGCATGTCCCGTGTAATGCTCATCTGGAAGGTCTTTTCTTCAAGGAAGGAGAAAATGACAGGGCGCTAAAGACAGAAATAGTGCATGCCTGGAAACACGTTCATAGGAAAGGAAGAGAGTCTCTAGGAAAACCAGATTGTGTCTCGGTGGAGCCTTATCTCCACTGGGTACAAACTAGAGCTCTCAAGCTGAGGATGCCTTACCCTCGTCAGGAAGTTCTTCCGTTAAGGGACCCCGTCCTTTACTTTATGTCTGATACAGAAAAACTTCAGGTTACTCTCAACAAAGTTCAACAGGAGAAGAGGTCTTGGAGGAACAAGTACCGTATTCTCAATGTGAAGTGTAAGAAAATACAACAACTATTGAAAGATAAAGATGCTCTAATAGAGATTTTAGAGCAACATGCTGTAGAAAATCAGGATGACCAGAGGAATTTGCTCGCTCCTTTCACTTGGAAAAGGAATGACAACCGGACAACGGCTCAAGAGCCCCGGTCAAAGAAAAGGAAAGTACCAAAACCCGCACCTAAGCTCGCTTCAGAGAGGACTCAGGACCCATAAGTTTAGATTTCCTTTTACAGTACTTTGTAAATTACCGTATTTCCATTTCCGTAATCTTTGAATTCAATAAAATGGGGTTTCTCCACTGTTTGATATTTGCAATCCAATTATCGAAGTTTACTTTGAATAAACAAATATATATATATATACGATTAATATAATCAGTGCATATCGTTCATCATTCTCACACAACGCATTCTTCTTACCTATGAATCTCACGTCTGCGTCTCGATTCTAGAGTCAAACTGTCTCATTCGTACAATACTCGGGACAATCGACAGAAAAAGATGGATGATCTAGAGGAGGAGAATAGAGAGTTGAGGGAAGAGATCGACACTCTGAAAAAGGATCTGAGAAAGCTTCATAATGACATGCAAGCTCTAGCAGAAGCTCAGATGCAACAATAAATGACTGTGATCTCAGAGATCACATCAACGCCCATAGTGGAAAAGTATGATCCTAGGTACAAAATGTCGAAAGATCGTCCCTGGGGCATGCCTATTAACTATATCCTAGAAGGATATATTCCGCCAATCACTGAAGATCCGAAAACTGCAGCAGGAACCGTTGGGCCTGAAGGTTACAAACTTCGGGAAAACGAAAATGTCAGGGGCATGACAACAACTCCTAAAGGTTACAAACTTCAGGAAAGGGAAGGACCTAGAGTCACTGCCATGATGACTATACCACCACCCGTGGTACACACTGTCCCGGAAGGACAGATTCCATAGATACCTTCTGGTGGAAATGAAAGTATGTTCGACAGAATGAATGAGTTCCAGGAACAGTTCCTGAAGATGTAGAAAGAACTGCAAGCCCTTCGCGGTCAGGATCTATTTGGAAAAGATGCCGCAGACCTTTGTTTGGTCCCCAATGTGAAAGTTACGCACAAGTTCAAAGTGCCCGAATTTGAAAAGTACAAGGGTAACTCTTACCCTCAAAGCCATTTGGTGATGTACGCTCGGTGAATGTCAACTCAGACAAAGAACCAGGAGCTACTGATTCACTATTTTCAGGATAGTTTAACCGGTGTCGCACTCAAATGGTACATGGGTTTAAACCGCACTAAGATCGGTACTTTCAGAGATCTTGGCGCTGCTTCGTTTAGTAGTATAAGTATAACCTAGACATGGCACCAGACAGAGATTAACTCAGATCGATGTCACAAAAGGACAAGGAAACCTTTAAGGAGTATGCTCAGAGATGGCGTGAAATTGCCGCTCAGATTTGTCCACCTCTTGAGGAAAAGGAGATGACAAAGATCTTCTTGAAAACCTTAAGCTCATTTTACTAGGACAGAATGGTTGCCAGTGTGCCCAGTGACTTCGCCGAGATGGTGAGCATGGGAGTTCGTCTTGAGGAAGCAGTCCGAGAGGGACATTTAGTTAAAGACGCTAGATCATCAAGTAATACAAAACGATATGGTAGTGCCCTCCCTAAGAAAAAAGAGCAGGATATTGGGAATATCTCTCTCGAAAAGCAAAGGCGACGATATCAAACAGTACCAGTTGTAACTCCTGCTATCAACCCTGCGCCTGTTCCTACGTATCAACCTCAGGTTGCTCAGAGCCAACCAAATCAACAGCAATATCAGCAAGGGACACAACAGCCTCTTCAGTAGGCTAGTCCTCAGTATAACAATAATCATACAACACCAGCACCAGGGTTTGACCCTATACCCATGTTGTACGCCGAACTGTTTCCATTACTACTGGTCAAGGGACACTGTCATACCCCAAATTTTGACCACTAAGATTCCTATCATTATGCAAATCATCATCACAATATGGATGTACCTTTGTGCCTCATCAATCTCCTCAAGGAATTGTTGAGCATTCACTATAATCAAGCTTAGGGTTTCAAGCCCTCTCAAAGCTTTTAAACAAATGATCAATCAAGGAATGACATGATCTTTAACTTGTCTAACCTCTCAAACATCCACAAAGGATCAAGAGGACTCCCACATCAAGAATTAAGCACAAGAGTGCAACATTTCAAGTGGATCAAGCCTCAAGTACATCTAATACAAAGTCAACTGACGCAGAAAGTCAAAGTTTAACTTTTGGTCAACTTTGAGCTTCCCAAGCCATTACTCAAGAAAATATGATGGATGATTTAATTTGATCAAATTTAAATCAAGAAATCATTCAAAATTGCAAAATTGATCAAATTGAAGGAAACTTAGAAATTTTTTCTAAGTTAAAATCATGTTCAAGTGCACAACTTTTCAAGGTTGTAACTATTGATCCAAGCATCCATTGATTTTGAGTAAGAGCTACTTTTAAAGAGGATATTTGATACTTCAACATTGTAGAAGGAATCAACTCAAAATATCATAAGGATTGAAAGATATAAGTGATCAAAGTTTGGAATTCTTAATGTCTGATGTTCTGACATTGCATATGACATCGCTAATATTTTTCCAGCAAGAATGTCCCAACTTCAAGGATGTTTTTCTCCATGATCCAAGTTGAACCAGGTCTAGAGTCAAACATGAAAGTTGAAGTACATCATCTCAGCTTTCCAGAAAGTCCTAGAACGTCCTTGTAGCATACTCGAGCAAGGAGATATAATTTTTGCAAAAAGTATTGATAAAGCAGAATTTTCATGACAACTTTTAGGACAGATTTGACGACACAAGTTCAAGACCATTTTTGATGAATTTGCAAGCTGAACCGAGACCAAAGTCAAACATCAAAGTTAAATTATGTCATTAGGGCTTTCCAAAATGTATAAGAACTCCCATTAATCCAACTTGAGCAAGGAGTTATGAACCTCACAACAGGCCTTGCTCGAGCTGATTTTTTAGGACAGATTTTGCGCACTTTTCTTGTGCCACCTAATTTTCAAGATTTGTCACCATGCAAGACAAGCGTCAAAGATGCAATTCACTTCAACTCAAAATATCATAGTGGATTAAAAGATACAAGTGATTAAAGTTTGGAATTATTAATGTTCTTAATGTCAGATGTTTCAACATTTCATAGGACGTCATTAATATTTTTCCAGCAAGAATGTCCCAACTTCAAGGATGTTTTTCTTCATGATCCAAGTTGATTCAAGCCAAACCTTGAACATCAAAGTTGAAATACGTTATCTCAGCTTTCCAGAAAGTTGTAGAACGTCCTTGTAGCATACTCGAGCAAGGAGATATGATTTTTGCAAAAGGCATTGATAAAACAGAATTTTCATGACAGCTTTTAGGACAGATTTGATCACACAAGTTCAAGTTCAATTTTGACAACTTTACAAGTCTTATCTTCACAAACCTTGAACATCAAAGTTGACGTACATCATCTCAGATTTCCAGAAAGTCCTAGAACGTCCATGTAGCATACTCGAGCAGGGAGTTATGGATTTTACAAAAAGGCTTGCTGCTGCTGAATTTTTCATGGGACAGATTTGCACATTTCTTGTGCCACACGAATTTCCAAGCCTTTTCATCATCTTTGACACATCTGAGAATCAAATCTAAAGGGGATAATCACTGAGCCAAGCCTCCAAAGTCCTTGGAACAAGAAGTAGCATGATATTCCTAAAAATCCCTAAAAGAGGGACAAGACTCCAATTTTGGATTGGAGCATTTAATAGATGATTAGAGGTGGCATGGACTGACACATTTGTAACTGAATTCAGTCAAGATTCCTCCAACAAGTAGGGAACCAAAGCTCTGTGCTCTAACCTCTAGTCAATGGCTAGAGGAGACTTGGATTTTCATTGGCCAACATTGGCCAAACCTCTGCTGCAGCCACCATTCACTATTGCTGTGAAAACAAACTTGCTCTACTATAAATAGAGTTCATTTGTGCTCAGTTTGAGTACACCAAAGCCATCAAACAGATGCTTTCCTAAAAATCTCTTCTTTCACCTCAAATTTACCTTCCAAAGCAAGTAATTCTGAGTTTTTGAGTTAGAGAGCAATTCCACTCAAACTAATCACACACACCTCATATATATCATATGCAAGCTGTGCAAACTATCACAAGTGACCTGTAATCACAAAATCACAAAGTCACTTCTCAAAACCTCAAAATGACACCTTTTTGCATTTTTCAAGCCATGTCTTGATTCAGTCACTTACCAAACCAGATAAAACCTCAAACACACTCCAAATATCATCCTTGAACTATCCCAAATGGTTTCCAACATCTGGAACACCATTTGAGGGAGTTGCTATTTTGGTCACTTTTAACCCCTTTTGCAAGAAAGGGACAGTTTGTGTTTTTGCAGATACCAGCTGATTCCAACCATCCTAAAAGCTTATAAGAGGTCATTTGAGGGTGTCCAAAGTATCAAATCATTTCTGGAACAAAGCACTTAGTAGGTTGCACAAAATCTCCAAAAAAAGAGGTAAAATTCATAACTTGAATTCTTTGAATCATGCTTTCCTTTGATGTCCACATACATGCATCATATTGAACAATTCTTGAAGCAAAAATGTAGTCCTTAATGTGTATGTTATGATCCTCCTACTGTTTGCACTTTAACATGTTTATATGTGGAGTTTATGTTGTTTTAAACTTAAGGTGCAGATCTGGTTTTTTGCCTTGTGTGCGCTGTACATTAAGTTTCAGCATGTATGAGTGATACCATTGGATTCCTTGCGAAAAATTTGTCAAGACAGGCTCTTCCGGATCTTAATTCCGTTAAAAATTGAGAGAGTTATGAGTGTTTGAAGTTTGATAAAAAAGATGTTGAAAACTCATGAAAGATGTCGAATGTGATGTTGTGACATCTTTCCTCTTTTTCTTAGTTTATCTTCAAAACTCAGCCAATTCTTTTACATAGCAAAAATCATCATTTTCAAAATCTGCTTTACACACTTCTTATTCATACTCCAAAATATTTTATTCCACAAAAAAATTAGTTTTATATTATTTATTTAATATAATTAGTATTTTTGTGAATAAATTCCCTTTTAATGTTTTTAAAACATTTTGAAAGTGAATTCTCATATTGAAAATCAAGATTAAATGAATTTTATTTCATCTTGTGATTAAAACACCATTTTTCAAACCCCAACCAAAAATCACAAGTTGCTTATTTGGTATTTTTATCATTTTGTATTGATTTTCTTTTAAGAATTTACTTTTAAAATGATAAAATTAATTAGGATTTCTTCGATTTTCACCATCATAAAACTTTTTCAAACACTCATGGGCCTTTAATAGAGTGTAAGACCCAACCCCCTTTTAACCAAAACCTTTTGGGCCTCACTTATTGTATAAGTCCCTTTGCGTTAAAAGAAAACCTCGGCGCGATCGCCATTTTTAAACAAAAAATCAATTGGGCCTACCCTCGTGTTGTAAGCCCACAATACAGTTATATACATATGAAAGTGGTAAATGAAAGCGGGTAAACACTTACTCGGTTGTAGAGCTTCCATGCTGTTTGATTAGTTGTTCAACAAAGAAAGATTGAAAACAACAGTATATTCAAAATCAAAGGAGAAAGTGCTTTGAAATAAAAAGATTTGGGGCTTACAGCTCAAGGAGAAGCACAGGGTTTTATCAGTGAGCGCACTGTTGAATTTGTACAGAGGGACTTATGCAAGTGACTGAGGCCCAAAAAGTTTTCTGTACAAGGGGATGGGTCTTACACTCTCTCAAGAGGCCCAAAAAGTTTAAAGACAAAGAGTGGGGCTTATAACACGAGGGTAGGCCTAATTGATTTTTCGTTTAAAAATGGCGATCGCGCCGAGGTTTTCTTTTAACGCAGAGGGACTTATACAATAAGTGAGGCCCAAAATGTTTTGGTTAAAAGGGAATTGGGTCTTACACTCTAATAGAGGCCCAATGATTTTGAATGGGTCTTATAGTTCAAGGAGAGGCCCAGGTGGTTAATTTTAAACTGGCGACGATCGCGTCGTTTATTTGAAAATGTACAGAGGGACTTATACAACGAATGAGGCCCAAAAAGTTTTCTGTACACAGGGGGTTGGGTCTTACACTCTAATAGAGGCCCAAAAGTTTTGAATGGGTCTTATAGCTCAAGGAGAGGCCCAAGGTTATTTTTCAATAGGCGATGATCGCGCCGTTTGTTATTTACGATATCGGGACTTATACAATACACTGAGGCCCAAAAATGATTTGGTCAAAAAAAGGATTGGGTCTTACACTATATTAGAGGCCCGAAAGGTTTAAAGAAAAGAGTGGGGCTTACAACACGAGGGTAGGCCCAATTGATTTTTTGTTTAAAAATGGTGATCGCGCCGAGGTTTTCTTTTAACGCAGAGGAACTTATACAATGAGTGAGGCCCAAAAGGTTTTGGTTAAAAGGGGGTTGGGTCTTACACTCTATTAGAGGCCCAAGTGAGTTTTAAGAAAAGAAAAGATCTTAAAAGCATAAGTCCCATCCCCTTGTACAGAAAACTTTTTGGGCCTCAGTCACTTGCATAAGTCCCTCTGTACAAATTCAACAGTGTGCTCACTGATAAAACCCTGGGCCTCTCCTTGAGCTGTAAGCCCTAAATATTTTTATTTCAAAGCACTTTCTCCTTTGATTTTGAATATACTATTGTTTACAATCTTTCTTTGTTGAACAACAAACCAAACAACATGGAAGCTCTACAACCGAGTAAGGGTTTACCCGCTTTTATTTACCGCTTTCATATGTATATAACTGTATTGTGGGGCTGTTTCACTGTAAGTCTCCTTTCATAAACTCATATATATATAACTGTATTGTGGGGCTGTTTCGCTGTAAGTTTTCTTTCATAAACTCATATCAACTGTGTAATAATAGTATAGATATTTAGAGTTTCCCCGGCAACTACGTCTAGCACTAGGTAAAGTCGTTTTAATCACTCTTAGAAATAGTCTAAACTAGATCCCCATAGGATTACCAGACACAGTCTTCCCTCCTCTTGGGGTTAAACAATATGGAGATATGAAAGGCAGCATTCTCTGTGAACCCTTTCATAGACTGTCACTCATAGAAGTTGTCAAAGAAACTCTATTCCCCAGAGATGATCTTTTCTCCGTGAATGGCATCTCTTGAGTTTCTTCCAAATTCTCGGACTTTCCTGACTTTGATCTATTCTCAGTGAATAGCATTGCCTTGAACTTCTCGGGGTTTGGGGACCCACAGGCTTCTTAAAAGAACTTGTCAAAGAAACTCTACTCCCCAGAGATGATCTCTTCTCCGTGAATTGCATCTCTTGAGTTTCTTCCAAATTCTCAAACTTTCCTGACTTGATCTATTCCTTATGAATAGCTTGCCTTGAATTTCTCGGGGTTTGGGGACCCATCGGCTTCTTAAAAGCAATCGGCCTCCTCTTGGGCATCGTACAAGGACTCACAGGCTTCCTAAAAGCAACCCCGCCTCCTCTTGGGCTTCGTACAAGGACCCTACTGCTTCTTAGAAGTATTCACAGCCTCCTCTTAGGCTTCGTATAATAATCTCTTCCTCCGGGAATGATAGCCTCCTCTTGGGCTTAGTATAAGGACCCGTCGGCTTCTTAAAAGTTTTCAGCCTCTTCTTGGGCTTCGTACAAATTGTCCCGACGACCTCCTAGAGATATAGGAACAGAACTTAGTCATCTGCATAGAACAGTCCTTTCAAAGAGTCTACTACTGTTTCTCAAAGCATGGTACAAAAGATGAAACTCTAGACTTGGACAGTCTAATATCCTTGAGTCTCAGAGACATTCTCAAGTGACCCCTTCGTTAAATAGGAAGGAAACCCGTAGACTCGGACAGTCTCAATACCCTTCGGATTTCCCGCTTCCTTAAAGAACATGAATAACCCGGATCCTTGAATCAAATCCATGAGTACGATGTTGCTCATATAAGAACTGATTTTCTCTTTCAAAATCAGTATACTGGACCTGTCACTTAAACAGTAACTATAGCCTCCTCTTGGGCTTTGTACAATGATCCTCCCCAGCAGAGTCAACCAACGTTTAGCCTCTCTCTCGGGCTTTGTACGAGACACATAAGAGACTTCCTCGTTGAGTCAATCACCCTTTTGCCTCCATCTCGGGCTTTATACAAGATACAAAAAGGTTCTTATTGAGACAAACAAACAATGGCCTCCATCTCGGGCTTTATACGAGATACCAAAAGATTCCCTTGTCGAGTAAAACCTTTTCGACTCCATCTCGGGCTTTGTACGAGATACAAAAACACTCTCTTGTTAAGTATAAAAGATCCTCTTGTAGGATCAACCCCTTTTAGCCTCTCTCTCGGGCTTTGTACGAGACACATATTAGCCTCCTCTTAGGCTTTATATAAGAAAACCACTGGTTGATCCAATCAACCTTTTAGCATCAAAGCTGTGCCTCGTTCACAGTACACAAACATCAACAACTTCTTCCCCTTCATCTAATCGCTGTAAGTGGCAAGCCTCTGGATCATCTACATCCATGCCACTGTCCTTCTTTTAGCATGAAAAATTCCTAAGGAAAGATGTCATTGCTCTACACTGAGTTAAAGTCTTCTCCTTCAGGTTAAAATCCCCTATAAAGGAAATTATGGCATTGCTAGGATCCGCGTATCCCGATTAAAGTAATCCTCCCTTTATAAACCAGTCACCCAACAGTTGTGACAAACAGACCTCTTTAGAGATGACAAATTCTCTCTAAAGTCAAACCCTTTCAGCTTCACATCTTGGGCTTTGAACAAGATACAAATCACCTTTTGCTTCACGTCTTGGGCTTTGAACAAGACACCAAAAACAACCATTTCCTCCCATAGAATAGGAGGAACTACGAACACTCTGATTTCCCTATTTCGGTAAACGGGAATACGTAGGCATAAGATTGAAAGAAAAATCGTAGCGAGCACAATCAATAAAAAACCAAATCCCATACTCTCACATCAAAAAGCATCAGTCCTAACATCCTAATCCTTGTTCCCCGCCAGAAACCTTCTGTCAAGGTAAAAAGAAAGAAACCCGTATTGGCAAAAATACAAATAACCAGTACAAAGGTCCCCCCACATTGATAACATCCATAACCTAACAGACCGTTGTTTAAACTCAGTATGCAAAGCAGGGTTAATTGGAGACATCTATTTCCCTTCCTTATTTAGCTCATAATAGGATAAAAAATGAATCGACCTGCAGTACGCTCAAACCGTAGAGAGCGACCAGTGCTTAAGAACCGCGTCCAAAATCGCTCGCTACAGAAAAATGGCGCCCACCGTGGGACCGTTCAAAGTTAGATCTAGGCACGGTCTTCCTTTTCTTCACTTATGTGAAAACCACAGATCGGGGCTTCTGCCGGGGAACCCATTTTCTATTAGGAACTTAGGATTCATAGCTTTAAAGGTCTAGGATGTTTAGGACAAATATATATACTGTTTTTCCTAATTGCTATACGTGTTTATTTTTCTGCTAATGGGAATGCGTGTGATGCCGCATGTGGAAAGATTGAGTATACACTTAAGATAAGTGATGGCGACGAGGTCGACCATCAACCTCAGTGGAGGCTGACCAATGCAACCCATTCTCTCACCTAGACAATGGGCCAATTGTTAAGTCTGAGAAGCTGAGGAGCCAAACCCTTTTGTAGTGCAGAAACTATTGGGAATAGTTGTTACGCGATACTACCCTTATTTGAGGTTGGTGATCTATTCTCGGTGAATGGCACTTACTCTAAGATTGCTCTACAACTCGCTGGCGATCCGCTTGTTATTTTGCTTTCCTGGGAGGAGCTGATGATAATGAGTACAGGTACAAAAATACCCTAGTATAAACCTTTGGGGATGGGTAGAGCCTTGACTTCATGACAACGACCCTTTGACCCCAAGTTTTTTCTATGTTTTTGTGTGCTGCATTCATGCATTCATTTAAAAAAAACATTAAAACATTCAAAAAATTCTCTTCTAGTCTCTCTGTTTTTCAAATTAAACTAAGACTGTGATTGCAAATATCAGAGAAGAGGATTACGCTAATGGATTTCGGTAGAAGGAGAACTCATACGTACACCTTCAAGGTTCCAAAGTTAGAGGATTTGAGAAGGTTAGCAAGGTTGATCACTAACCCTGAGGCTTTCAGAGCCAAGCACGGAGGTTTGTTACCACTGTTAAGAATCCATGTGATTGAGGGAATCATGGATGCGCTTATTCAATTCTACGATCCGATTTATCACTATTTCACATTCCCGGATTACCAGCTATCACCAACGCTGGAGGAGTATTCTCATCTGATTGATCTACATATCACCGATCGAGCTCCATTTTCTGGACTGGAAGAAATTCCAAAGAATCAGACCATTGCAAGAGCAATTCATTTGGACGAGTCTGAGGTCAGGACTCACATGATCGCTAAGGGTGGCATCCAAGGTTTGCTAGCCCAGTTCTTGACGAAGAAAGCCTTGTATTTTGCCAGTATAGGGAACGTGACTGCTTTTGAAAGCATCTTTGTCTTGCTCACCTACGGGTTATTTTTGTTTCCCAACATCAATAACTTCGTCGATATTAACTCCATTAAGGTTTTTCTCATTGGAAACCCTGTGCCGACTTTGCTCGCAGATGCGTATCATTCTGTACACTTGGGGAATTTGTACAGCGGAGGGGAGATCACATGCTGTGTACCTCTGCTTTATAAATGGTTTATTTCCCACTTGCCCAAGTCTGCTGCTTTTTGGGATTGCAAGAGTGTCTTACGTTGGTCGCAGAAGATCATGTCCCTTACCAACTCTGATATAGATTGGTGTAATAGGATCTATGATGGAATCAGAATCATTGATCGTTGTGGAAACTTCCCCAACGTACCCCTCATAGGAACTAAAGGAGGAATCAACTACCATCCGGTATTGGTTCGTCGTCAATTTGGATACCCGATGAGACACGTCCCACGGGGTGTTCATCTGGAAGGTCTTTTCTTCAAAGAAGGAGAAAATGACAGAGCACTAAAGATGGAAATAATGCATGCTTGGAAACAGGTTCATAAGAAAAGACGAGAGTCTCTAGGAAAACCGGACTGTGTCTCGGTCGAGCCTTATCTCCATTGGGTACAAACTAGAGCTCTCAAGCTAAAAATGCCTTATCCTCGTTACATAATTCTTCCGCCGAGGGAATCTGTCATGTACTTCATGACGAAAACTAAAAAGCTTCAGGTTACTCTCAACAAAGTTCAAAAGGAGAGAAGGTCTTGGAAGAACCAGTACCGCACCCTCGACGTAGAGTGCATCCAAATACAGCAATTATTGAAAGAGAAAGATGCTCTGATTGAGATTTTGGAGCAACATGCTGTGGAGAATCAAGATGACCAAAGGAATTTGCTCGCTCCTTTCACTTGGCAAAGGAACGACAACCCGACAACGACCCAAGAGCCCCGGTCAAAGAAAAGGAAGATATCAGAATCAGTACCCGATTTCTCTTCAGAGAGGACTCGGGACCCATTAGCTTAGGCTTCTGTTTCTGCACTTTGTAATCTACTGTATTTTCGTTTCTGTAATCCTTCGAATTCAATAAAAAGGGGTTTCCCCACTGTTTGATATTTGTAATCTAATTGTCGAAGTTTATTTTGATTAAACCAAAATAACAATTAATATAATCATTGCATTCATCATTCTCACATCGCGTATTCTTCTTCCCTACGAATCTCACATTTGTGTCTCGATTCTAGAGTCAAACTGTCTCATTCGTACAATACTCGGGCCAATCGTCAGAAAAGGATGGATGATCTTGAGGAAGAAAACAGAGAGTTGAAAGAAGAGATCGACGCTCTAAGAGAGGATATGAGAAAGCTTCGTAACGACATGCAAGCCATGGCAGAAGCTCAGCTACAAAGAACTGTGATCTCAGAGATCACCTCAACGCCCATCATGGAGAAGTATGATCCTAGGTATCAAATGCCGAAAGATCGTCCCTGGGGCATGCCTGTTAACTATATCCCGGAAGGATATGTTCCGCCGATCACTGAAGATCAGGGAATCTCAACAGAAGCCGCTGGGCCTGAAGGTTACAAACTTCAGGAAAGCGAAGATGCCAGGGGCATACTGAAGACTCCTGAAGGTTACAAACTTCGGGAGACGCCAAGATTTACTGCCGTAGTCACGTTACCACCCCCTGTGGTGCACACTGTCCCGGAAGGATAGATTCCACCGATACCTTCTGGTAAGAAGGAAACTATGTTTGATAGAATGGATGAATTCCAAGAACAGTTCTTGGAAATGCAGAAGGAGCTGCAAGCCATTCGCGGTCAGGATCTATTCAGAAAGGACGCCGCAGACCTCTGCTTGGTCCCCAATGTGAAAGTCCTGCACAAATTCCAAGTGCCCGACTTTGAAAAATACAAGGGTAACTCTTGCCCTCAGAGCCATCTGGTGATGTACGCTCGGCGAATGTCAGCTCAGATGGAGAATCAGGGCCTACTGATTCACTACTTCCATGATAGTTTAACCGGTGCCGCACTCAAATGGTACATGGGTTTAAACTGTACTACGATAAGCACATGCAGAGATCTTGGTATTGCCTTCGTCCAACAATACAAATACAATTTGGACATGGCACCCGACAGAGATCAACTCAGATCAATGTCGCAAAAGGACAAGGAAACCTTTAAGGAGTATGCTCAAAGGTGGCATGAAATTGCCGCTCAAATTTGTCCATCTCTTGAGGAAAAAGAGATGACAAAGATCTTCTTAAAAACCTTAAGCTCATTTTACTATGACTGAATGGTTGCCAGTGCGCCCAGTGATTTCACCGAGATGGTGGGCATGGGTGTACGTCTTAAGGAAGCCATCCGAGAAGGACGTTTGGTAAAAGACACTGGATCGACGAGCGGTACTAAAAAATACGGTAGTGCTCTCCCTAAGAAAAAAGAGCAAGATATTGGGAATATCTCTCTCGGAAAGCAAAGGCGACGTTATCAACCAGTAGCAGCTGTGACTCCTGCTATCAGCCCTGCGCCTATTCCTATGTATCAACCTCAGGTTGCACAAAGCCAACCTGATCAGCAAAGGACACAACAGCCTCTTCAGCAGGCTCATCCCCAATACAACAACAACCGTACAACACGGCCACCAGGATTTGATCTTATACCTGTATCGTACGCAGAGTTGTTTCCATTATTGCTAGCCAAGGGGCACATTCAGACTAAGTCCCCTCTTACAGTACCAGAAAATCTACCTTTTTGGTTTAAGGTGGATCAAACTTGCCCTTACCACCAAGGAGGTCCCGGGCATAACATAGATAATTGTCTTAGTTTCAAATCCGACGTGCAAAATCTTGTTAGGAGCGGGGTCTTATCCTTCAAGGATACAAATCCTAATGTTCTCACGAACTCGCTGCCTCAACATGACAAGGCTGCAGTCAACCTAATAGAAGGAGAGACTAATAATGTCTATCAAATTCACGATGTACTCTTGTTAAAGACCAATCTGGTCAAGATGCATTGTAGACAGAGTGGATATGGCCATGTGCCACCTCATAGCTATCACCAGTGTGATATCTGCTCTAAAGACAACCAGGGATGTTCTGTCGTGCAAGCAACTTTACAGGAACAAATGGATCTCGGATGGATCCAAGAGCACTGAGTTCGTGGAGTTAACATGGTCTCCAAGAATTCCAACATCATTCAGAACCACGACATATATGCGATGAATGTTAACTTGGTGGCGATGCACTCAAGGCAAAGCCAATATCATAATCTGCCGCAGCATGATTACAGTTCTTGTCTGACTTGCTCGGTAAACAAACAGGGATGCTCTTTCATACAAGAGGCCCTCCAGCGTCAGATGGATCTTGGATGGATCCAAGACTACCATGATAGGAATCCCTATCAGATCAATATGGTTTAAATCTTTGACATTCGTGTGATGAATACCAACTTGGTAGAGTTACATGCTGAACAGTTCCGACTCAGATTCTTGATATCACATGACTATCAAAGCTGTAAAGCGGGTTACAAAAATGATCAGGGATGTGCCCTTGTCCAGGAAACACTTCAGCACTTGTTGAACCACTGGTGGCTTCCAATCTATATGGACGAAACGTAAATTCCATTTTGCTATCCCGCACAGAGTCCGAGATTTATACCACGGTCATATGTCGAAATGATATACGGAGATTGTGATCCGGAAGGATGCCGTGCTCCGCCAAATTCATTAGAGGAGGACACTCTAATGAAAGACAAATTTGACCACAATGACTATGGCCCGATGGATGGTCTGCCAATGTGGCAACCTTATCCAGGAGATTTGGGGCAAGAGAGTCAGTCGAACAATGAAAATCAGCTGACCGTCATTGAACAGAATACTTGTGTCCCCACCATGTCATGGGATCGACACTTAGGTCATTCAGAAACTACTCAACATGAAGATGAATTCGCAACGTTTGCAGGACTTAAATTCATCAACTATGCTTTTCCCGAGGTCAACGTCATCGAGAGGGATGACTCCTCCAGTTCCAAAGAAGTTTGGGATACCTTGGGACAACCGAGTGGAAAATACGACTATATGGTCAAGTACACTGCTCCCGAAAGCTCTCGTATCAGGTTCGAAGACATCCAGCCAACTGGATGGGGAGATACAACTGAGAGCACAAATACTTTGCAAAATGCAACTGAGGAATCCTCCTACAACAACTCTGCCTGGGAGACAGATTCCAATGATCCTGCTCCACCAGAAATCAGCGTCATTTCTGAAGACAAATCAAGGAAGGTACCAAACTTTGTGATTCACCGTGGAGTTTGCCTCCAATGGGTTGCTGTCGATGTTCCGAAGGTCGTTCACCAGTCAAAGTAATTACCATCTTTTAACCTTTCACCCTGCCCAGGTGAAACGGATGTTTTGATAGGGCTCGCTTTCTGTAAATTTCCCTCTTCGCTTTGCCCAAAGCGACAGAGTTTTGTTTTATAGGGCTGTAGTTTCAAGAGTCGACTTGTTCATTAATAAAATAACGTCGTTCTGTAATTTCCGCATTAATTGTTGTTTTTCTCTTTTTGCTTTTTCAGAAAATGGTAATCCTAAAAAACAGTTCAATAATAAAAACAAGCGAGTAACAAAAATAAAACACTGCACACTTTTGCATTTTCTCTATCTCTTCTAAACACAAATCATCATGTCATGTAGATTGCTTGTTTTAAACCCAGTTGAAAACATACGATCCGATGCCTTCTCCCAACTTTGAGTTCCCGGTATTTGGGGCTAAAGAAGAAGTTGACAATGAAATTCCAGAGGAGATCTCCCCATTACTCAGACAAGAGGAAAGGTCCATTGAACCTCATAAAGAGCCGTTGGAAACGGTAAACTTGGGTTAAAAAAAAGAGAGAAAAGAAATCAGGATTGGGACACTGCTCAGTCTAATTGCCAAAGAGAGTTTGATAAAGCTTCTCATAGAATTCCCCGATGTATTCGCTTGGTCCTATCAGGACATGCCAGGGTTGGATACCAGCATCGTGGAACATCACTTACCGTTAAGATCGGAATGTCTGCCAGTAAAGCAAAGGTTGAGACGGACTCACCCAGACATGGCCATCAAAATCAAAGAGGAGGTACAGAAATAGATTGACGCGGGTTTCCTCGCTACATCAGAATATCCTCAATGGTTAGCCAACATCGTACCCGTTCCCAAAAAGGACGGAAAGGTCAGAATGTGTGTTGATTACAGGGATCTGAATAAGGCTAGTCCAAAGGACGACTTTCCTTTACCACACATTGACATACTGGTAGACAGCATAGCAAAGTTCAAAATTTTCTCCTTCATGGATGAATTCTCGGGCTATAATCAAATCAAAATGGCGCCGAAAGACATGGAGAAAACTTCGTTCATTACCCCATGGGGTACCTTTTGTTACAAGGTAATACCGTTCGGTTTAAAGAACGCCGGGGGCAATCTATCAAAGGGCCACGACTACTCTGTTTCATGACATGATACACAAAGAGATAGAGGTATATGTCGATGATATAATTGCAAAATCAAAAACAGAGAGTGAGCACGTTGAACATCTGTCTAAATTGTTCGAACGTTTAAGAAAATTCAAGCTCCGCTTGAATCCCAACAAGTGCACATTCGGGTGTCCGTTCAGGGAAACTCTTAGGGTTCATCGTCATCCAGAAAGGAATTGAGGTTGATCCTGACAAGGTCAAGGCCTTTCAAGAAATGCCTTCTCCGAAAACTGAAAAACAAGTCAGAGGATTCCTGGGACGTTTGAACTACATCTCCAGATTCATATTCCTTATGACCGCGACATGCGCGCCAATCTTCAAACTACTCAAGAAGATACAATCATTTCTCACTGATTCCCAGGGAAAATGGACTCCGAATTATGATGGCCCCTATGTGGTCACGAAAGCTTTCTCAGGCGGGCGCCTTGAGACTTGCAACCATGGACGGAGAGGAATTTGCCTACCCCACAAATGTTGATGTAGTCAAGAAATACTTCGCCTAAAAAAAACGTCTCGATGGATTGAAAACCCGAAAGGGCGGGTCCAGGCAAAAAATTAGAGACATGATAAAAATAAATAAATAAAAACGTCTCGGTGGATTGAAAACCCGAAAAGGGCGGGTCCAGGCAAAAGTTAGAGACATGAAAAAAAAATCATCCTAGTGGATTGGAAACATCAAAGTATAATCTAGGCAAAAATTAGGGATAATGGCAAGTAACTATGTTCAACAGAGGCAAGTCCCTCAACAGCAGCAGTTATACCATCCATCGGAGGAAAACTCCAGTCAAGGTCATCTTCGACAGAAGCTCAGGATGCCCCGAATTCAAAGTTGGTAGAAGGATAGTGGTCGTTATGTTTCAACGTAGCCCTTTTCCCTGTAAATTACCATTTTCTAACTTTGTAAATACTCTTTGGAATCACGCGTTTGGCTGATCTCCATCTTATCAATAAAATTTGAGCCCTTATGCTTTTGTTTGTAATTCTTATTTGTTTTAGCTTTACAGAACGACGTTGTTAACATGATTAACGATTCTTGAAATAAAACAAAAATGAATTTACTTGTTAAAACTTTTTCTGCTTTTTAATAAAGATGGCAATTTCTTTTGACTGTTGAACATCGAAAGAGCATCGATTGCGTCTCCAAAGGCGTTTGAACTTCGAAGTGCAGAATCAAAGTACTCCTTCTAGACCATTATGCCTGAATGAAGGATCAACTATGTCAGAGACCATGTTTCGTCTGACATCCTCGGCCGAGTTCTTATCTCCTAAGCCGGCCAACATAGTTCCCCGCGAGGACTACTTCTCCTAAGCAAGGTAGAATTGCTACTTTTTTTTACCAACGGTACTTCTTCGCCCCGCGATGGCCGAGTATTCAGTCGTGTTCATCTTTTAGTCTATATAATTGTGTCAGTTTTGTCAGCGTATACATACATACATCATGCATTATTGATTTGCATTCACATTTCATATTGCATCACTATCACTCTAGTCGGTCTTGTCCCCTAGTAATAGAAGTTCTCTCAATCAAGTTATCAGTTCTTGCCTCGTCAGGAAACACTGCGTTTGAACAACCTCGCCTCCAGTTTATTTCTGGAAGGAAGTCTGCACTTGACCATTTTGATAACTTGAACCTCTGAAAAGCCAGAGAAGCTTTCTACAAATGTCACTCTTCGCCATTGAAGATGATATCCTTGCTTTCCCGGATTAAAGAAAAATCCCCAGAGAAAGCCTCCTAAGCAGAGATTTGGCAGTACGGTTGTCTCTCTCCGAAAGACCACTGACGAAAAGGTCATCGGCACCTCAAAATTGGACCACATCATATGGCATTTCTCCGGGAAGATCCCGAGAAAAGTATGATGTAAGATCCCAAGCGGAAATAGTCTCTCAAGATACTCGCTTTCCCCAGTAGATTCGGCAAATGGCGTCTCCAACAGAGAAGTTTGTGCACCTCTACAACTCAGACGATGGGTTCCCCAGCAAGTCTGACATCAAAAGTTTTTCCCTCAAATGGCATCTCCCCAGGAAAATTCGGCGAGAAGTTTGAAGGAAAACCGCTACTAACAGCGTTCCTTGTCAATAAAGTTTATTGACAAAAGAAACTAAGACCAGTTCCTTGGTAGGAAACCAGGATCGAGGGGAAGTTTAAATCAGAAACTAAGACCAGTTCCTTGGTAGGAAACCAGGATCGAGGGGAAGTTTAAATAAGAAACTGAGACCAGCTCCTTGGTAGGAAACCAGGATCGAGGGGAAGTTGACAAAAGAAACTAAGACCAGTTCCTTGGTAGGAAATCAGGATCGAGGGGAAGTTTACTTCAGAAACTAAGACCAGTTCCTTGGTAGGAAAGCAGGATCGAGGGGAAATTCACAAATCAGAAACTAAGACCAGTTCCTTGGTAGGAAACCAGGATCGAGGGGAAGTTTACTTTTTCTAAGCATCATCGCTTAGCAAAAGAAGATGAATGCGTGAGCCGCCATTCATAACCACCATCAAAATTTTGGGTATTCCGATATTTAATCCTCTTGCACCCCGAATGCCCGAATACCTTCGCCATTCACACCTTCGGGTCCAAGAAGATTAAATAGGGGCATCTGTCATACCCCAAATTTTGACCACTAAGATTCCTATCATTGTGCAAATCATCATCACAATATGGATGTACCTTTGTGCCTCATCAATCTCCTCAAGGAATTGTTGAGCATTCACTATAATCAAGCTTAAGGTTTCAAGCCCTCTCAGAGCTTTTAAACAAATGATCAATTAAGGAATGACATGATCTTCAACTTGTCTAACCTCTCAAACATCCACAAAGGATCAAGAGGACTCCCACATCAAGAATTAAGCACAAGAGTGCAACATTTCAAGTGGATCAAGCCTCAAGTATATCTAATACAAAGTCAACTAACGCAGAAAGTCAAAGTTTGACTTTTGGTCAACTTTGAGCTTCACAAGCCATTACTCAAGAAAATATGATGGATGATTTAATTTAATCAAATTTAAATCAAGAAATCATGCAAAATTACAAAATTGATCAAATTGAAGGAAACTTAGAAATTTTTTCTAAGTTAAAATCATGTTCAAGTGCACAACTTTTCAAGGTTGTAACTATTGATCCAAGCATCCATTGATTTTGAGTAAGAGGTACTTTTAAAGAGGGTATTTGATACTTCAACATTGTAGAAGGAATCAACTCAAAATATCATAAGGATTGAAAGATATAAGTGATCAAAGTTTGGAATTCTTAATGTCTGATGTTCTGACATTGCATATGACATCGCTAATATTTTTCCAGCAAGAATGTCCCAACTTCAAGGATGTTTTTCTCCATGATCCAAGTTGAACCAGGTCTGGAGTCAAACATGAAAGTTGAAGTACATCATCTCAGCTTTCCAGAAAGTCCTAGAACGTCCTTGTAGCATACTCGAGCAAGGAGATATGATTTTTGCAAAAAGTATTGATAAAGCAGAATTTTCATGACAGCTTTTAGGACAGATTTGACGACACAAGTTCAAGACCATTTTTGATGACTTTGCAAGCTGAACCGAGACCAAAGTCAAACATCAAAGTTAAATTATGTCATTAGGGCTTTCCAAAATGTATAAGAACTCCCATTAATCCAACTTGAGCAAGGAGTTATGAAACCTCACAACAGGCCTTGCTCGAGCTGATTTTTTAGGACAGATTTTGCGCACTTTTCTTGTGCCACCTAATTTTCAAGCTTTGTCACCATGCAAGACAAGCATCAAAGATGCAATTCACTTCAACTCAAAATATCATAGTGGATTAAAAGATACAAGTGATTAAAGTTTGGAATTATTAATGTTCTTAATGTCAGATGTTCCAACATTTCATAGGACGTCATTAATATTTTTCCAGCAAGAATGTCCCAACTTCAAGGATGTTTTTCTTCATGATCCAAGTTGATTCAAGCCAAACCTTGAACATCAAAGTTGAAGTACGTTATCTATGCTTTCCAGAAAGTTGTAGAACGTCCTTGTAGCATACTCGAGCAAGGAGATATGATTTTTCGTAAAAGGCATTGATAAAACAAAAATTTTCATGACAGCTTTTAGGACAGATTTGATCACACAAGTTCAAGTTCAATTTTGACAACTTTACAAGTCTTATCTTCACAAACCTTGAACATCAAAGTTGACGTACATCATCTCAGCTTTCCAGAAAGTCCTAGAACGTCCATGTAGCATACTCGAGCAGGGAGTTATGGATTTTACAAAAAGGCTTGTTGCAGCTGAATTTTTCATGGGATAGATTTGCACATTTCTTGTGCCACACGAATTTCCAAGCCTTTTCATCATCTTTGACACATCTGAGGATCAAATCTAAAGGGGACAATCACTGAGCCAAGCCTCCAAAGTCCTTGGAACAAGAAGTAGCATGATATTCCTAAAAATCCCTAAAAGAGGGACAAGACTCCAATTTTGGATTGGAGCATTTAATAGATGCTTAGAGGTGGCATGGACTGACACATTTGCAACTGAATTCAGTCAAGATTCCTCCAACAAGTAGGAAACCAAAGCTCTGTGCTCTAACCTCTAGTCAATGGCTAGAGGAGACTTGGATTTTCATTGGCCAACATTGGCCAAACCTCTGCTGCAGCCACCATTCACTATTGCTGCGAAAACAAACTTGCTCTACTATAAATAGAGCTCATTTGTGCTCAGTTTGAGTACACCAAAGCCATCAAACAGATGCTTTCCTCAAAATCTCTTCTTTCACCTCAAATTTGCCTTCCAAAGCAAGTAATTCTGAGTTTTTGAGTTAGAGAGCAATTCCACTCAAACTAATCACACACACACCTCATATATATCATATGCAAGCTGTGCAAACTATCACAAGTGACCTGTAATCACAAAATCACAAAGTCACTTCTCAAAACCTCAAAATGGCACTTTTTTGCATTTTTCAAGCCATGTCTTGATTCAGTCACTTACCAAACCAGATAAAACCTCAAACACACTCCAAATATCATCCTTGAACTATCCCAAATGGTTCCCAACATCTGGAACACCATTTGAGGGAGTTGCTATTTTGGTCACTTTTAACCCCTTTTGCAAGAAAGGGACAGTTTGTGTTTTTGCAGGTACCAACTGATTTCAACCATCCTAAAAGCTTCTAAGAGGTCATTTGAGGGTGTCCAAAACATCAAATCATTTCTGGAACAAAGAACTTGGTAGGTTGCACAAAATCTCCAAAAAAAAGAGGTAAAATTCATAACTTGAATTCTTTGAATCATGCTTTCCTTTGATGTCCACATACATGCATCATATTGAACAATTCTTGAAGCAAAAATGTAGTCCTTAATGTGTATGTTATGGTCCTCCTACTGTTTGCACTTTAACATGTTTATATGTGGAGTTTATGTTGTTTTAAACTTAAGGTGCAGATCTGGTTTTTTGCCTTGTGTGCGCTGTACATCAAGTTTCAGCATGTATGAGTGATACCATTGGATTCCTTGCAAAAAATTGGTCAAGACAGGCTCTTCCGGATCTTAATTCCGTTAAAAATTGAGAGAGTTATGAGTGTTTGAAGTTTGATAAAAAAGATGTTGAAAACTCATGAAAGATGTCGAATGTCATGTTGTGACATCTTTCCTCTTTTTCTTAGTTTATCTTCAAAACTCAACCAATTCTTTTACATAGCCAAAATCATCATTTTCAAAATCTGTTTTACACACTTCTTATTCATACTCCAAAATATTTTATTCCACAAAAAAAATTAGTTTTATATTATTTATTTAATATAATTAGTATTTTTGTGAATAAATTCCCTTTTAATGTTTTTAAAACATTTTAAAAGTGAATTCTTATATTGAAAATCAAGACCAAATGAATTTTATTTCATCTTGTGATTAAAACATCATTTTTCAAACCCCAATCAAAAATCACAAGTTGCTTATTTAGTATTTTTATCATTTTGTATTGATTTTCTTTTAAGAATTTACTTTTAAAATGATAAAATTAGGATTTCTTCGATTTTCACCATCATAAAACTTTTTCAAACACTCATGGGCCTCTAATAGAGTGTAAGACCCAACCCCCTTTTGACCAAAACCTTTTGGGCCCCACTTATTGTATAAGTCCCTTTGCGTTAAAAGAAAACCTCTGCGCGATCGCCATTTTTAAACAAAAAATCAATTGGGCCTACCCTCGTGTTGTAAGCCCCACTCTTTTCTTTAAACCTTTTGGGCCTCTAATAGAGTGTAAGACCCAATCCTTTTTTTGACCAAATCATTTTTGGGCCTCAGTGTATTGTATAAGTCCCAATACCGTAAAAAACAAACGGCGCGATCATCGCCTATTGAAAAATAACCTTGGGCCTCTCCTTGAGCTATAAGACCCATTCAGAACTTTTGGGCCTCTATTAGAGTGTAAGACCCAACCCCCTATGTACAGAAAACTTTTTGGGCCTCATTCGTTGTATAAGTCCCTCTGTACATTTTCAAATAAACGACGCGATCGTCGCCAGTTTAAAATTAACCACCTGGGCCTCTTCTTGAGCTATAAGACCCATTCAAAATCATTGGGCCTCTATTAGAGTGTAAGACCCAATCCCCTTTTAACCAAAACATTTTGGGCCTCACTTATTGTATAAGTCCCTCTGCGTTAAAAGAAAACCTCGGCGCGATCGCCATTTTTAAACGAAAAATCAATTGGGCCTACCCTCGTGTTATAAGCCCCACTCTTTGTCTTTAAACTTTTTGGGCCTCTTGAGAGAGTGTAAGACCCATCCCCTTGTACAGAAAACTTTTTGGGCCTCAGTCACTTGCATAAGTCCCTCTGTACAAATGCAACAGTGCGCTCACTGATAAAACCCTATGCCTCTCCTTGAGCTGTAAGCCCCAAATCTTTTTATTTCAAAGCACTTTCTCCTTTGATTTTGAATATACTGTTGTTTTCAATCTTTCTTTGTTGAACAACTAACCAAACAGCATGGAAGCTCTACAACCGAGTAAGTGTTTACCCGCTTTCATTTACCGCTTTCATATGTATATAATTGTATTGTGGGGCTGTTTCACTGTAAGTCTCCTTTCATAAACTCATATATATATATATATATATATAACTGTATTGTGGGGCTGTTTCACTGTAAGTCTTCTTTCATAAACTCATATCAACTGTGTAATAATAGTATAGATATTTAGAGTTTCCTCGACAACTACGTCTAGCACTAGGTAAAGTCATTTCAATCACTTTTAGAAATAGTCTAAACTAGATCCCCATAGGATTACCAGACATAGTTTTCCCTCCTCTTGGGGTTAAACAATATGGAGATATGAAAGGCAGCATTCTCTGTGAACCCTTTCATAGACTGTCACTCATAGAAGTTGTCAAAGAAACTCTATTCCCCAGAGATGATCTTTTCTCCGTGAATGGCATCTCTTGAGTTTCTTCCAAATTCTCGTACTTTCCTGACTTTGATCTATTCTCGGTGAATAGCATTGCCTTGAACTTCTCGGGGTTTAGGGACCCACAGGATTCTTAAAAGCACTTGTCAAAGAAACTCTACTCCCCAGAGATGATCTCTTCTCCGTGAATTGCATCTCTTGAGTTTCTTCCAAATTCTCGAACTTTCCTGACTTGATCTATTCCTTGTGAATAGCTTGCCTTGAATTTCTCAGGGTTTGGGGACCCATCGGCTTCTTAAAAGCAATCGGCCTCCTCTTGGGAATCGTACAAGGACCCACAGGCTTCCTAAAAGCAACCCCGCCTCCTCTTGGGCTTCGTACAAGGACCCTACGGCTTCTTAGAAGTATTCACAGCCTCCACTTAGGCTTCGTATAATGATCTCTTCCTCCGGGAATGATAGCCTCCTCTTGGGCTTAGTATAAGGACCCGTCGGCTTCTTAAAAGTTTTCATCCTCTTCTTGGGCTTCGTACAAATTGTCCCGACGACCTCCTAGAGGTATAGGAACAGAACTTAGTCATCTGTATAGAACAGTCCTTTCAAAGAGTCTACTACTGTTTCTCAAAGCATGTTACAAAATATGAAACTCTAGACTTAGACAGTCTAATATCCTTGAGTCTCAAAGACATTCTCAAGTGACCCCTTCGTTAAATAGGAAGGAAACCCGTAGACTCGGACAGTCTCAATACCCTTCGGATTTCCCGCTTCCTTAAAGAACAAGAATAACCCGGATCGTTGAATCAAATCCATGAGTACGGTGTTACTCATATAAGAACTAATTTTCTCTTTCAAAATCAGTATACTGGACCTGTCACTTAAACAGTAACCATAGCCTCCTCTTGGGCTTTGTACAATGATCCTCCCCAGCGGAGTCAACCAACGTTTAGCCTCTCTCTCGGGCTTTGTACGAAACACATAAGAGACTTCCTCGTTGAGTCAATCACCCTTTTGCCTCAATCTCGGGCTTTATACGAGATACAAAAAGGTTCTTATTGAGACAAACAAACAATAGCCTCCATCTCGGGCTTTATACGAGATACCAAAAGATTCCCTTGTCGAGTCAAACCTTTTCGCCTCCATCTCGGGCTTTGTATGAGATACAAAAACACTCTCTTGTTGAGTATAAAAGATCCTCTTGTAGGATCAACCCCTTTTAGCCTCTCTCTCAGGCTTTGTACGAGACACATATTAGCCTCCTCTTAGGCTTTATATAAGAAAACCACTGGTTGATCCAATCAACCTTTTAGCATCAAAGCTGTGCCTCGTTCACAGTACACAAACATCAACAACTCCTTCCCCTTCATCTAATCGCTGTAAGTGGCAAGCCTCTGGATCATCTACATCCATGCCACTGTCCTTCTTTTAGCATGAAAAATTCCTAAGGAAAGATGTCATTGCTCTACACTGAGTTAAAGTCTTCTCCTTCAGGTTAAAATCCCCTATAAAGGAAATTATGGCATTGTTAGGATCCGCGTATCCCGGTTAAAGTAATCCTCCCTTTATAAACCAGTCACCCAACAGTTGTGACAAACAAACCTCTTTAGAGATGACAAATTCTCTCTAAACTCAAACCCTTTCAGCTTCACATCTTGGGCTTTGAACAAGATACAAATCACCTTTCGCTTCACGTCTTGGGCTTTGAACAAGACACTAAAAACAACCATTTCCTCCCATAGAATAGGAGGAACTACGAACTCTCTGATTTCCCTGTTTCGGTAAACGGGAGTACGTAGGCATAAGATTGAAAGAAAAATCTTAGCGAGCACAATCAACAAAAAAACCAAATCCCATACTCTCACATAAAAAAGCATCAGTCCTAACATCCTTATCCTTGTTCCCCGCCAGAAACCTTCTGTCAAGGTAAAAAGAAAGAAACCCGTATTGGCGAAAATACAAATAACCAGTACAAAGGCCCCCACATTGATAGCATTCGTAACCTAACAGACCGCTGTTTAAACTCAGTATGCAAAGCAGGGTTAATTGGAGACATCTATTTCCCTTCCTTATTTAGCTCACAATAGGATAAAAAATGAATCGACCTGTAGTACGCTCAAACCGCAGAGAACGACCAGCGCTTAAGAACCGCGTCCAAAATCGCTCGCTACAGACACGTCCAAACCAGGTCTCCTCTTACAGTATCAAAAAATCCGCCTTTTTAGTTCAAAGCATATTAGACTTGCCCTTACCATCAATGAGGACCAGGGCATAACATAGAAAACTATATCAGTTTCAAATCTGATGTGCAAAAGCTTGTTAGGAGCGGGGTCTTATCTTTCAAAGATACGAATCCGAATGTTCTCACGAACTCGTTGCCTCAACACGAGAAAGCTGCGGTAAATTTGATAGAAGAAGAGTCTAACAACAACTATCAAATTCATGATGTACTCTTATTGAGGGCCAACTTAGTCAAAATGCATTGTAGACAGAGAGGATACGGCCATGTGCCACCTCATAATTATCATCAATGTGATATCTGCTCTAAAAACAATCAAGGATGTTCTGTGGTGCAATCAGCGCTACAGGAACAGTTGGATCTCGGGTGGATCCAAGAACATCGAGTTCGTGGATTTAACATGACTTATACGAATTCCAACATCATTAAGAACCACGGCATCCGTGCAATGAATGTCAACTTGGTGGCAATGCACTTAAGCCAAAGCCAACATCATAACCTGCCATGGCATGATTACAATTCCTATCTGATTTACTCGATAAACAAATAGGGATGCTCTTTTGTACAAGAGGCTCTCCAGCGTCAGATGGATCTTGGATGGATTCAGGATTACCGCGATAGAAATCAGTATCAAGTGACTATGATTCAAATTTTTGATATTTGTTTGATGAATACCAGCTTGGTGGAGTTACACGCCAGACAGGCCCAACTCGGTTTTCTCACTTCACGTGATTATCAGAACTGTAACCTATGTTGTGAGAGTAACCAAGGGTGCGCTCTCATTCAAAGAACTTTACAACACTTGTTAAACCATTGTTGGCTTCCGATCTATATGGATGAAGACACACAACAAATCAGTGTGACAAACAGGAACCCTACTAGGCATCAAAGTCAGGATGTTCGATCTATGGAAATAGACCTGGTAAGGTTGAACTGCATTCAAAGCGAACATGGCCAGATGCCACCACACAACTACGAGCACTGTAGAGTCTGCTCAGAAAATAATCAAGGATGTTACCTTGTGCGAGCAGCCTTTCAAAGTCAGTTGACTCCCAAAAAAATTTAACCATGTCCAAATTCTGGATCAATCAACTGGATGCCAGACTATTTCGCTGATTAGATTAAGGATGTTATCGTGATCTCTGATCGCGAAGGGACCAAGGATGTTTGTACCATCATCCCTCTACTTGACGAATCGAAGGTTCTTAACCAGGAACTGATTGAAGTTACTTACGATAGTCAGAGAAATCAGAAGGCTCCTGTAGTTATATATCTGCCGGGACCAGTACCGTATGAATCAACTAAGGCTATCCCTTAGAAATACGATGCAACAACAATTGAGAATGGAAAGGAAATTCCATTACCCTCCGTCGTGAATATTGCAGACATCAGTCGAGTAACACGGAGTGGTCGAATCTTCAACCGAGGAGTTGGAGAACCTAACAGAGAAAAGGAACCTCACACAGAAGTTCCTAATCCACCAGTCGGTCAATCCAGTGATCCTGACCTTTCAAAGAACAATGATGAGATGCTAAAGCTCATCCAAAGGAGTGAATACAACATTGTTGATCAACTGTTACAAACTCCTTCAAAAATCTCAGTGTTATCGCTTTTGCTCAGTTCTGAAGCCCACAGAGAGGCTCTACAGAAAGTCTTAGAACAGGCCTTTGGGGAACAGGATGTGTCAATACGACAGTTCGATAGCATCGTCTCTAACATCACTTCCTGCAACAACTTAGGGTTTAGTGATGAGGAATTGCCAGAACATGGCCTAAGTCACAACATGGTGCTCAATATCACAGTCAACTGCCAGGACGATGCTTTAGCCAGCGTACTGGTAGACACTGGATCAGATCTAAATGTAATTCCAAAGTCTACTTTGATGCGATTATCATTCAAAGGATCTCCGATGAGAGGCAGTGAGGTCGTCGTCAAAGCATTTGACGGGTCTAGAAAAACAATTATCGGCGAAGTCGACCTTCCCATAACTATCGGTCCTCACACTTTCCTAGTCACTTTCCAGGTCATGGACATCCAAGCAACATACAGCTGTTTATTGGGAAGACCTTGGATACACCAGGTTGGGGTAGTCACTTCGACACTTCACCAGAAGCTGAAGTTTGTCAAGAATGACCAACTCGTCACGGTCTGTGGAGAACAAGCCTTGATCGTGAGTAACCTTTCATTGTCCACTTATGTAGAACCCGAGGAGGTTGTGGGAACTCAGTTTCAAGCGCTTTTAGTGAGCAATGAGAATCAATCAGAAAAAGGAACATTGATTTCCTCATACAAAGATGCTCTCGAAGTAATCGAGAGTAACAACGCAAAAGGATGGGGACAGCTTGTCATTTCTACTGATAACAAGACAACGAAAGGTTTTGGCTTTTCCTCAACCTATACCCATACTACTAAAGATGAAAGTTTTCACCCCATTCAGAAATTCTTCCATAGTGGAGGTTTCCTTCACCCAGTGTCTCAAGAAGTACATACCATCAATGAGGAAGATTCCTCCGATACAGATGAAGAGTGGAAATCCTATCTTAACGAGGATGGTTATATGTCTCAGGAAGAGGTGCCTACGCCATTTTGCTATCCCGCACAGAGTCTGAGATTTATACCAAGGTCAGATGTCGAAATGATATACGGAGATTGTGAACCGGAAGGATACCATGCTCCACCAAATTCATTAGGGGAGGACACTCCGATGAAATAAAACTTTGACCATGACTATTATGGCCCGATGGATGGCCTGCCTATTTGGAAGCCGTACCCAGGAGACTCGGGGCAAGAAAATTAGCCGAACGATGAAAATCAGCTGAGCATCATTGAAAAAAATACCTGCGTCCCCACCATGTCATGGGATCAACACTCAGGTCATTCAGAAAATATCCAGTGCGACGATGAATTTGCAAAGTTTGCAGGACTAGAATTCATCAACTATGATTTTCCCCGAGGTCAACGTCATCGAGAGGGATGACTCCTCCAGTTCCAAAGAAGTGTGGGACACCTTAGGACAATCAAGTGGCAAGTATGACTTCTTGGTCAAGTACATTGCTCCTGAAAGACATCCAGCCAATTGGATGGGGAGATTTGCCTGAGAGCACAAATACTATGCAAAATACAACTGAGGAATCCTCCTACGACAACTCTGCATGGGAGACAGATTCCAATGATCTTGCTCTACCAGAAATCAACATTATTTCTGAAGACAAATCAAGAAGGAAAGTACCAGACTTTGTGATTCACCGAGGAGTTCGTCGCCAATGGGTTGCAATCGATGTTCCGAAGATTGTTCATAAGTCAAAGTAATGGCTGTCTTTATCTTAACCTTTCACCCTGCCCAGGTGAAACAGATGTTTTGATAGGGCTCACTTTTCTGTAAATATACCTCTTCGCTTCGCCCAAAGCGACAGAGTTTTGTTTTATAGGGCTGTAGTTTCAAGAATCAACAAAATCATAAATAAATAACGCCGTTCTGTAATTTCCGCATTTATTGTTGTTTTCTCTTTTCTTTCTTCAGAAAATTGTAATCCTAAAAAACAACTAATAAAAACAAGCAGTTTTCAGAAAAACACTGCACACACTCTTGCATTTCTCTCTATCTCTTCTAAAATACAATCATCACGTCATGCAAATTTCTTGTTTTAAACCCCATTGAAAAGTATGATCCGATGCCTTCTCCCAACTTTGAATTCCCGGTATTTGAGGCTGAAGAAGAAGATGACGAAGAAATTTTAGAGGAGATCTCCCGATTACTTAGACAAGAGGAAAGGTCCATTAAACCCCACAAAGAGCCGTTGGAAACAGTCAACTTTGGTTCAGAGGAAGAGAGAAAAGAAGTCAAGATTGGGGCACTGCTCAGTCCAACTGTTAAAGAAAGTTTGACAAAGCTTCTCAAAGAGTTTCCCGATGTATTTGCTTGGTCCTATCAGGACATGCCATGGTTGGATACCAGCATCGTGGAACATCATTTACCGTTGAGATCAGAATGTCCACCAGTAAAACAGAGGTTGAGACGGACTCACCCAGACATGGCCATCAAAATCAAAGAGGAAGTACAGAAACAGATTGACGCGGGTTTCCTCGCCACCTTAGAATATCCTCAATGGTTAGCCAACATCATACCAGTTCCAAAAAAGGACGGAAAAGTTAGAATGTGTGTAGACTACAGGGATCTGAACAAAGCTAGTCCGAAGGATGACTTTCCCTTATCACACATAGACATGCTAGTAGATAGTACAATAAAGTTTAAAGTATTCTCCTTCATGGATAGATTCTCAGGCTATAATCAGATAAAAATGGCGCTGGAAGATATGGAAAAAAAATTTCATTCATCACCCCTTGGGGCACCTTTTGTTACAAGGTAATGCCATTCGGTTTGAAAAACGCCGGGACAACCTATCAAAGGGCCATGACTACTCTGTTTCATGACATGATACATAAAGAAATAGAAGTGTATGTCGATGATATGATTGCCAAATCTAAGACAGAAGAGGAGCATGTGACCCACCTGTCAAAGCTATTCGAGTGGCTGAGAAAGTATAAACTCTGCTTGAATCCTAACAAGTGCACATTCGGTGTCTGTTCTAGGAAACTTTTAGGATTCATCGTCAGCCAGAAAGGAATTGAGGTTGATCCTGACAAGGTCAAGGCCATTCAAGAAATACCTTCTCCAAAGACTGAAAAACAAGTAAGGGGATTCCTGGGACGTTTGAATTACATTTCCAGATTTATATTCCTCATGACCGCGACATGCGCGCCAATTTTTAAATTACTCAAAAAGAATCAGGACTGCGTTTGCACAGAAGATTGCCAAACCGCCTTCGACAGTATCAAAGAGTATCTGTTGAACCCACTGATTCTATCACCTCCAGTGGAAGGAAGGCCGCTAATCATCTACTTAACAGTTTTGGAAGACTCAATGGGATGTGTACTTGGCCAACAAGACGAAACAAAAAGAAAAGAGTCTGCCATCTACTATTTGAGCAAGAAATTCACCAACTGCGAGACTCGGTACACTATGCTTGAGAAAACTTGCTGTGCTCTGGCTTGGGAAGCCAAACGTCTTCGCCAATACATGATTCGTCATACTACTTGGTTAATCTCCGAAATGGATCCGATCAAGTACGTCTTTGAAAAACCTGCTCTCGCGGGAAGGATTGCCCGTTGGCAGATGTTGTTATCAAAATACAACATCGAGTACCACGCTCAGAAAGCCGTTAAAGGAAATGTTTTAGTCGATCATTTGGCTCATCAATCGATTAAAGATCAGGAATCAGTCGGGTTTAACTTCCCAGACGAAGATGTCATGTATCTAAAAATACAAGATTGCGATGAACCGCTACCCAGTGAAGGGCCAGAACCAGGTTTCCAATGGGGACTTATCTTTGACGGAGCTGTTAATCATTATGGAAATGGAATTGGGGCAATCATTATAACACCTCAGGGTACCCATATTCCTTTCACTGCCAGACTGACATTTAAGTGTACAAACAACGAGGCCGAATACGAAGCTTGTATCATGGGTCTCGAAGAAGCGATCGATTTAAGGATCAAAAACTTGGATGTATATGGCGATTCAGCCCTGGTTATCAATCAGATCAAAGGGGATTGGAACACATACCAATCAGGATTGATTCCTTACAAAGATTACGCGAGAAGGTTGTTACCATTCTTCAATAGAATCGAGTTTCATCACATCCCCCGTGAAGAGAATCACATGGCTGATGCCTTAGCCACTCTCTCTTCCATGATTAGTACAGTTCAATGGAACGACTTACCTAAGATTGACATAATGCGCCTTGAACAGCCCGCTTACATCTTCACGATTGAAGCAGTTATAAACGACAAACCTTGGTACCACGACATCAAATGCTTCCTTCAGAAACAAGAGTACCCATCTGGGGCATCCAAAAAAGATAGAAAGACCCTCAGAAGATTGGCAGGCAACTTCTTCCTGAGCGGTGATACACTCTATAAGAGAAATTTTGACATGGTCTTGCTCCGATGCGTAGGCAGACCAGAGCAAACCTGCTGATAAAGGAAATTTACGAAGGATCCTTGGGCACTCATGCCAACGGACACACAATGGCGAGAAAAATTCTGAGAGCAGGGTACTATTGATTGACCATGGAATTCGACTGCTACAAGTACATGAGGAGGTGTCATAAGTTTCAGATATACTCAGACAAAATCCATATACCGCCAATACATCTCAAAGTTCTCTCTTCCCCATGGCCTTTTTCTATATGGGGAATCGACATGATTGGCCTGATCGAGCCTAAGGCTTCAAACGGACATCGGTTCATCCTGGTAGCCATTGAGTACTTCACCAAATGGGTCGAAGCAGGATCATACACCAATGTAACCCGACAAGTGGTGGTCCGATTTATCAAAAACAATATCATTTGTCGTTATGGTGTTCCAAGCCAGATCATTACAGATAATGGATCTAACTTGAACAATAGGATGATGAAAGAGTTGTGTGTTGAGTTCAAGATTGAACACCATAACTCATCTCCCTACTGACTATAGCGGTAAAAATCATGTGTGTAAGCTATTGATTAACTTAACTCAAGGAAAACAGAGTCGCCACCGCGCTTTTATTTATTCCACAAAGGAAAAGGAAAAAAGAGCGAATAAATCCTAAGAAGTCTAAAAAAGCAAAAGCTAAAAAAGACAAAGAGAAATGGGTAAGGGGGGTTGGTTATGCAATGGGAAGGTGTTAGCACCCAAAACGTCTATAGTACTCTATAGGAACCCTTTGAAATATCTATCGCTTTTTGGTCTGAAAATGGTTTGCTTGAAAAGAGATTGGGAGGGATGAGAAGAAAAGTATTTTTTACATTTTTGTGTTTGGAGAGACTTATCGCCTCATGCCTACGTACCCACGATGTGCAATGTAGGATCAAAACCTCGTAGTTCGTGGTACAAAGAACAAAAATTTATTTGTTTTGGTTGATTTTAAGTGTAAAGACAAGTCGTCATTTCCAAGCGAATAATTCCGCTTAAAGAAATTAATCATGTCTAAACTTATGAAAAAGTTTAATAGAAAAAAGTGCACAAAGCACACAAAAAATTTGATGAGTTTTTGTATTTTTTATGTTTTTATGAAATGGTCAAAATATGATTAATATTGATTGCCATTTATTAAAGAAAACAAAGTTTAAAAAAATCACTTGACCGAAGTCAAGGTTTTATTATGAAAGCGGTTTTAAGTTTGGAAACAAGAAGGTTTTGAAAAAGAGAGGAAGTTTTGAAAATTGAAGAAGGGGTGGAGAAGAAGAGACTATCCTAGTGCATAAAAATAAAAGCTAAGGATAAGAAAGATCTAACCACAAATGTAGCTATCTTCACCATAAACCAAACAAAAGCACAAGGCTTCAAAATCTTCAAACCATAATTCCAAAGCAAAAGGGAAAAGGTCCTAGTTCTAAGTCCAAAGTCCGTAATCAAGAGTATAGGTCCTCCAATGGAAAGGATATTGGCCATAGTCCAACAATTAAGAGCTCAAGTATTTTAGTGGTTTAATCCTTTATTAATGTTTTTGAGTCCAAATGGACAAAAGAAAAACAAAACACAAGATAATATGGTCCAAGTGGACAAAAGAAAAATGACATAAACATAAACATGTGTCCAACGGACAAAGGAAAAATTTCAGAAGCATAAACATGTGTCCAACGGACAAAGGAAAAATTGCATAAAAGTAAAAGAGAGATAGGGAACGAGAAGGAAATATAAAAAAGTTAGAAGTTAGAAGTTAGTAGTTAGTAGCACAAGGCTCTAGTGCCATAAGCCTTCATCGAGTATTCCGTTTCGCGTTTTGAACTATAGTGATTAAACAATGCACTTAGGCCAAGATTGATGAACTTGACAGAAGATTGGTAGAACCAAAGCCTCTACAATGCCAAGTTTCAAAGATTATGGACCTAATGCAAAAAATTAATCAACATTGGGTTGACGCGACCAATCAAGGTTCGGACCACGAAAGTTCAAATTCCGAATTGGATAAAGAGGGACAAATGTTGTGCTATGTTAAGCAATCTCCGAGTAATTTAAGGAGTAATTACCCTACAATGAGGCCGATCAATAGCTCTTTGTGCTAATGCATGCTAGATGAATGATATGTAAATCGTCATCCGAAAGCAATACCGCACGAAAAGGAAATAGGTAACGATCTAGTCTTGATCAAGAATTCAACAAATAAATTCTAAGATCCATAAGACTTTCATCGATCAAAATAAAAAAGGAGAAATAGATGAAGAGAAAGCCAAATTGAATTACAAAGTCAAGGACCTTTCATCTTCAAGTTCAATCACCTTTAATTGATAGATTTAAGTGTGAAAACATATCACTATTTCAAAGCACCTCAAATAAATTCAACAATTCATTAAAAGATAGATTTGAACTAATGAATGTTTAATTACTCTAACCATATCCAAAGTCCATTGAAATTGAAGAGAAATTAATCTCAACAATGCATTTCAAGGCTAAAACATGAAGAAAGGGGAAGAAGGAAGAAGAAAATCCAAAACAACTCCAAAAACAAGTGAAAATATGCATTCTGTTTCGAAGTAACGGTTACAGTATATCTGCTAACCGGTTACTTAGTTCAACAGGCACAATTTTTCAAAATTAACACAGAGTAACCGGTTACTCTGCACCAGAATGCAAAAAATTGTGCAAAATTCAGCATGATCCACTTTCAAACTTTTTACAAATATCTTGTGATCATGGAACTGAAATTGCACGAAATTTAAAGTAAAATGATAGCAAAAACCAGCAATTAAACACAATTACAAGATCTAAAAGATCAAGTAACAAAGATCTCCAAAGATCTACATTATGGAAGATGAAGATGAAGCTTCAACAATGGTGAAAGATGAATTACCACTTCAAATCTGAAAATTCCTTCAAATTGCTTCAAGATATACACTCCAAAGCCTTGATCTATGAGAATTGATGAAGAAAACAAGCTTGGATGAAGGTTTAGCTCAAAGTTGAACAATATTCAATGTGAATTCTTGTTAACTTTCAAAAGAAGAAAAGTGAGCTTTAGTGAAATTTGTGGTTGGGGATAGAATTTGCAAGAGGTTTGTTGGCTATCAAAAGCTTGTAGAATGAATGAAATGAGGCCTCTATTTATAGAATTTAGGCTTGGGAAATTTGGTGGTTTGGAATTAGGCTTGGAAGATCAAGATTAGGATTGGAATTCAAATTTGGAGGGAATTATCAAAAGAGTGGTGATTAGTGGAGGTACATGGTTGGTATTAATTATGATGATGTAGGAAATTAAAATGAGATGGTTTAGAATATTCCACATGTGATCAAAATGATGAAAATTGGTGCCAATTGCTGAAATTTGAATTTGCTGCCATTTTTCAAAATTTCACGAGGGTAACCAGTTACAGCATATTTGCTAACCGGTTACTCAGTGCAAAATTTGTGAAAAATGAGCATTTTGTTGCACTGTTGTGGTTTCGGCTCGATTTTTTTGCTTGTCAAAGAAGGAATAGAAATAAACACATGAACCTTGGAGTCTCTTGAATAATAATCAATTAAATCTTAGAAACTCTTGATCAGATAATTCTTGAATTAATTGCAGATCAACTTTGACTTTGTTCAGATGGAATTCATTCGAGCTGCGTGACTATTTTTTTGGTATTTTTTAACCTGTTCTTCCCCTGAAAATGTTAGTGAAAGAAAACAAAATATTTTTGGATTTTAATTAATGATTAGTAAACATAAACAAATTAAATAATAAAATAACTAACACACACACACACACACAAACCCAAAGATCCCTGCAAGGCACAATCCTACAAAAGAGGGAACCAATGTGTGATCTTGTTTGTGAAAGCAGACGATATCATAGTGCGGTTACCCGTGAAATTGAGAATTTAGTAGACGTTAGCCATAGATACTGTTTGGTAGTGTGGTGGCTATCGAGAATAGTCGATACACAATACTATACTCAAATTGAGATTTCTTCTAGGATACTATAGCTCGCTCGGGTGAACCAGCTTGTTGTTGTTATCTCCGGGAGGGGTCAGTGATTTTTAGGAACCTTAGAACCCGTTCTACAGGTACAAAAATTATTCAAAATAGTCTAACCTTTGGGAATGGGTAGAACCATGACTCCATGCTCGTGACGCTGAACCTTTGAACCCATATTTTTTCAATGTTATTGTGCGCTGCATTCATGCATTCATCTAAAAAACTCTTTTTAAACAAGAAAAAATCTTTTTCAAATTAAACTCAATAATAAATTACAAATATCAGAGAGAAGGATTGCGTTATGGATTTCGGTAGAAGAAAAACGCATAAGTACACCTTCAAGGCTCCAAAACTAGAGGATTTAAGGAAGTTGGCCAGGATGATTATCAACCCTGAGGCTTTCAGAGCAAGGCATGGCGGACTGTTATCTTTGTTAAGGGTCCACATAGTTGAAGGAATCATGTCTACACTATTGCAGTTCTATGATCTGGTTTATCACTGTTTCACCTTCCCGGATTACCAACTGACACCAACCCTAGAGGAGTACTCTCACCTAATTGAGTTACCCATCACTGATCAAGCTCCATTTTCTGTACTGGAAGAAATTCCAAAGGATCAAACTATTGCAAGAGAAATTTATTTGGATGAGTCAGAAGTTAGGACTCACATAACCACTAAAGGAGGAATCCAGGGTTTACTAGCTAAATTCCTGATGGAGAAAGCCCTATACTTTGCCAGCGTAGGAAACGTAACCGCTTTCAAAGATATCTTTGTTTTACTCACATACGGATTATTCCTCTTTCCCAACATCGACAACTTCGTTGATACCAATGCCATTAAGATATTTCTGATTGGAAACCCTGTACCAACCTTGCTCGCAGATGCTTATCATTATGTACACTTAAGGAATATGTACAACGGAGGAATGATCACGTGTTGTGTACCCTTGCTCTACAAATGGTTAATTTCCCATCTACCTAAGTCTGCTACTTTTTGGGATCATAAGAGCACCTTGCGTTGGTCATAGAGAATCATGTCTCTCACCAACTCTGACATAAATTGGTCCAATAGGATTTATGAGGGGGTAGAAATCATCGACAGATGCGGAAATTTCCCTAATGTACCTCTCATTGGAATTAAACGAGGAATCAACTATCATCCAGTTTTAGCTCGCCGTCAACTTGGATACCCAATGAGACATATCCCGCATAATGTTCATTTGGAAGGTCTTTTCTTCAAAGAAGGAGAAAATGACAGGGCACTTAAAAAGGAAATAGTGCATACCTAGAAACACATTCACAAAAAAGGATGAGAGTCTCTAGGAAAACCAGATTGTATCTCCTTGGAGCCTTATCTCCATTGGGTGCAAACTAGAGCCCTCAAGCTGAGAATGCCTTGCCCTCGTCAAGAAGTTTTTCCGTTAAAGGAATCTGCCCTTTATTTTATGTCAAAGTTCAGGTCGCTTTCAACAAAGTTCAACAAGAGAAGAGTTCTTGGAAAAACAAGTACCGAATCCTCAGTGTAGAGTGTACAAAATTCAGGAACTGTTGAAAGAAAAGGATGCTCTGATTGAAATTTTAGAGCAGTATGCTGTAGAAAGTTATGAAGATCAAAGGAATTTGCTTGCTCCTTTCATTTGGCAAAGGACTGATAACCTGATAACAGTTGAAGAACCCCGATCAAAGAAGAGGAAAATACCAGAACCGGCATCTGAGCTCTCTTCAGAGAGGACTCTGGATCTTTGAACTTAGAGTATTTCCTTCTTAGCACTTTGTAAAATATTATACTTTTCCTTGTAACATACTGCAATCTTTCAATTTCAATAAAAAGGGCCCCCCTCCCCCCCCCCCCCCCCCCCCCCCCCCCCCCCCGCTGTATGATATTTGCAATTTTATTTTTGTTGAATTTTCTTTTGATTAAAACAAAAATAAAACTAAAAAATATATCATTGCATTCATCATTCTCACATAAACAAATTCTCTCGAGTCTCACTTTCGTATCTCGATTCTAGAGTCAAACTGTCTCATTCATACAATACTCGGGCCAATCGACAAAAGAAAATGGATGTTCTCGAGGAAGAGAATAGAGAGCTGAGAGAAGAAATCGACGCTCTGAAGGAAAGTTTGGAAAAACTTCACAGTGACATGCAATCCTTGGCAGTAGCTCAGGAGCAACGTCAAAGAACTGTAATCTCGGAGATTACATCTATGCCCATGATAGAGACACATGAGAATCATCCTCGGTATAACATGCCTAGGGGTTGGCCCTGGGGCATGCCTCTTAACTTTGTCCCTGAAGGATACATCCCACCGGTCACTGAAGACCCAGAAACTATAGCAGGAGCCACTGGTCCTGAAGGTTACAAACTTCGGGAAAGTGAAGACGTGAGATTTACAACAGCAACTCCTAAAGGTTACAAACTTCAAGGCATTGAAGCGCCAAGAGTCACAGCTATAATGACCATACCACAACCAGTGGTACACACTGTCCTGGAAGGACAGATTCTATAAACAATCTCTGGTGGAAACAAAAACATGTATGAAAAGATGAATGAGTTCCAGGAACAGTTCTTGGAAATGCAGAAGGAACTGCATGTCATTCGCGGTCAGGATTTATTCGGAAATGACACCGTGGACCTCTGTCTAGTCCCTAATGTCAAAATCCCGCACAAATTCAAGGTGCCTGACTTTGAAAAATACAAGGGTAACTCTTGCCCTCAAAGTCATCTGGTGATGTACGCTCGTAAAATGTCTACCCAGACAGAAAATCAACAACTACTGGTCCATTACTTTCAGGACAGTTTAACCGGTGCCTCACTCAAATGGTACATGGGTTTAAATCGCACCAAGATCAGCACTTTCATAGATCTTGGGGAAACTTTTGTTCAACAATATAAATACAAACTGGACATGGCACCAGATAAAGATCAACTAAGAGCAATGTCGCAAAAGGACAAAGAGACATTTAAGGAGTATGCTCAGAGATGGCGTGAAATTGCTGCCTAGATTTGTCCATCTCTTGAGGAAAATGAGATGACAAATATCTTTCTGAAAACCTTGAGCACATTCTACTACGACTGAATGATTGCCAGTGCGCCCAACGACTTCACCGAGATGGTGAACATGGAAGTACACCTTGAAGAGGCAGTCCGAGAAGGACGTTTAGTCAAAGATGCAGAGCCATCCAGCTGTACCAAAAGTTACGGTAGTGCTTTCCAAAAGAAAAAGGAATAGGAGATCAGTAATATCTCTCTCGGAAAACAAAGGCGACGATATCAACCAGTAGCGTCCATAATTCCCGCTATCAATCATGCACCAGTTCTGACTTATCAACCTCAGGTTGCTCAGAGCTAACCAAGTCAACAACAGTATCAGCAAAGGCCGCAACAGCCTCTTTAGCAGGCTCGACCACAGTACAACAACAACAATCGTACAACACGACCACCAGGATTTGACCCTATACCGATGTTGTACGCATAACTTTTTCCATTTTTACTGGCCAAGGGGCACGTCCAAACCAGGTCTCCTCTTACAGTACCAGAAAATCCACCTTTTTGGTTCAAAGCGGATCAAACTTGCCCTTACCATCAAGGAGGATCGGGGCACAACATTGAAAATTGTCTCAGCTTCAAATCTGATGTACATAAACTTGTCAGGAACGGGGTCTTATCTTTCAAAGATACTAATCCAAATGTTCAGATGAACCCGTTGCCACAACATGAAAAGCCTTCTGTAAATTTGATAGCGGAGGAATTTAGCTGTAGTTATCAAATTCACAATGTACTCCAGTTAGGAACCAATTTGGTCAGGATGCATTGCAGACAGAGTACCGCCTCACAATTATCACCAGTGTGATATCTGCTAAAAAAATAATCAAGGGTGTTTTGTAGTGCAATTAGCTCTACAAGAACAAATGAATCTCGGATGGATTCAAGATCACAGAATCCGAAAAGTCAACATGGCTCATTCAAATACCAATATTGTTCAGAATCGCAACATCCTTGCGATGAATGTCAATTTGGAAGCCATGCACTCAAGGAAAAGTCAATATCATAATCTGCCACTGCATGATTACAACATCTGTTTGATCTGCTCAACAAGAAATCAGGGATACTCTTTTATACAATAGGCCCTTCAATGTCAGATGGATCTCGGATGGATCCAGGACTATCAAGAGAGAAATGACCATCAAGTCAATATGGTTTAGATCTTTGACATACGATTGATGAATACCAGTCTGGTAGAATTACATGCTAAGTAAGTCGGGCTTGGCTTTCTGGCTTCACATGATTATCAAGACTATGAAGAATGTCGAAAGGACAACCAAGGATGCTACCTTGTACGAGCGGCTCTTCAAAAATAGTCAGACCAGAAGGAAATACGACAATGCTCAAATTACAGATCGATTAATGCAATACAAGACTATCTTCCTGATCCAAGCGAAGATGTTGTCTTACTTTCCAAACATGGAATGGCCGAAGACGTTTGCTCCATAATTCCTTTGCTCAATAACTCAAGATTTCCTCTTGACAGTAGAAAGACTCTCAACCTCGAACTAATGAGGCTGCATATGATGCTCATAGAAATCCAAAGGCTTCTATGGTTATCTACTTGCCAGGACCAATACCGTACAAATCAGATAAGGCTATCCCTTATAAGTATGGTGCAACAACAATAAAAAATGGAAAGGAAACTCCATTACCCTCCATTGTAAACATTACCGACATCAATCTTCAACCGATGAGTTGGAGAACCTGCCAAAGAGAAAGAAACTAGCGCAGAAGTTCCGAATCAGCAAATCGGGCAATCCAGTAATCCCGAACTTTCAAAGAACAATGATGAGATGCTGAAGCTCATCCAGAAAAGCGAGTATAACATTGTAGACCAACTGTTGCAAACTCCCTCCAGAATCTTTGTACTATCCCTCCTACTTAGTTCTGAGGCTCACAGTGAAGCTCTGCAGAAAGTCTTAGAGCAAGCTTATATGGAATAAGATGTTACGGTAGGATAATTTGACAGCATCATTTCTAACATCACTTCCTGCAACAATTTAGGATTCAGTGATGAGGAATTGCCAGAAGAGGGCAAGAATCATAACATGGCACTCAACATTATAGTCAACTGCCAGGACGATGCTTTAACCAGCGTACTAGTTGACATAGGATCATCTCTGAATGTTATGCCAAAGTCAACTCTGACATGACTATCATTTCAAGGAGCTCCGATGAGGGGCAGTGAGATCATCGTTAAAGCCTTTGACGGATCCAGAAAAATAGTTATCGGCGAAGTTGATCTTCCCATAACCATCGGTCCTCACACTTTTCAAGTGACTTTCCAGTTCATGGACATCCAGGAAGCATGCAGCTGTTTATTAGGAAGACCTTGGATACACGAGGCTGGGTAGTCACTTTGACACTTCACCAGAAGCTGAAGTTCGTCAAGAATGACAAGCTAGTCACAGTCTATGGAGAGCAGGCCTTAATCGTGAGCAACTTATTATCATTCTCTTGTGTAGAACCAGAGGAGGTTGTTGGAACTCAGTTCCAAGCACTTTTAGTGAGCAATGAGAATCGACCAGAAAAAGGGACGTCGATTACCTCATACAAGTACGCTCTCAAAGTGATCAAGAATGACAACATAAAAGGATGGGGACAACTTGCAATTCCTACAGATAACAAGACAAAGAAAGGTCTTGGTTTCTCTTCAATCTGTACCCAGACTACTAAGAAGGATGGAAATTTTCATCCCTTTCAGGATTTCTTCCTCAACGGAGGATTCCTCCACCCAGTGTCTCAAGAAGTGCACACCATCAATGAAAGTGACTCCTCCGATATGGATGAGGAGTGGAAATCCTATCTCAATGAAGACGGTTATTTGTCTCAGGGAGAGGCATATACACCATTTTGTTTTCCCATGGAAATTCCGAGATATATACCCAGATCAGATGTCAAGATGATTTACGGAGATTGTGATCTGGAAGGATGTCGTGCTCCACCTAACTCATTAGAAGACGATCGATGAAAGATAACTTTGATTATGACTATTATAACCCACTGGATGACTTGCCTATCTAGAAGCCATACCCAGGAGACTTGGGGTAGAAGAGTCAACCCAACGAGGCCTATCAACTGAGCAACATTGAAAAGAATACCTGCGTCCCCACCAAGTCATGGGATCATTACTCAGGCTATTCAGAAAACGCTCATCATAACGATGAATCTGCAAGAACTGTGGGACAAGAGTTCATCAACTATGCTTTTCCAGAGGTCAACGTCATCGAGGAAGATGACTCCTCTTCTCCCACGTAAACATGGGACACTTTAGGACATCCAAGTGGTAAGTACGACTTCCTAGTCAAGTATACTTCTCCTAAAAGTTTTCATATCAATATTGATGATATCCAACCAACTGGATGGGAGGATTCCCTGGAGAATGAAAATACCACAGAAGGTACAACAGAAGAGTTCGTTTACGAGAAATCTGCTTGGGAGGAAGATTCCAATAATCCCGATCCGCCAGAAATTAGCGTCATTTCTGAGGACAAACCAAGAAAGAAGGTGCCAGACTTTGTGATTCATAGATGAGTTCGTCGCCAATGGGTTGCTGTCGATATCTCGAAAGTCTTCCATAAGTCTAAGTAATTACCATCTTTGTTTTAACCTTTCACCCTGCCCAGGTGAAACGACTGTTTTTATAGGGCTCACTTTCTGTAAATGTCCCTCTTCGCTTTTCCCAAAACGACAGAGTTTTGTTTTATAGGGCTGTAGTTTCAAGAATGGACAAATCATAAATAAATAAATGTCATTTTGTCACTCCCACATTTATTGCTGTTTTCACTTTTCGCTTTTTCAGAAAATGGTAATTCTAAAACAAAACAAAATAAAAACAAACATTTTTTCAGAAGATACACTGCACACACGTTTGCATTTTTCTCTATCTTTTCTATAAAATAAATCATCACATCATGCAGATTGCTTATTTTAAACCCCATTGGAACATACAATCCAATGCCTTCTCCCAACTTTGAATTCTCGGTATTTGAAGCTGAAGAAGAAGAGGACACAGAAATTCCAGAAGAGATTTCCCGACTGCTCAGACAGGAGGAAAGATCTATTGAGCCTCACAAGGAGCCGTTAGAAACGGTAAACTTGGGTTCAGAGAAAGAAAGGAAAGAAGTAAAGATCGGAGCACTGCTCAGTCCGACAGTTAGAAAAGACTTGATAAGACTTCTCAAAGAGTTTCCAGATGTATTTGCTTGGTCCTATCAGGACATGCCAGGGTTGGATACCAGCATCGTGGAACATCACTTGCCACTGAAAATAGAATGTCCTCCAGTTAAGCAGAGACTGCGACGGACTCATTCGGACATGGCTATCAAAATCAAAGAGGAAGTGCATAAACAGATCGACGCACGTTTTCTTGCCACCTCAGAATATCCTCAATGGCTAGTCAACATAGTACCAGTTCCGAAAAAGGACGGAAAAATCAGAATGTGTGTAGACTACAGGGATCTGAACAAATCTAGCCCAAAGGACGACTTCCCTTCACCACACATTGACATGCTGGTAGACAGTACATCAAATTCAAAGTATTCTCCTTCATGGGTGGATTCTCGGGCTATAATCAAATCAACATAGCGCCGGAAGACATGGAGAAAACTTCATTTATCACCCCATGAGGCACCTTTTGTTATAAGGTAATGTCGTTCGGTCTGAAGAACGTCGGGCAACCTATCAAAGGGCCATGACAACTATGTTCCATGACATGATACACAAAGAGATTGAAGTGTATGTCGATGATATGATTGCCAAATCAAAACAGAGGAGGAGCACGTTGAACATTTATCCAAATTGTTAGAACGTCTAAGAAAATACAAACTCCGCTTGAATCCCAACAAGTGTACATTCGGTGTTCGCTCAGGAAAGCTCCTAGGGTTCATCGTTAGCCAGAAGGGATTGAAGTTGATCCTGACAAGGTCAAGGCCATTCAAGAAATTCCTTTTCCAAAGACTGAAAAACAAGTCAGAGGATTTCTGGGACGTTTAAATTACATCTCGAGATTCATATCCCTCATGACTGCGACATGCGCGCCAATATTCAAACTACTCAGAAAGAATCAAAGTTATGAATGGACCGAAGATTACCAAAAAGCTTTCGACAGTATCAAGGAATATCTGTTGAACCCACCAATCTTGTCACCTCTAGTGGAAGGAAGACCACTGATCATTTACCTGACAATCTTGGAAGACTCCACGGGTTGTGTACTTGGCCAACAAGACGAAACAAAAAGAAAAGAGTCTGCCATTTACTACTTAAGCAAAAAATTCACCGCTTGTGAGACTCGGTATACTATGCTTGAGAAAACTTGCTGCGCTTTAGCTTGGGTAGCTAAACGTCTTCGCCAGTACATGATTTGCCACACTACTTGGTTAATCTCTGAAATGGATCCGATCAAGTATGTCTTTGAAAAGCCTACTCTCACGGGAAGCATTGCCCATTGGCAGATGTTGTTATCAGAATACGACATTGAGTACCATGCTCAGAAAGCTGTCAAAGAAAGTATTTTAGCCGATCATTTAGCTCATCAACCGATTAGCGATCAGGAATCAGTCAGATTTAACTTCCCAAATGAAGATGTCATGTACTTGAAAATGAAATATTGTGATGAACCGCTACCCAATGAAGGGCCAGAACCAGGATCCCAATGGGGACTAATTTTTGACGGAGCTGTCAACACTTATGGAAACGGGATTGGGACAATCATTGTTACCCCCCAACGAGGCTGAATATGAAGCTTGTATAATGGGTCTCAAAGAAGCAATTGATTTAAGGATTAAGAATTTGGATGTATATGGAGACTCAACTCTGGTTATCAATCAGATCAAAGGAGAGTGGAACATATACCAATACAGATTGATTCCTTACAAAGACTACGCAAGAAGGCTGCTACCCTTCTTCGACAGAGTCGAGTTCCATCACATTCCTCGTGAAGAAAATCACATGGCTGATGCATTAGCCACTCTCTCTTCCATGATTAGTGTAGGTTAATGGAACGACGTACCTAAGATTGACATCATGTGCCTTGAAAGGCCCGCTTACATCTTCATAATCGAAACAGTCATAGACGACAAACCCTGGTATCATGATATCAGATGTTTCCTTCAAAAACAAGAGTACCTGCCTGGGGCATCAAGAAAAGACAGGAAGACTCTCAGGAGATTGTCTGGAAACTTCTTTCTAAACGGTGATACAGTCTACAAAAGAAACTTCGACATGGTTCTGCTTAGATGCGTAGACAGACCAGAAGAAAACCTGTTGATGAAAGAGATTCACGAAAAATCCTTTGGCACTCATACCAACAGAAACACAATGGTGATAAAAATTATGAGAGCGGGGTACTATTGGCTGACAATGGAATCCGATTGCTACAGGTACATGAGGAGGTGTCACACGTGTCAGATATACGTAAACAAAATCCATGTACCGCCAACGCATCTCAAAGTTCTTTCTTCTCCATGGCCATTTTCTATATGGGGAATCGACATGATTGGCATGATTGAACCCAAGGCTTCAAACGGACATCGGTTCATCCTAGTAGCCACTGACTACTTCACCAAATGGGTCGAAGCGGTATCCTACACCAATGTAACCCGACAAGTGGTGGTCTGATTCATAAAAAATAATCTCATTTACCGTTATGGTGTTCCGAGTCAGATCATTACGGACAATGGATCGAACTTGAATAACAATATGATGAAAAAGTTATGTGTTGAGTTCAAGATCGAACACCATAACTCATCTCCCTACCGACCTAAGATGAACGGAGCGGTAAAAGCAGCTAATAAGAACATCAAAAAGATCGTTCAAAAGATGGTTGTAACCTACAAAGACTAGCACGAGATGCTACCCTTTGCTTTTCACGGTTATCGCACATCCATCCGAACTTCAACAGGGGCAACCCCTTTCTCTCTAGTATATGGCATGGAGGCAGTACTCCCCATAGAAGTAGAGATCCCATCAATCCGGGTATTGATGGAGGCTAAGCTAACCGAAGCTGAATGGTGTCAAAGTCGACACGATGAACTGAACCTAATCGAAGAAAAGCGAATAACGACTCTATGCCATGGTCAGTTATATCAACAAAGGATGAAGAAAGCGTTTGATAAAAAGGCATGACTCCGCGTATTCAGAGAATGAGACCTCGTACTCAAGAAAATACAATCATTTCTCACTGATTCTCGGGGCAAATGGACTCCAAATTATGACGGCCCCTATGTGGTCAAGAAAGCCTTCTCAGGCGGTGCCTTGAGACTCGCAACCATGGAAGGAGAGGAGTTTGCCTACCCCACGAATGTTGATGTAGTCAAGAAATACTTCGCCTAAATAAAAAAACGTCTCGGTGGATTGAAAACGCGAAAGGGGGGTCAGGCAAAAATTATAGACATAATCTGAAAAACATCCCGATGGATTGGAAACCTCAAAGGACAATCCAGGAAAAAGTTAGGGATTCATGGCAAGTAACTACATCTAACCCGGGTGATTTCCTCAACGGTAATACTTTCCATCAGAAAACTTTTGTCAAGGTCATTTTCGACAGAAGTTCAGAATGTCCGAAATTCAAAGTTGGTAGAAGGATAACAGTCGTTATGTTTTCAATGTAGCCATTTTCCTGTAAATTACCATTTTTCTAAACTTTGTAAATACTCTATGGTGTCATGCGTTTGGCTAATTACCATCCTATCAATAAAATTTGAGCCTAGTGCTTTTGTTTGTAATTCTCACTTGTTTTTGCTTTTATAGAATGACGTTTTAACATGATCAACGATTCTTGAAACAAAACTGAATTTACTTGCAAAATCTTCTGCTTTTAAAATAAAGATGGTATTTCCTTTTTTACTTTGGACATCTAAAGGAACATCGACCACTTCCCCGGAAGTGATTAACTTCAAAATGCAGAATCAAAGTACTCCTTCTAAACCAGTGCACCTGAATGAAGGATCAACTGTTTCAAACATCAGGTCTCATCTGATATCCCCGACAGAGTTCTTACCTCCTAAGACCGATTGACAATTCTTTCTCCCCTACAGGGTCTATATCTCCTAAGCAAGGCAGTATTGCTATCTTGAACATAATGATACTTCTTATCCCCCGCTGTGGTCGAGTATCCAGTCGTGTTCACCCCACTAGTCTGTATGTCACGTCAGTTTTGTCAGCATAAACATTGTTAGTTCTGCAGCTATGCAGTATGTATGTTCGCTAAATTTTGTTAAAACCTTTATGTTAACTCTTATGTCACTGAAGGTGTTTTAACATGCTGTATGTGTATCTGCCATAACAGGTTTGTTGCAGGCTGTGAAATGTCAAGTGTGATGTCTTGACATGTTGTTCTGCACTTACCTAGTATGAGTGCATGGCTGTAATGGTGTGACAGAGATGTCATGAGCACTTCACTGAACCTGAATGTTTAAGGTTATGTGACGTGGTTGTTTTTGGAATGTCATGACAGAACATCTTGATCTGGTACAACAGGTACTGCTGCTCTGTGATGGTTAATCAAGATGTTAAAGGAGATGTCGTAACATCATTGTTTGTTACCCGCAGGTGCTACTATTGTATATCTCTTGACAGATTTGATTTGATCTGATGAGATCTTTTTGGATACATCATCATTATACACAGGTCAAGGAGATTTATTAGGAACAAAGTGCAGATTTAATTGGATTTCATAAAAAGGATCTTGGAGACTTTTTAGGAAACTATTTGGAGATTTGTTCCTATTTTTTGGAGAAGATCTTGCAGATGAATTAAAAAGTGAAGATTTAAAAAATACATAATATCCTGGGAATATTATGTGGTGCTGATTTAAAGGTCTGGAAGATTCAAGATAAAATAAAGAAAAGATTGAGTATTTAAATATGGAGATATTTTAGGAAGTTTTGATTGAAGTCCTATTTTGTAGCAGAATCTTCTGCTGATTCGTAGCAGCTGTTATGCTGTGATTTGAAGCCCAAATCCAGTTGGGAATAGGTTATCAATAGAATGCTTGTAACCTGGAAAAAGGAGGGGGTCCAAGATGTAAACATTAAGGCTTAGTTTGTGAACCACTCTCTAGGAGAGTTGGCATGTGTGAACCACTCAGATTGTGAGATGGTCACTGTTCTCCTCGAAGCTTTTAAGCAAGAGTGAGTATCATTCTTGGAGGAAGCTGTTAAGCAACTCTGAGTATTGTTCTTAGTCATGTGTGTCATGTCTAGGTATTGTCATGGAAGTATGTCTTCTAGTTTGATCTTGTTAATTATAATTGTCACGATGTGTGACTGAAGGGAAGTGAGTGGGAATGCTCAAATACTATGAGTTAGGAACTCTTAGGTAGAAGTTTCACTGGGTAGGGATTAAGTGAGAAGTTGTAAATGGGGGAGTTTTAACTTCGAATTGATACTACTGATAGTGGATTTTCTTCCTGGTTTGGTAGCCCCCAGATGTAGATGTGAGTCATCGAACTGGGTTAACAATCCTTGTGTGTTGTTTATGCTTTTCAGTACTGTTATTGTTTATACCTTGCCATGTTATCTGTAATAGACCAGGCGTATCGACATGTCATAGAACATCTGGGTCTGCTATAATTGCCTTGTTGTTTCTGTCAGACCAGATGTCTCGACATCCTGTAGGACATCTGGGATCTGTCATACCAGAATTTCAACGTGATAGGTTTATATTGGTGTTTGAATGGTCCCTAGAAGTGGAAGATGGACTATTCGTGACTGCTGGTACTTATAGGCAGAACATGATTTATGGTGTGTGAAGTGTTGCTCTGTTGTTCCTCTACAGGTTGAGGGCCTGTAACTTTGGTGGTGAACTGATGTGTTAGGTGAACCAGTTCCACCTGGAGTATGGTGGATGTGTGCTTGCTGTGTAGCTGTGATGTCAGACAAGATGTCTTGACACCGTTATTTCAGTTCTTTTGAAGGATCTTGTTGTGGAGGAGTTTATTTCTCTCCAAGGAATTGCTCTGTTATTTCTGCTGTGTGCGCCTCTGATTTGTTCTAGTACAGTGTTCTATTTGATTGCTGTTGTGTTTGAATGTGATTCACCAGTATTTCTTGCAAAGGCTGTTTCAGCCAATATTAGCCAAAGAGAAGAATGGTGTTTTCTTGTTGCAGAACTTTAGTTTATGATGTCAAGTCTGATGTCCTAACATGTGACTATAGAACTAGAGAACATTCAGTTCAGAATGTGTGTTTGGTTTGTTAGCTTTTGCAATTCTTTGGGTTTTTCTAATGAGAGATTCCTGGCGAAAATCATGGTGGGAGTTTTTATTTTAGTTTGCACCTGGATAGTGGTGGTTTTGTGTAATATGTTGTACCTGAAGACTGTTGAGGAGGTTGTGATTGTTATGTATTTCGCTGCATGGTATCTGATGAAACCCTGGGGTTTCCTTGTGTCGCTAGTAAAGGAAGGGCAGTAGGGTTGGTCTCCTCAGAAGAATTGATGTGTGATGATGTAGTGTATGCAAGACTGTTTCAACCAACTGTGTAGAGTTGCCAAAGATACTTGAGGTTCATCCCAAGTCCATCATAAAGGAACTTTTATATGAGTTTGTTGAAAAGAGATCTGAAGAAAGTTAGAAGCAATTTATTCTTGCTTCCAACCCTACAAGGCCAATCTCTGGGCTTTGATAAAGGATCTCTTGGTGTGTTTCTTGAGAAGGGAACTAATGTCCTACCAAATGTTGGAACATCAAACCAGCAGATTGTGCAGAATCTTGTTGGATAAAGGTATGCCATAGCAGATGCTTGGGGGGACTAAACAAATGTGTATTGATCACATCTGTTTGGAACCTACTCCTGGTTTGGAAGAGGAGGCATCTGGGTTGTGTGTCTAAGAAGTTTCTTAGATAAGTGTGTTGGTCAAGAGATGATCAACATATTGTCACTCATTGGATTAGTGTATTTCTGATCCAAGTGAGTAGGAGTACAAAGGATTTTTTTGTGTGGAGGTCAAGCTCAAATGTCAAGGACATTCTCTCTGAAATCTAAAAGTTCCTTCTGATCAAAGCAGCCAGTTGTATGCAATCTTGTTTATGGCCATGGAGCATATTCTGTTTGAAAGGAGTTATATGTGTGTACCAATCTTAGGTGGTGCAGCTATTGGAGGGGAGAATGAATAATTCCCTTAGGAGTTCTTAGCAGTTAATAAGGGGGGAGTCCTTAATCTGATGCTGGAAGAACTCGAGGAAATGTCAGCTTAATTTCTTAACATCTTTGTATTGAGAATTTATTTTTCTCAATATTTCTGGTGGTGTTTCTCAAAAACAGGATGGAGATTGTTTACTCAAACTTGATATCACTATCAAGTCTATGAGAGCATGAAACTCTTGTTCTAGTGGAAGAGAAACTCAAAGGGCTGTGCATAGAGGAGGTGTATTAATCTAACTGGTTGGCTGGTGTCTTCATTGTTGGATTTTCATCCAAACCATCTAGGATAAGCATTTCAGATTTGTGTTTGGAGGAAGGAGGAGTTGGTGTTTTTTTTGGACCAAAAGATTATGGTTCCCTGGTATCTGCATGAGAAGTTTCTTCTTAAGCTGGAGTTCAGTTATGTGGTGTCCTTACATAATGGAACATTTGTTTTTGCAAGGATTGAAGGGCATCCTTGTAGGTTGAAGTGTTGGGAGAAGCATATTTTTTTTGAACAATCTGTTTGAGATGACCAGTCAATGTTTCTTTTTTGTATACTCCAGAAACTTGTTAGAGGGGATCTCCACTTTAGGTGCAGAAGGATGGCATCCAACATCTCAAAGTCAGACAAGAGGTCTGAACATTAGAAGTTTAAAAAAGAAGATTCTTGAGATGTAGAGTATGCAAGTTCCTGCATGTGTGTATGATCTGGTCTTGAAGGTTGATCAGATACTGATGATTGATCCTCTTATGTCCCTTGCAAGAGATGTGTGTGGATTACTATGGCTGCTGTCTCCAAAGCCACAGTAAATGTTTAAATCCATGTGATTTAGACTGATGTCGGAACTGATGTTGAAACATCATTTCAGTTCTTTGCTTCCTCAGCCAAGGAAGTTAGTTTAGCTCAGGGTGGAGTGAAAGGTCAAGACACTGACCTAATCTGGAATGCTTTTGTGGTGTGACTGGTTGTCATGATGGTTTGTTATGAAGAAGAATCAGCAAATTCCTGATGTGTGCGAAAGAAGAATGTCAAATCAAATGTCATACCTTGTGTGAGAAGGTAGTCTTATCTGACTAATGATAAATACTTTGATAGGAGCTAAGTATTTGTTAGATGTGAGTATGCAAGTCTGCAGTCTGAACTCTTTGCTTCAGAGAAGGGTGATGAGTTGAAGACTCAAGGAGATTATTCTTCTTGAAGGTGGATGAGAGTTTATTTCTCTCTTTCTGGAGTTCTTATTCAAGCTGGTGGCACAACGTTGTCTGGAGTTCTTCAGTTCTTTGGATTACTATGCTATAGTAAGTCCAGTTGGTGGAGCATATCAAGAATCATGGTGATGATGTCTTGATGTGTGGCAGATGTTCTAACTTGGTGTTGGGACATTATCTGGGTTAGATTTCCTTGGTGAAGGATGATTGTGGTCTGGTTCAGGAGCTTGGGGCCTAAGGAGCGTCTACATAGTCATACGAGAGAATGATGAAGTAGAAGGTCTGCCTTGGATGGAGAATGTAAAGAAGACTGAAGCAGATCAGGTATTGATTGCTTGGAAATCTGAAGGTGAAGATACTCATCAACTGATCAGGAGTATTCCAAATTATCATACTGGAGAATGATAGGGAATGACTGCCTTTGGAGAGTTGGGTGATTATCGATGGAAGGCCTTGCTAAGGCCAGTTGAAAAGCTTGGGGAGAGAGAGTAATGTTCTTGTGTTCTTGTGATCTTCTGTGATGTGATGGGTTATGATGTGTTTTTGTTCTGGTTGTTTCTGGTCCCTTGGATTGAGGGGGAGCTTTAGTTTGTTTGAAGAAGGATGGTGATCCTTATGTTCCTCACGTATAGCATGATGTAACTTCTTGTGCGAGTGACTGCTTATTTAGCACGTGTCAAAATGAATGAGCTTCAGCCGGTGGCTGAACTGGGAGTGAGCTCTTGAAGAGATGAAGATGCGTCTTATGTTTTTCATTCATTTTGGATGTTCTTCTTGCAAAGGAGCACAGGTTATCCATGTCAGGGGGAGTAATGCTACTGATTTTCCTGATTCTGGTTGATTTCCCTTAAATGCATAGTTGCTTGGTTTGGCATATTATGGCTAATAAGGGGGAGATGGTTGTAAGTAGTAGTAGAGTTCCTTGGTTGTTTCCTTGAGGGGGAGCTGGTTGTGTTATCCAAAGGTTGTATGGATATTGCTCTGGTGTGCTATTACTTTGTCAAATATGGCTAAAAGGGGGAGAGTATGTGATTGCATGATGTGCTGTTATCTGATGTCTCATATGATGTTCTAACATTTATTTGTGTACCTCTGCCACTAACTGATGATATGCTAACTGGTGAGCTAGTGTGAGTGTTGATAAATGTTGCTGTGAAATTGCTGATCTGTGTGTGACTGTGCTAACAATCTGTGTTGGTCTTCTGATGCTGGTATCTCTGATTGTTGGTTTTAGCCAAAATTTGCCAAATGGGGAGTTTGTTAGTTCTGCAGCTATGCAGTATGTATGTTGGCTAAATTTTGTTAAAACCTTTATGTTAGCTCTTATGTCACTGAAGGTGTTTTAACATGCTGTATGTGTATCTGCCATAACAGGTTAGTTACAGGTTGTGAAATGTCAAGTGTGATGTCTTGACATGTTGTTCTGCACTAACTAGTTATGTCCAGTTTCTGTCATATTAGATTAGTTAAATGTCAAGTGTGATGTCTTGACATGTTGTGCTGTACCTACCTAGTATGAGTGCATGGTTGTAATGGTGTGATAGAGATGTCATGAGCACTTCACTGAACCTGGATATTTAAGGTTATGTGACGTGGCTATTTTTGGAATTTCATGACAGAACATCTTGATCTAGTACAACAGGTACTGCTGCTCTGTGATGGTTAATCAAGATGTTAAAGGAGATGTTGCAACATCATTGTCTGTTACAGCAGGTGCTGCTATTGTATATCTCTTGACATATTTGATTTGATCTGATGAGATCTTTTTGGATACATAATCATTATACACAGGTCAAGGAGATTTATTAGGAACAAAGTGCAGATTTAATTGGATTTCATAAAAAGGATCTTGGAGACTTTTTAGGAAACTATTTGGAGATTTGTTCCTATTTTTGTGGAGAAGATCTTGCAGCTGAATCAAAAAGTGAAGATTTAAAAAATACATAATATCCTGGGAATATTATGTGGCGCTGATTTAAAAGTCTAGAAGTTTCAAGATAAAATAAAGAAAAGATTGAGTATTTAAATATGGAGATATTTTAGGAAGTTTTGATTGAAGTCCTATTTTGTAGTAGAATCTTCTGCTGATTCGTAGCAACTGTTATGCTGTGATTTGAAGCCCAAATCCAGTTGGGAATAAAAAGGAGGGGGTCCAAGATGTAAACATTAAGGCTTAGTTTGTGAACCACTCTCTAGGAGAGTTGGTATGTGTGAACAACTTGGATTGTGACATGGTCACTGTTCTCCTCGAAGCTTTTAAGCAAGAGTGAGTATCATTCTTGGAGGAAGCTGTTAAGCAACTCTGAGAATTGTTCTTAGTTATGTGTGTCATGTCTAGGTATTGTCATGGAAGTATGTCTTCTAGTTTGATCTTGTTAATTGAAATTGTCACGATGTGTGACTGAAGGGAAGTGAGTGGGAATGCTCAAATACTATGAGTTAGGAACTCTTAGGTAGAAGTTTCACTGGGTAGGGATTAAGTGAGAAGTTGTAAACAGGGGAGTTTAACTTCAAATTGATACTACTGATAGTGGATTTCCTTCCTGGCTTGGTAGCGCCCAGATGTAGATGTGAGTCATCGAACTGGGTTAACAATCCTTGTGTGTTGTTTATGCTTTTCAGTATTGTTATTGTTTATACCTTGCCATGTTATCTGTAACAGACCAGATGTCTCAACATGTTATAGAACATCTGGGTCTGCTATAATTGCCTTGTTGTTTCTGCCAGACCAGATGTCTCGACATCCTGTAGGACATCTGGGATCTGTCATACCAGAATTTCAAATATATATACATCATGCATTATTAATTCATATTCATATTCATATTGCATTATTATCACTCTGGTCATATTCATTCCCCAAGTGATAAAAAGTCCTCTCATAGAAAGTTATCAATTCTTTCCGCATCCAAAAAAGTGTCGTCCGAGCAATTTCTCCCCCAGTTTATTTCTGGATTGGAGGTCGTCCTCGATCACTTTGATAACTTGAACCTCTAAAAGACGAGAAAGACGTTAAACATATACCCTTTGGAACATCACTCTTCGCCATTGAGGATGATATCCTCGCTTTCCCGGATTAGGAAAATCCCCAGAGAAAGCCTCTTAACCAAATATTTTCGATAATACATTGGTCTTTCTCCAAAGAAACTCAATGTTAATGAAGTCATCAACACCTCAAAATTGGACCGCGTCACATGGCATTTCTCCGAAAGAATCTCGCAGAAAAGTGTGACCTCCCCAAGCAAAAAGTAGTCCCTCAAGAGACTCATTTTCCCCAGTAGAGTCAACAAATGGCATCTCCAACAGAGAAGTTTGCACACCTCTACAGCTCAGACCAATGGGTTTCCTCAGCGAGTTTGACATCAAATTTCTCATCAAATGGCATCTCCCAGTAAAACTCGGCGAGAAGTTTGATGAAAACCGCTATGAATAACATCCCTTGTCAAGAGCAGAAACATGACAAGAAGAAACTGAGACCAGTTCCTTGGCTGAAGGCCAGGATCGAGGGGAAGGTTATTGAAAAAAGAAACTAAGACCAGTTCCTTGGCTGAAGACCAAGATCGAGGGGAAGTTTATTTCAGAAACTGAGACCAGTTCCTTGGCTGAAGACCAGGATCAAGGGGAAGTTTATTGACAAAAGAAACTAAGACCAGTTTCGTGGCTTAAAACCGGGATCGAGGGGAAGTTTTACCTTTTCTAAGTATTAACACCTGGCAAAAGAAGATGGATGCACAAACTGCCGTTCATAGACACCGTCAAAATTTCGGGTATTCCAATATTTAATCCTCTTGCACCCTGAATGTCCGAATATCTTCGTCATTCACACCTTCGGGCCCAAGAAGATTAAATAAGAGCATCTGTCATACCCCAAATTTTGACCACTAAGATTTCACATCATTATCCAAATCATCACCAAAATATGGATGTACCATCATACCTCATCAATCTCCTCAAGGATTGTTGAGTATTCACTACAATCAAGAACTAGGGTTTTGAGCCTTCTCAGAGCACTCAGACAAAGGATCAATAAAGGAATGACATGATATTCAACTTGTCTAACCTCTTAAACACCCACAAAGAATCAAGAGGTCTCCCACATCAAGAATCAAGCACAAGGTTGCAATATTCTAGGTGGATCAAGCCTCAAGATCGCCAGTGTCACCAAATTAGGGTTTTGGTCGACCAAGGCCCTCCAGATGAAAATTTTCATTTGGGCATGAGGCCATACTTCAATACATGATCCAAGATGCTCCAAGGGACCTCATGGATCCAATCATCAAGTCAAAATAACCTCAGGGGAAGCATTCATCAAAAATCAGGAATTAGGGTTTCTTGACCTAATTCACCCCTAAGTTGAATTTTGAGGTAAGACATGAGCCAAGACCTCAAGAGATGATTTGAGGGCCTCAAATATACCACATTGATCCATTTGAAATAATGGATTGATCCTAAAAGCTTTATTCACCAGTTTAAATTTCATCTGGACCACAATTAGGATTTTGAAGAAAACGTCAACTGTACCTTTGACTTTTGACCAAGACATGTTCATAAACCTTGGGACATGATTCAAGACACCTTAAAACACCTATGGCATCGATCCAATAGGTTTTAATTAGGTCAAGAACTTGATTGCATAAGGAATCACCAATTTCGAATTCATCTGACAAAAAGTCAACTGTACCCAAAATCAAGTTTGACTTTTTGGAATTTTTCACAAATATGGTTCCCTTAAATCAAAAACAATGTCAATGTATGGTTTTGATCATCATTCATCAAGAAAAATCAAGAAAAGTGAGGTTTCTTGCAAAAGGGGCAACCATAAGAAACTTGAAAATTTCTAAGTTATGGAACAAACTAGTTTTGGTACCAACTTTGCAAAGTCATAACTCCTAAACCACAAGGCCTTTTTCTCCCATTCAAGGCTCAGATTGAAGTTCATCTTACATAATTTAAATATGTCAACTAGACCTCATTCCAATTCATTATGAATTTTTAGTTATGGATTGGTCAAAATCACAAAAAAGTGAAAATGACCACTTTTTCAACACTTAGTGAAATTTTCAAAACCATAATCTATTTCACTTTTTCACCAAATTTGAAGCCAATTTACAATGTAATTCAATTTGATTCAAAACCAAAGTTGGACATCATGTTGAAGTAGGATACATCATCTTTCCAAAATGTTCTAGAACTCAATCAAACTCCATTTGAGCTAGTAGTTATGAATCTCACAAGATGCCTTGATGCAAACTGCCTTCATGACAACATTAGGCAGATTGTGTACATTTCTTGTGCCACATGAGTTCTTTGTCCAATTTTTTCATCTTACCAACTTTGTCATCTTCCTAAATCAATGAGGATCAGATTGAAGCAAAGATCTCTAAACCACCAGCCTTGCAAGTCAAGAAACCATCAATGTTGGCATGTGGGATTCAATGATGAAAAATCCAAAAACTTCAAATTTGGAATGAAGCATTCAATGGATGCATCAAGCTGGCATGGACTGATACAAATCCAACTGAATGAGTCAAGATAAACTCAAAGATCAGAAGACCATAGGCCAGCTCCATTGACTCAAGTCAATGGCAAGTGAAGACCAAATATTCCATTTGATCATCATTGAACAAAAGCCTGCTGCAGTTGCCATTCACTATTGCAGCCAAAACAAACTTACTCTACTATAAATAGAGCTCATTTGTGATTAGTTTGAGTACACCAAAGCACCCAAACTGATGTTTTACTCAAAATCTCTCTTTCACTCCAATTTTTCCTTCTAACTCAAGCTAGTATCGGGTTTTGAAATTGGGAGTGATTCCAACCAAACCAACCATACACATACCTCATAAACATCATATGTAGGTGATCTAAACCCTAACATAACATCTGGAACATCAAATTCATCAAATCACCAGCCAATTGCTCAAGTTCTTGACAGAGTTACAGTTGGGGTACCATATCAAGTTCTAGCTCATTTCAAACCACTCCAAGCATCCAAACACACTCCTTGGCATCTAAGGAAGCTGCCCACACTACTACAAAAAACCCATTTAACAATGGTTGGAAACTACATATAATGACCCAGATCAGGGCGTTGTTAAGTAGAGTGTTGTCGTAAGTACTCTACCTATTATGACGGACCTGGGACCGTTGTTGTATTCTGGAAAGCGCGCGTTATATTGCAACGGTTAGGTATTTCAACAGTTGTGATATATATTAACTATCACAACGGTTATGAGTCTCAACCGTTGTGGAATGTACCCTTAGTTTATTATATACAAATGTATATTGCTTGTTTTACCATACACCTAATTAAAGAAATACGACCATTAAACTTGGTAAAGAACTATATAATCTGAAAATTAAACTGTTCTTGAAAACCAACTTAAACACACCACTATTTTCCAAATTGCATCCATTTCATTCCACATATTTTATGTTCCTTAACATAAAATTTATGGTTCAATGGTCGGTTTCCTTCAATCCATCGATATCTTTTATTATAGTTTACCTCATCATCGCCAACAATCATCGCGATTTTATCATCATAACAATCATGATCTTAACAACCACGATGATTTTTGGTGACGATGAGGTAAACTATAATAAAAGATATCGATGAATTGAAGCAAACAGACCATTGAACCATAAATTTTATGTTAAGGAACATTAAATGTTCTGAATGAAATGGATGCAATTCGAAAAACATTGACATGATAAAGGTTGGTTTTCAAATACATCTTAATTTTCAGATTATAAGTTTCTATATCAATTTAACTGATTGCATTTTCAATAAAAGGATAGTGAAACAAACAATATACATAGTATATAATAAACTAAATTTCATATACAATATCAGAATGAATTCATATTTATGTACCTTATCAGAATGAATTCATATATATGTACCACCATCATCATCACCATGTGAAACAAACCCTAAGAAGTGGGAAGCAATGAAGAAAATTGGTTAGTATTCAAAACAAAACAAGCAAAAGTTGAAACAAAACCCTAAGAAGTGGGACTGTACCATTACAATGAATTTCACCTTGCTTGTGAAGCATTGAAGTAGAATCTGCACAAAATGAGAACAATCAACAAAAATAACATGAAGCAAACGAGATAATGGGAACTATCTAACAAAAAGATTGAAGTAGAAGAATACCTTATTTTCCATAAACAAGCAAAATTTGAAACAAAACCCTAAGAAGTGGGACTGTACCATTACAATGAAGTTCACCTTGCTTGTGAAGCATTGAAGTCGAATCTGCACAAAATGAGAACAATCAACAAAAATTACATGAAGCAAACGATATAATGGGAACTATCTAACAAAAAGATTGAAGTATAAGAATACCTTATTTTCCATAAACAATATGTACATTACGCTTACTTCTGCCAGCATCATCACCATGTTCATCTAGTTTTAGACTCTGCAAGAAGAAATACAAGGAGGAAGAAGCTTAAATCAAAAGCTTCATACTTCTTGTATTTCTTTTCACGGATTCTAAAAGAAGATGAAGTTTACTGCAAAAAATGTAGAGAAAAAATGGGTGCTAGGGTTTTGCTGTGAAGGAAACGGCGCTACTGTCAATAATGGAAAGTTAATTCCCTTATATAGGTAAATATTTCATAACGGTTTTCTAAAAGAACCGTAATGATAAGTATATATATTATTTTAATAATATCACAACGGTTAGTTATATTAACCGTAGCGATACCCCTTATACTTGGTACAAGGTTCGACTCCAGGCTACAAATTTTTTATATAATTATGTAAAATAGAAAAATGTTGTTGCCTGGAGTCGAACCTTGTACCAAGTATAAGGGGTATCGCTACGGTTATTATTACTAACCGTTGTAATATTATAACCCTTGCTCTTCCCGGAATAGAGAACACTTTGGCCAAGTATAATAATGATTTAAAAGTTTCTCCGTTTTTTAAAAAATATCGTTCCAGAATATCAACCATTTACAAGTTATCATCATTGCAAGCATTAAACTATCAGACTTTTCATCTTTAACCTCATCTATAAATAGACCATTTTACATTTCTTCATAATATATTCTTCGTAACAATGAGTTCTATAAATGAGAATGCTAGAAACATCACCAATGAGGGCATAAATAAACAATGTCAGCCGCCAAATGAGGAGGTCCAACCAGCGGCCAACGTCAGGGATGCGTTAAGGGTAAGGAAGGAGAAGAAGAAGAAAAAGAAGCTGAAGAAGAAAAAGAAGAAAGAAGAAAAGGAGGATTGTTTATTATGATTCTGATGAGGGATCTGAGGAGAGAGTCCTAGATTATGAAGATGCATTTGCAGCTATGGGCTCTGACATTGATAAATATATGTAATATATGATTATCAATGTACTCTTCTTATCTGGAATCTTAATAAAGTTTTCTTTTATATATACTCATCTCTTTCACTTTTATTTTTAAAGAAGTTATGATCAAACTATTTCAACCTATTCTCTTGCACTTAAATAGAAAAACAAAGATGAATTTTGAGTTTTGAGGTTAAATCCCCGTAACACTAACAAAAGAAATAAAATATATGTTTAAAATCTAAAAATATGGAAAAAAATGTAGTTGCTGGGAATCGAAGCTTGTTACACATCATGTATTACAACGGTGTTTTAATACAAGCGTGTTTAAAATGTAAAAATATGGAAAAAATGTAGTTGTTGGGAATCGAAGCTTGTTACACACCATGTATTACAACGGTTTTTTATTACGACCGTCATTCAATATGGTGTTATAAATCAGCTACAAATTTTTTAACCTATTACAACGGTGGGATACGAATCCATTATAAACCTGGCGTCGTTAAATGGGATTTTCATAGTAGTGCCAGATCATTGGAACCAACTTACAGCACCTCCATCATCAAGCTCGATCGTCAGCTGCAAGAGGTAAGCCTGAACCCTTCAAACTCTATGATCCATGCATCATGAACGAATTTTTGAGTTACCATCTAGTTTATACATGTATGTAGAGTAATAACCCTCAATCAATTGCTATGAATCCATCGTGTATGGAATTTCATTGTGTTCATGCTGAAATTAGGGTTCTTGAGATTTTCCATTGATTTCTTCCTCCATACGTAATATAAATGTAATTAATCTATATGGTTGTGATTCTTGTTCAAAAAGGAACAAGATTGATACTTGAATCGTGCAAACCCATTAAGAAATCATGGAGAAAAGTGAGAAAATGCAAATCTGGAGAAACAGGGTGTGCGCGTGTTCTTCCTTGACCGTTGGCGCCCTTTTTCAAAAGTTTAAATTTTTGAATATTTTGATATTTTTGTTAATTGATTCAAAAACTAATTTGTCTCTGAATATTAGTGTTTTTGAATTGATTCTTTTTCTCAAAATTCATAAAAATATTAAATTATTTTATTTTACAAAAAAATCCAATTTATATTATTTATTTAATATAGTTAGAATTTTTGTAATTAATTTCATTTTTATTGTTTTTTAAACATTTTAAATGAAATTCTCACCTTGATTTTTCAAAACCAATTGAATTTCAAGCTTTCATGTGATTAAACATGATTTTTCAAAATATTTTTCAAAGTTGACAACTTGTTTTTGAATATATTTGATATTTTATATCATTTTTTAAATTTAATTTCCTTTGAAAATTATATATATTTTTTTAAATTCAAAATTAGGGTTTTCCCTAAATTTTGATTTTTTTTAAACTTCACACAAACACTTTGGGCCTCTAATAGAGTGTAAAACCCAATCCCTTTTGAAAACCAAAATATTTTGGGCCTCAGACATTGTATAAGTCCCACTGCAATTTCAAAAATCTCGGCGCGATCGCTATTTCATTTCAAAATAACTTGGGCCTCCCTTATGTTGTAAGTCCCATTTATTTTCTTTTAAAACACACTTTGGGCCTCTAATAGAGTGTAAGACCCAACCCTTTTGTAAATACAAACTTTTTTGGGCATCCGTCATTGTATAAGTCCCAGTATACTTTTCAAAATAATAGTGCGATAATTGTTTTTCATCTAGGCCTCTCCCTGAGCTGTAAGCCCCATCTTTTGTACAAAAATAAACTTTGGGCCTCTAATAGAGTGTAAGACCCAATCCTCTTTGAAAATACAATAAACTTGGGCCTCAGTCATTGTATAAGTCCCTATGTACTTTTTCAAACTACGACGCGATCGTCGCCTTTTCAAAAGAATTCATCTGGGCCACTCTTGTTGTATAAGCCCCAAATTTCTTTTCAAACAACTTTATTTGTGATTTAAATTCAAATCCATAGTTGTTATCAAAACTTTCTTCAATTTCTTGAACAACTAACCATACAGCTATGGAAGCTTGCTCAACTGTAAGTTTTTATCTGCTTTCTTTTACATGCTTATATATATATATTTGTCTGTAATGCTGGAAGCTTGCTCACCTGTAAGTCCTCTTCCACTCCTTTTTAAATACTTGTCTATATATATATATATATATATATATATATATATATATGCTTAGAGTTTTCCCCGACAATTAAGTCTAGAATTAGATAAAGCCAGTTGGTCACTCTTTCAACACAGACAAAACTAGTTCCCCATAGGAATTCCAGATACATTATTGCCTCCTCTTGGGCTTATACAATATGGAACAAAGAGAAAGGAATTATTCCCGGTGAAACTTTTCTCAGACATTCACTATTAGAAAATTGTCAAGGAAATTCAATTCCCCCAGAGAGGATTAATTCCCGGTGAAACTTCACTTGAATTTCTTCAAACTCTAGAACTGTTCACTAAAGAAAGGAATTATTCCCGGTGAAACCTTTCTTGAACTTTCTTAAGTTTTGACCCACAGGCTTCCTAAAAGCATCCCACCCTCCTCTTGGGCTTTGTACAAGGATCCTCAGGCTTCTTAGAAGTTCTCATGCCTTCTCTTGGGCTTAGTACAAGGACCCAAAAGACCTCTTACAGGTATAGGACAGAACCTATTCATCCTTTGATAGAGCAATCTTCCTGTGTCAAAATATCAAATCAATTTAGGGTTGACCTTCATCCCTTATCATCTCAGCCTCCTCTTGGGCATCATACAAAGAAAAACATTTTTATACCAGCAGACTTGGATAGTCTCATTCCCTTTTTGGATTTCAAAGAAACCTTCAAACTTCCTAAGCATAGGAAAAATCCTAATCACCTGATCAATCTTCAAGCAGAGATAAAATCTCCACAGACTTCATCTCTAAACCCTCACTTTAATTTTCCCCAATCAGGGTTAATTACTGTTGATTCACCATTCACAATCAATAAACTCTCTATCAGAACCTCAAGATATCTGATATCTCAACTCTTCTGTAATCCCCAGCAAGAGTTGAATTCCCCAAATTTGGACCTGTCTTTGGATCTCAATTATCCTCAGCAGAAGTTAGCCTCCTCTTAGGCTTCATATAAGAAATTCCCCAGCCAGCCTCCTCTTAGGCTTTGTATAATGATCAGTCCTCAGCAGTTGTCTAGCCTCCTCGTAGGCTTTATATAATGATTTTCTTCAATAGAGTTAGCCTCAATCTTGGGCTTTGTACAAGACATATATAATTTCTCTCAGTAGAGTCAGTAACCTTTAGCCTCAATCTTGGGCCTTGTACAAAACATCATATAAATATTCTCCAGTTGAGTCATAAACTTTAACCTCAATCTTGGGCTTTGTACAAGACACCTATAAGTGTCCTCCCCAGTGGAGTTAATAAATCTTTAACCTCAACCTTGGGCTATGTACAAGACAGATATAAAAATTCCTTAAATAGAGTCAACCTCTTTAGCCTCAATCTTGGGCTTTGTACAAGACAGATAAAACCTTTTCCCCAAAAGAGTCAATTCTCTTTTAGCCTCAATCTTGGGCTTTATACAAGATACAGATAAACACTCTCTTGTTGAGTCAATCCTTCAGCCTCCTCTTAGGCTTTGTATAATGATCTCCCCAGTGGAGTCAGTCAATCAATCTCTTAGGTTCAACCTTGGGCTTTGATCAAGGAACACAAAAAATCATCACCTCAGAGGAAATCAAAATCCCTCTGCAGGAAGGCATTTCTCTGTATAATCAAACATCAAAACAGAAATTCAAAACAAACCCTAATTCTAGATAATTGCTGTAAGTGGCACACTTATTGATATAAACATCCAAGTTGTAGTCCCTCATTATCCTAGTTAAAACCCTTTCATCTATTTGCTGTAAGTGGCAAGCCTCTGGATTATTTACATCCAAGCCAATGTCCCTCTCTTAGCATGACAACTTCCTAAGGAAAAATGACATTGCTCACACTGAGTTAAAGTTTTCCCCTTCAGGATAAAACCCTATAAAGGAAATTATGGCATTGCTGGATCCATACATTCCAGTTAAAGTAATCCTCCTTTATAAATCAATCACCCAAATACTTGTGATAAACAGATGAAATATCTCCCTTTAGAGATGACAAATTCTCTCTACCAGTCAAACCTTTTAGCTTCAATCTTGGGCTTTGAACAAGACACAAATAACCTTTTAGCTTCAATCTTGGGCTTTAAACAAGACACCAGACATATTTCCCTCCCTTAGAATAGGAGGAACTACGATTGCTCTGATTTCCCTATACTTCTTTACGGGAATACGTAGGCATAAGATTGAGAAATATTAGCGAGCACACTAAACAAAAAACCTTAGGTCCAGTACATTACCAAAAACATCGAATAACCCGAAAAACAACAAAAATACTCTCTCTCTCTCTCTCAGACATCCACAAAGAAGAAACTTTCCCATTCACAGATAAACACGATCAAGTACAAAAGCAAAACTTGATGCTAATCAACCCATGTATAACCATGTATAGGATGGGTAATTGACAACTCCCCATTGTATAACCTGACCCCGAACCTCCCCAATCTCTCTTAGTGTTTGTTCAATTAAACACTCGCGTGCAATGTTAGTTTTAGATAGCTTCCCTTTCCCTTCCAACTTGACGAGATAAATAAGAAATCAGAAAGTAGAACCCAACGTTGCTCCCACTGAGGTGGGGAAATCCCATGGCGATAAGGTGGTCGCGTCACCGAAAAAAATCGTACGCTACACTCATTAGTACACCAAATTCCTTACAAGCAAATAAGATGGCAAAAACATCAAAAGGACGAAATCCAACTCAATTCATAAATATTGAAAAAAAAGACTAACAACGTCTACATTGAGATGACAAAGTTACGGTTTCATCAAACTCACGTAATTGTTTTTTTCATCATACCATTCCTATGTTGAAATATTAGATTAAATTTGATTAGATCTGATTAGATTTAATATTTAAATGTAATCCAAGTTGTGTTAGCCCAAGCCCAATTAGGGTTGTATATAAATAGTCCTAGTTTGTATCATTATTTACACAATTCAATAATATAAATCCTTATTTCATTATTCTCTCTCTATTCTCTCCTCACTAAAAGTGCCTCACACACTAACAAATTGGTATCAGAGCTTCCGGTTATTGTTCTTGATCGAGTTTTCAAGAACTTCACGTTAGAGATCGTGTTTCCAGGACAAGTGAATCAACCGCTGCGAAGATGACTGATGATAAGAGCATTCTGAATTCCCTTCCAATGCTTGACGGCAAGAATTGGATTCGATGGAAAAAACATATGCAATCCTTATTTGGCTTCCATGATACCCTAGAAGTGGTTACCGGTGGTGTTCCTGTGTTGGCTAAAAATGCAACTGAAAAACAGAAAAAGCCCACAACGAAGTCAAGAAGAAAGATTGCAAGGCTGCATATTGCATTCAGACGATGGTCGATGCTGCTAACTTCGACAAAATCTCTCATGCTGAAACGACGAAGGAGGCATGGGATATTCTGGTGAAGTATTATGAAGGAGGTGAAAAAGTCAAGGTTGTTAAGGTGCAAACCTTGCATCGACAATATGAGTTGTTGTCGATGGGAGAAGACAAAAAATGTTGTAGAATATGTGTCGAAGGTTCAGAAACTCGTCCATCCCATGAAGGGTTATGGAAAAACCATAACTGATAAGATGATAGTTGAGAAGGTAATGAGAAAGTTGACCTCTCACTTTAATCACGTTATCGTAGCTATTCAATAATCCAACAATCTTGAAACCCTAAAAGTGGAAGATTTGGTTAGTTCGTTGGAGGCGCAGGAGATGAGGATTGTCGAAAGAAAGGGAGTTCAGGATTCAATACAAGCACTGCAGGCTCAGTCATGGAAAAGGAATGGTGGTTCCAATAAATTCAAAGGCAAAGTCGACAAGACTCAAGGAAAGAAGTCTTGGTCGAACCCTCACAAGAATCAGTTCGAAGATAGAGCTTTTGAATCCTCAAAAAGAGGAGGAGGAAACTATCGAAATGACAAAGAAGATAAGAAAGGTATGCAGTATTATAACTGTGAAAAGTGGGGTCATTTGGCCAACCATTGTTGGTACAGGAAAGACAATGGATCGAAAAAAGGCAAGGTCGAAGGAGCGAACCTTGCACACCAAGATTTAAATGATTCTGAGGTGGTATGGTGGTTATGGATGCAGTGGCAGATAACCATGTCGAATCCAAGATCTGGTTCCTCGACTCAGGCTGCTCAAATCACATGAGTGGTTGAAATGAGTGATTGGCAGATTTTGACGAGTCGAAGAAGAGCAAGGTAAAACTTGGTGATAACAGTTCGTGCAAGCAGAAGGTACTGGCAACATAGTTTTTCAACTGAGTAATGGAGCAAAAGCTATGATCAGAGATGTTTTCTATGTACCTGGAATGAAGTGCAACCTGTTAAGTGTTGGACAACTGGTCGAAAAAGGCTTCTCAGTTGTCATGAAAGATGGAGTTTTGAAATTGTTTGAATCCCAGAACAATTTGGTCTTGAAACCTCCGTTGTCGAAAAACAGGACGTTTAAGACCATGATGTGAGGGAAGATTCTCTCTATGTACTTTATTTTTAATGATGTCAAAACCTTCATGATTAGAACATAATGGTTTATATGAAAAACTCAAGTAGTTAAATATTGCACATATGTTTGATTATGATTAGAAATGATCTAGGTTCATTAGAGATGTCCCAACACCTTAGGAATCTCAAAATCCTGATTTTTTGCATGTTTCTAAGGCATGCGTCGACTCATCACCCTGCATAGGTCGACCTATGCAGTCTGCGTTTGATAGAATTGAAAACTGGGAGGTATGCGTCGATGCACTCCCTGTTCCGGTCGACGCACAGTATGCATTTTTGCGTAGTTGTGTGCGCGGGCTTGAACAGGTCGCCTATACCTTCTGTATAGGTCGACCGCTCGCTGATTTCTACCAATTTTCTCACTTGTATTTTCATCTCAAAATTCTGTTATTTCCATATTATTACAAAGCATGATATATATATCTAGTTAGTTCATTTTTTCATATAGAACAAGAAACATGAAAGATTGTTATGCCATTTCTCTCATCAAATTTCATCTTCTTCCTTGAGCATTCAAACAACTACACATAACCAATTTTTGTTTGTTGTGTTCATTGATTTGAAGTGATAAGGTTCAGATTTCAGGAAGTGTTATCTTCATCTCTGAGTTGAGATTTGTGGTAGGTGTTTCTTGAATAAAACCTTAGGGTTTTCTCCTCCAAAAATCTAAGGGATCTTGGGGGTTTTTGCACAAGCCGATTCGTTCTACAAGGATTCAGCTGGGCGAAGGTAACCGAAGAGATCGGTTTAGTAGCTGTAATCAGAGGATCGTAGAAGAGTGGTTTGGGTTCGAATCTTTGGTAGATTGCAATTGATCGAGTGAAGGTAATCGAAGAACGGTGTTTTTCTTCGGTTTAGTAGTGCGGGACGATAATTGAATCAACCATATTCGAAGCACTTGATTCATCTTGAATCAAGGGAAGAGAAGGCTCTACATCAACAATTCGAAGACATTCGAAGATTTGTGTGCTCAGAAGTTTTCTCTTGTATAAACTCTCAATTACAACGATAATATATATATCTCAATTCCATGTTCGGAATTGGGGGCAGATGTACCCATAGCGAGGACGATTGGGGAACTGCCTAATCAAATCGCGTTCGTTCTCTTTCTCCTTTAACTCTTTATAGTTTTTTCTGCATTGTTTGAATTTGCCAAGTCTTCAAGTTGTCTAAATTTCTGAGGTGTCGTAATCTAAAGCTGAAAAATCGTTTTGGTTAAAGTGACCCAATTCGTTGAATTGTTTCTAAGAGCAGCTTGAAATTACTAACCATAGAAATTCTGTACTTAGTGTGTGTGTACACACCAAGTGTTTGATAATTTGTCGCAAAGCAAATCCAAACACCGTTAGTGTTTCATTGTTTGCCTCATTGGTTTGAATTATACATAAACACGCTATAATTTGTTGATTGCGTTTGATCACATTAATAGAACTGAATTTTTCTCTTCCATACTCTTTCGCAATATATATTCGCGCATATCTGATCCTTTTGGTAGTAGGTTCGTTGTAGACTTTTAATCCAGTGGCAGCTTCCATTTAAAAAATTTTTAAAAAACAGAATTTTGAAGTCCATTTGCGTGTAAAACTCGAAGGATCTATTCAACCCCCCCTTCTAGATCCATAGCCATAGTCTAACACATGATCAGTTCGACTGAAGAACAATGTCTAAAAACTGTTGTCTACCATAAGGATAGTTGGTTGTGGCATTTGAGGTTTGGACATTTAAACTTTTGATCACTCAATTGGCTGATTACTCAAGATATGGTATCTGGTATTCCAAGTCTTGAGATGCCGGACAAACTCTGTGAAGGTTGTTTAGTCGGAAAGCAATCCAGAAATTCTTTAATTTCGACTATGCCAATGAGATCATCCTGCATACTCGAAGTTGTACATTCAGATGTATATGGTCCGTTCGAAGAACATACCATTGGTGGAAATAAATATTTTGTTTCGTTTGTCGATGAGTTTAGTCGAAAGCTGTGGATCTATGTGATCAAGAGAAAGGATGAAGTATTTGAAATCTTTAAGAGATTCAAGATGCTTGTCGAAAACTAGAGTGAGAAGAGGATCAAAGTTCTGTAAACCGATGGTGAAGGCGAATACACTTCGAAGATGTTTGAAAAATTTTGTGCTGAACATGATGTTGATCATGAGGTAACTGCTCCTTATACTCCTCAACATAATGGAATTGTTGAAAGAAGAAATATAACCATATTGGATATGGTGAGATGTATGCTCAAGCAGAAGAATTTGCCAAAATATTTATGGGGTGAAGTTGTTTCGACTGCAGTTTATATCCTGAACAGGTGCCCTACCAAGAAATTAAAGAACAAGGTTCCTGAAGAAGTGTGGAGTGGCGAACGACCATCAGTGAGTCATCTGAAGGTGCTTGGTTCTATGTTTTACAAGCATGTTCCTGATGCAAGAAGAAGGAAGCTTGATGACAAGAGTGAACCTATGATTCTGGTAGGATATCATAAGACTGGTGCATACAAGCTATTCAATCCAATTAATGAGAAGATTGTGTTGAGTTGAGATATTGTGATTGATGAAAATTCTTCCTGGGATTGGAATTCTAGTAATTCAATTAACAAACCATTGATGAGCTCTAATTTCGACGAAGAAACTAATGAAGTCAAAGTTGAAGGGATTGTTGAGAATCTAGTCGAAGTCGAAGTAGAAGCAATTGATGACACTCCCGACAAAGAGGTTGTGGCTGAAACAAGCCAAAGACCTCGGCGAAATAGAGTTCCTCTAACAAGACTTCATGATTATGAAGTGACTGGTGATGATGAAGTCACACCAGATGGATAATTAGTTCATTTTGCTTTACTTACAGGTGCTGAACCAATCAACCATAACGAAGCTTTAAAAACTCAATAGTGGAAGTTAGCTATGGTTGAAGATTTACAGGCAATCGAAAGAAATAACACATGAGAGTTAGTCGAGTTGCCAGCACATACAAAAGCTATCGAAGTAAAGTGGGTGTTCAAGTTAAAACACAATACTGGTGGGTCGATAGCAAGACATAAAGCAAGATTAGTAGCTCGAGGGTTTCTTCAAATAGAAGGACTTGACTACTCTGAAGTATTTGCTCTAGTAGCAAGACTGGAGACTGTTCGACTAGTGATAGCATTGGCATGTAACAGAGGTTGGTCGACATTTCACTTAGATGTGAAGTCAGAATTTCTAAATTATCCGTTAGATAAAGAGGTCTATGTCACACAACCTTATGGGGTTGTGATTCAGAAGGAAGCGAGTAAAGTATATAAGTTGCACAAACCGCTCTATGGCCTCAAGCAGGCACCTAGGGCATGGAACAAGAAGATCGACTCATACTTAGTCGAATTCGGATTTGTCAGATGCAAGTCTGAGTATGGTGTCTATGTTCAGATTGTAGAACAAAATATAACAATCATCTGCTTATATGTGGATGAATTGTTGGTAACTAGAAATAGCTTAGAGAACTTGTCGAAGTTCAGAGAGCTACTGGTGAAGGAATTTGAAATTTCGAATCTGGGAAAATTATCTTATTTCCTAGGCATGGAATTTCAAATGCTGAAGCAAGGTATGGTGATACATCAAAGGAAGTATGTCAAAGAGATACTCAAGAGATTCAGGATGGATGATTCGAATCCTGCATCCTCACCTGTCGAACCAAACTTGAAGATGGAGAAGCATGGAGAGGAAGACAAAGTTGATGTAACTTTGTTTAAACAAATAGTTGGATCTCTGTGATATGTGTACAACAGTCGACCTGATATAGGTTTCATAGTCAGATTAGTGAGCAGATTCATGGGTGAACCAAGAGTGTCACACATGAAAGCTGCAAGAAGAATTCTGAGATACTTAAAAGGAACAACAGATTTTGGAATTCTATTTTGAGGAGATTATGAAGGCAAATGAGCAATAGTTAATTGTTTTTCAGATGTTGATTGGTGTGGAGATAAGGAGGATCGAAGAAGTACAACTGGCTATTTCTTTCAAGTATTTGGTGCCCCAATCTCATGGTGTTCGAAGAAGCAACCTGTGGTAGCATTGTCATCATGTAAAGAAAAATATATAGCAAGATCCTATGCTACATGTCAAGCAATTTGGATCAGATCAGTACTTGAAGAAATGGAGGTCGAAGTGAAGAAACCTCTTGTGTTGCAAATCGACAACAAGTCAGTCATAAATCTGGCGAAGAATCCAGTTCTGCATGGAAGGAGTAAGCATATCGAAGCCAGATTTCACTTCTTGAGGGAAAAGGTAAATCGAGGTGAACTTGAAGTTAGGCATTGCTCAAGTGAAGCACAGTTGGCTGACATTTTCATAAAAGGATTGAAGATCTACAGATTCCTGAATTTGAGAAAGAAATTAGGAATAGTTCAGATCAACTATGACTAGCGTAGGCTCGGAAACTTGGATTATGAGGGGTGTGTTGAAATATAAGATTAGATTTGATTAGATTTAATATTTAAATATAACCCAAGTTATGTTAGCCCAAGCCCAATTAGGTTTGTATATAAATAGTCCTAGTTTGCATCATTATTTACACAATTCAATAATACAAATCCTTATTTCCTTATTCTCTCTCTATTCTCTCCTCACTAAAAGTGCCTCACGCACTAACATCCTCCATTTTTATCTTAATGTTGCTGTTTATTTTTCATTAGCTAATATCAATTAGGTGATCAAGGGTACATCCTATATTTACTTCTATTTCTAACATTCATGCCGGCAAAATCAATTGGAATTTGAAGGTTCTGATTATTCGACTGTGGACTCAACTGGAATTATAAAATCTATATAACACAAATAGTTTAGAGATGATTTTACTTGACGAAAAGGTATAAATACTTTACATTTTTATTTCGTTCATAATAATATTTACAATTGTTTATTAATTTTTTCCTTGGTAATTTCATCTTTGTTTTCCATTGTAGTATGAAAAGATTCATGTCATTGTAAAAAAAGAACTTCTTGTACAGTTTCAAGAAACCTTAAAATAAGGTTTTACTTATTTACTTTTTTTTTGAAAATAAAGAAAAAACTTTATTAATAAAAAAGAGAGATAATAAAGGTCCCTCGGACCAAACAACCAAAGGACAAGACTGAATTAAAAATTCCAAAGCTAATCCAACAACAGATTAACAATATGTTTCCTAAGACTAAGCTTATACCACCCCCTGTATGTTATTGTATCTGTAAAAATCTTCTTTATGTCTATATTATGCACATCATTTCTGAAACTAATGCGGTTGCGCATCCTCCAAACCTCGTAGACTGTTTCAGACGCGATACTACGCAAGAGGCAAGCCTTCCACCCTTTTTCTTTGCTCTTCCTACTTAGCCACCTAATATCTTCATGCCAACCTTGAGGTTGATGCATTACACCAATCTACCTTAGAACCTCCTTCCAAGTTTCTTGCACTTTAGGGAACATAAAGAGAATGTGGTCCAACGTTTCCATCTCATGACACAAAGAACAAGTTTCATCTTCCACAAGACCAAACTTTTTAAGTCTATCTCTAGTTGCCAATTTTCTATGGCAAGCCATCCACAAACAAAATAATGCCCGAGGTCAAGCTATATTGCCCTTGAAAAGAAACCGCCAGTCCACCTTAGGGATGTCAATCTTGAGCGACATGTAAACCTTGTTCATGTTGAATTTTTCTGTCATCGCGTTCCAAAACGGTATACTGCTACATACCACCCCAATTTTCAACACTGCTTTTATTATCCAAGACATCCCCTAGAAAATCTGAACATCATCAACGGCCTTCCTTTTGAAATAAAAAATATGCACCCACTTTACCCATAAATTATCTTTTTTGTGACTAAGATTCCACAGCAGCTTCGCATTACATGCTCTATTCCAATCTACAAGAGAGATCACATTCATCCCTCCTTTTCCTGTTGAATTGCAGATAGTTTTCCATGCAACAGGCGATTTCTTAGATATCGTCTCCTTTCCAATACAAAGAAAATTTCTACACACATTCTCAATAGCTTGGATTACTTTTTTAGGAAATGGTAGACAAAACATCCAATACGACGCCATAACAGATATCACGCTTTTGATGAGCTGAAAGCAATGTTTATTATTTGGAGCTTTTCACATTTTGCATGGAAGTTAAAAATCTGGGGTTTTAACTAGTTTGTGAATGCTTCTGTGGAGGTACTCCATTATTAACACAAACAGGAGGGGAAACACAGGGTCACCTTGTCTTAGACCCCTCTTTGCCTTCATTATTTTTTAGTGTTTTCCACCAATATTAAACTGGTAAGACACAGTCGTAAACAACCACCATTATCCATTTGACGAATTTGCTCGACATACCAACTTCTTTTAGGATACACTCGAGGGCATACAAATCCACGGTATCATACACTTTTTGTATGTCAAGTTGCATCATACACCTTAGAGTACCACCTTTTCTGCTGTAGCCTCTGATCAGCTCATAAGCAATGAGTATGTGGTCATAGATGTTATGCCCCAGCATGAAAGCTGCTTGGCTATGATTAACAATAGTGCGAAAGACCTTGGACACTCTATTGGCCAAGATTTTTGCAATAATCTTGTAGAAAGTAGTACAACACGAGATAGGCCGATAATCTTTGATTGTCGTTCCAGAGTTACCTTTAGGGATGAGAGTTACCAGTGTAGTGTTGATAGGCGGGTATATAATGCAAAGGTTAAAGAACTGTAACACTGCATTCATTACGTCTTATTTTACAGTGTTCCATGTTGCATTAAATAACCTTGCACCATAACCATCCACACCAGGGCTTTTTAGATCACCTATGTTTTTTAGAGCTTGGGAAATCTCATGTTCTGTAAGAGGCAATTCAAGTCTCCTTTTATGCTCGATAGACACCTGAGGTCCCTCCCTCATAGCAACAATATCAATGGCATTCATTTATTTTGTTTTCACTGCCCATGAGTTTACCATAAAACTGGATCACCTCACTTTCAATCTCATCCGGGTCTGTGATCGCAGTACCATCTTCTTTTGTAAGCACAGACATATCATTACAGTTCCTCCTAGTCTTGACTTAAGCATGAAAAAATAATTATTGTTTCCATCACCAAGTCACAGCCAATTAGTTTTAGCCCGTTGATGTAAATTTTCCCCTTCAATGTTACTCCAGTATTCAACTCTTTCAGTAGCAGTTTTGACTTGGCTAATAATAGCATTATTGAACCTGTCATGAACCAACTGGGTTTGAAGTGTGAGTAACTCTTTTCTAGCATTTGCCAACATTTGAGTAACTCCCACTAGTGGCTTGCTAAGTTGCTGAATAACCTTTTGAGTGTTAGCTAACATCCTCCACAATATACACATAGGATCCCCATCCATCTGTTTGTTCCAGCATTGAGCAATTTCCTCTTGGAAACCCTCCACTCCTACGACACTATTTAGGAATTTAAAATGGAATTGTCTTGTATGCTTCTTTTGCTCTGGATTCTTTAACATTAGAAGGTTATGGTCTGATATACCAGGAGATAAGTGATGCATAGTGACATTCATATACTTCTGGAACCAAGGAACATTTGCTAATGCCGTGATCTATTCTAGAGTATATAGTTCGACCCACCACTGATTATTAGACCAGGTATAAAAGTCTCCATTGTTATCCATATCATTAAGCGATGCCTTCTCCATTAAATTCCTGATATCCTTATATTCCTTCTCATTGACAATAGTTCCCCCCACTCCTACCCAAAGCGTTGATGACATAATTAAAATCGCATATAAGGAACCATGGGCCTTGTTGGTTAATATGAATGTGAAGCAAGTCATCCCACAGCCGTCTGTGCATCTCTAACTGATTAGAGCCATAGACTGGCAGTGAACCAGAACATGAATTTTCCTTGTTTGTCATATATACCACAATGAATAAATTGTCCAGAGCTATCAACTCTTTGCAATTAAACTTTAGCCTTGTTCCACCATATCCAAATTCGACCATTAACATGGTCTTGGTAGTTATCCATATACTCACCTTTCAGTTTAATCTTTCTTCAAACATTCTCTACTTTATCTTTTTTAACTCTTGTTTCCACCAACAAACAAATCATAGGATTAAGAGCATAGAGTCGGGAGCTAACCTCTTTCGTCTTAACCTCTTTATTAAGCCCCCTAATGTTCCATGACACAATCATGGGACCTTGGTATGAGTTGCAAGTGGATCATTCAAAATCCCTAACAATTCAAACCCATTTTGGCTTGAATGGAACTCTCTTCAGTTGTTACTACTACCCTTTTCCTTTTTCTCTTTTGATGCCTTCCTTGACCGGGTCCATCTTGATTTTTCCGTATTAGGCCCTACATTAGATGTGGCGGCAATATGTTCTCCCCCTTTTTCAGCTTCACCAGCTGCACCCTGGTTTTGCCCTTCATGTGCCTTGGGTTCAACCACCTTTGGTATCCATTCGTTGGTCTGCTGCTTTGGTTTGTCACAGCTGTGGCCCACCTTTTGGCATTTGTTACAGAACATTGGTTTCCACTCATATTCAATAGGTTGTGTCAGCTTATTCCCTTTCGCTTCCTTGATCATGATTTCCTTTTTGAGCTCTTGGGTGATATTAACTTCAATAAGTATTCGAGCATACGAAATTCGAAGATTGTTCGCCGTGCATTCGTCTGTTACCAACAAATTTCCTACAGCACTCGCCTATCTTACTCAGGCTGAGAGCCCCCCACATATGTAGTGGCAATTGTAGTAGCTTCACCCAAAGAGGTACCAATCAAAGCATATCTTTTTGTAGATTGAAATCGGGTTCCCATTCTCGAAGAAGCATAGGTCGGCTATGGATTGTGTACGACCCCTTCATCATGACAAGATCTTTATCACTAATGGAATGAAACCTCAGTATGAAAAATCCTTCATCATTATAGAAAACACATCTGGAAGTTTTACAAATTCCCAATGTTTGATCATGTACTGCTTCATAGCATTCATACTTAGATCATCCCCTAAGACATACATAATGAAAGCAGTTTCCCAAAACTTTACCTCAGCTTCAACATCTGCCGCTTCAATTTCAATTTCAACATCTCCATCAATTATTCTGGGGGCCACATATTCCATGGATAACCCCTTCGCAAAGTTTCTGTTCTCCTTGATAATATCAACCCAGAGCTTCTTCTTCGCTTGCGGTTGTTCATTACTATGTGCCTCTGATCTTTCTAGGTTTTCTTGATTGGTTTCCAATTCTGTCTTGTTTTGAGTTTGATTGTCATCATCGCTCGAATCATTCACTACCTCCATTTCGTGTTGCCGTGATTTTGTGGCCACCTCATTGTGTTTTGAGATTTCCGTGCAAGCCGTCGGCGACGAGGGCACCGTTCGTACTGGCCGCCCTCTTCCCTTTCCTCTCCCACATCCCATCACAAAAATGGTTTTACTTATTTACAGTTTCAAGAAACCTTAAAATAAGGTTTACTTATTTAATTGAAAACTTGTTATTAGAGGGAAATGATATCAAATTCAAACCAACAACACACAAGTTCAAAGTAAACTTCATGGGAGTAACAAAGTGCAATAAAATAGTTGTTAATGAAATTTCAACAAATCATTTTGATTTTGTTGCTTTTTTTAGATACCCTTGCCGTTACAACGAATGATAAATTACTTGGTATATGTATTATATTATTTTAATTTTACTTTCATATTTATTTATAATTTAATTAAAATTTTCTTGATTTTAACAGACATGATTGGACACGTTGTGGAAAAGGGCATCATTAAAGAAACTCAAGAGAATGGAAAAAATGTACAAACTCATTGATATTGTTCTTGGTAGAATTAGAGTTTGACCTAACTCAACCCTACAAAATCGGTTGATAAGTTGAGGGGTGTCACTCTATATAAATCATTTATGAGTCTTATCTTTAGCCAATATGGGATTTGGATTTTTCCCAATAGTTCTCGAGGATTTAGAGTAAGATTTAATAATGATTTATCACCGTATTTAATTACTTAATTTTATTTAAAATATATTATTTTATGGGAAACTTAAGCTGAACAAATGCAACAATATCTTCAAAATTATGGTGAATCGTATCCTATCGTGTTTATCATGAATCTTGCCGAGTAAAGAAATTAAATGGTAATTTAATATTTTTTGTGTCATTATTATTATTTAATATTTATTATTTCGTCCGATTATGTTAAATGTTTGTTAACAGGAATAATGGGAAACTCAAATGCATTTTTTGGTATACTAAGATGTTCTTAAATGCTGATATCAAGGAAGTCAATGATTACAAGTTAAAGTTCATATCACATTTTATTAATTTATTATTATTTTAATAAAATTTTAAACCAACTAATTCATTTATTTATTTTTTATCATTGATTGAATGCCCCAAAAGTTTCGCTCACTCAGTTAGTGAAACAAATGATTGGTCATACTCAGGGTCGGTCCTGACTTTTTAGAGGCTCGGGACTAATAATATAAACGGACCCCTAATAAAAAGTTGAGTAATTAACCTTGAATTTTATTCATATAATAATTTTTTATATAATTAATTATAAAAATAAATATTATTTAAATTCTAAATTAAAGCCATGATCGACTAATACAATTTGATAGCCCTGTTCCAATTTTAAAAATTAGTCCTTAATAAATAATATTAAAAAAAAAAGCAAAATAATATTTTTCGTCCCTTAACTTTACCCCAAGGTCCAGTTTGGTCCCTTAACTTTAAAAAGTGGCAAATTCGTCTCTTAACTTTTAAAATGGTGTCAAAGTAGTCTTTGCCGTTAGTTGGCTCAAACATCCGTTTATTCTTGATTACGTGGCAGCTGACATGGATTTAGAACATCATCTTCTTTTTCCTTAGCATATTCTCCCTGCTATGTTCCTATGTTCCTCTTGGCAATGATGGCTTTAGCCTCACCTGAAAAAGAATGGTGCTAATAATAAGTTTTGAAGATATCAAGCAAAAGTGACAGTGTAATTAACCTCTTGCCCTGTTTGCTTGATATCTACGTTCGCTCTTTCTCTCTCCCCAATCTAAACCACCACTTTTCTACTTCTCCCTCACTCCTAACTCTCACCATCATTTCTCGCCCTCCATATTCTCATTCAAACCTCTCCACTTCCCGTCCTCCTCTGTTCACACTTCCCAAAACCTCAACCACCATTCATGCACTCGGAAACGACGGCGGAATCGGAGGTGGTGGAGGAAGAGAAGAAGACGATGGTGGGTCGGGAAACAAGGATCGGAACAGAGAAGAAGCGTTGATGGTACTTGTAGAGGTCGGTAAGTCGCTGGAGACACTACTACAAAACGCTAAAACAACAACGACAGGCTTACAACGCATCCTTTTACGCCGTTGTAATAGGTTAAAAATTTTGCGCCCAGGAAAAAGCTGGGGTATAAACAGTCATTTAATGACAGTTAACTTAAACCACCATAGTAATAAATAAAATGTAGCAAGCTTCGATTCCCTGCAACTACATTTTTTCTATTTTTTAGAGTACATTTAGCGTGTGTCACTTAAGTCCATTGTTTAAAAAATAAATTATAAATGATTTTACAGCGGTTAAGATGAACAACCGTAGTAATAAATGAAATGTAACAAGCTTCGATTCCCTGCAACACATTTTTTCCATTTTTTAGGATACATTTAGTGTGTGTCACTTAAGATTCCACTACGGTTTATTTCTCCAACCGAGATTAAAAGCTTTACTGATAAATTAAAACAAAACTTATTTTGTATTTCTTTCATAAATGTGAGCCAGAGACGCCCTAACCTTTACCCTCTTCGTATCCATTCATTTGGAGCTCAAATATTGACCGTCTTCATTCATTTGCTTCTTTAGCTTCGAAGTAAGGTACTCTTCAACATCTTCATTCCTTTTTTCTTGGTTTATGCTCAAATATTGACCGTGTTCATTCATTTGCTTCTTCAGCTTCGAAGTAAGGTACTCTTCAACATCTTCATTCCTTTTTTCTTGGTTTATGCTCAAATATTGACCGTCTTCGTTCATTTGATTCTTCAGCTTCGACGTACGCTACTCTTCAACATCTTCATTCCTTACGTTCATTTGATTACAACTTCGAAGTACGGTATTCTTCAATATCTTCATTCCTTTTTTCTTTGTTCATATTGTATATGCTCAAGTCTGAATGGGATGTTTCATATGCTTTACGTTTAGTATGAGAGTACATCTTCATTGATTTTTTTCTTTGTTCATATTGTATATGCATATGCTTGAGTTTTTGGATTAGATTTTGGTGTGTCATTCATATTATTATACATGTATAAATTTCAGAAGTTAAGGGACGAACTTGCCACTTTTTAAAGTTAAGGGACCAAACTGGACCATGTGGCAAAGTTAAGGGACGAAAATAGTTATTTTGCGATAAAAATTAAAAAAAGGTATATTTTATTTAAAGAGTAAATAACACTAAAAATTATATTTAAAAAAAAAAAAAAGAGAAAGACTAAAATTATCTATAAATATTTCAATGTTCCGAGAGGGAGGTTAAACAACAAATTCGCAATTGACAATGTGTCATACCCCAAATTTTATCCTTAAATTCTTTGATATTTTGCATATCATGTCTTTCATATTGCATAATATCCAATTTATCAGCTGAAATAAACTTTTTGGAATTACAGCCGAATCGGTCAAACTAAAAGTCAACTATGCGCAAAATCAATTGACGGAAAATTTTAAAATCAAGTCTGCAAATGTCAGTCATATTGATCTACTTTTCGCGTAGTTGAATCTGGTGTGCCCATTTTAATTTTTCGACAGCTTTTCGGTTGCATTTTTTTGATCAGTTTAAACCATTTTAGCGGATAAAATTTATTTCAAAATTTGACTATGCGCCGTATATTTTCGAATAGTATAATTTTTACTGATCATTTTGGTGTACTCATTTTATGTTTTTTGAGCATTTCGATACCGGTCCAATTTTCCGTTTTTTTTTTTACCGCTTTTAATTTTTTAATTAGTAATTATTTTAATTAATCTGTTTTTATTCTAAATTATTTTATTATAGTTTGCCTTATTTTTACCTTATTTATTACATTTTTTAATATTTAATTTTTGATTTTTAGAAACGTGTTAGATAAGCTTTATCCAGTAGATTTTGTCCATTTTCGCAGTATTATAGTACACTGCACTTTGCACATACATAACTAATACCTTAAAAGCCTGCGCACAGTTCCTTTTTTTTTTTTTTGGCATTCGCTGTTACTTCATCTGAATTCTTTTTTCCCGGTGCATCATGCACGAAACAAGGATTTGCACGCACAGTATACAAATATCACTTTTTTTTTCTTCATTTTTTTCAATTAGAAGGAATATCTCTAAAAAACCAACACGCCACCCTTCACTTTTCATTTTGATTTCCCAGAAAGCAATACTCTCTCTTCTTCTTTATCCGCGAGTCCCCCCACCTAGTCTCCCATCGTTTTTCACATAAAGATATTGTCAGGATTTTAATAAAAAAGGAGGCCATGCATCTCTCATTGATCCTTCCCATTGCAAAACTAACAAACAAAACCACCAATTCACATCAGAAAAATTGAAAGAAGGGAGAAGGGAGAAACACTCTTCAAGCACTCTTCAGAAACATCACACCCCAACAACTCGCAGCAGCAACTACAAAACTTCATAATCTGCGCTCAGCCGCGACAACTCTGCCATCTACGATATTTCAAACACAGCCTGATCCGCAAAAACTGAGAACAAGACTGAGCGGAAACCGAAGCCGTGTGCTTTCGAGGGAGTGTCGCTTGAAAAAACGAGCGAAGGAACGAGAGAGACGAGAAGCATAGCGAGACTTCTTCGTACGTGTTGTTTCGCCGTTTCCTTTTCCATAGACTAGCGTCTGTCCGCTTTTTTAATGCACACACGTAAAAATATAAAAAATAATTTTTATTTAATATTAATTTAAATAATTAAATGGAAGTTAGTAAGTTATGTGAAAGATGATAGTTATAGTTCAATGAAAGTTATCATGGAAGTTACAAATTTTAAAATAAAGACAAAATGAGTAGAAAAAAAGCTACACCAAATTTATATTTTGCCTTTATATTATTATAGAAGATGATGCGGTTGTGAAATATCAGGTTCCTTCAAGAAACCCTTTTTTTTAGACATGGCTGAAGCGGGTTTGGGGCTTGGTGTCAGACCCGGGTTTTTTTCTCTCTTTCTTGTAATTCCTGGCCCAGTTTAGTTAATTAATTTTGTAGTTAGAGTAAATTTTAATTAGATTAATTTGTTTTAGCCGTTAGCTTAGTTAGATTTTAATGATTGCTTAATTAGTCTTTTTTATTTTTATTAGGATTTTAGCTTAATTAGTTTTAACTAATTTGTAATTTTATTAGCTTTTAATTTAGAATTTAGTCTAATTAACTTTTTAACTAGAATTTAGTTTTTTAATTTAATTAGACTTTAGTTTAACTAATCTTTAATTTAGATTTAATTTAATTAGTTTTAGTCTTTGATTAGAAATTAGTCTTTTATTAGATTTAATCTTTTAGTTTAATTTAGTTAATTAGAAATTTTATTTTGTAAGAATTTTAAGTTAATTAGTTTTAATCAAGTTTTAATTAGTAATTAGTAGTTAGACTTAATTATTTATTTTTAGAATTAGTTAACTAGTTTTTTATTAGGATTTGGTTAATTAGCTTTTAATTAGATTTTAGCTTTAGTTAGATCTTATTTATTTAGATTTATATTTATTTAATTTAATTTTTTAAGTTAATATTGACAGTTTGCATCTTTCGCTTTAATTAATTTCTGATATTCATTATGAGTTTATTTCTCTTTGTATTTTTGGTTGTGATTAATCCCTAATTCCTGATGTTCACTTTGATTTAGTTCTTGTTGTATTTGCTGTATATATTGCTGTTCATTTTACCCTTGACACTCGAGACTTCCGTTTGTCCCTCTGTTTCTTTTATCTCATTCCAAAGGAAAGTCTCTCTATTGACCTCAAAGTCATAGATAGCTCATTATCTTCCCTTGACCTCATAGTCATAGGTAGCCATCTTATCCATCCTTGACCTCATAATCATAGGTAACCCTTCCCTTTTAACATAACCTTAGGTGTGGCATCGCTGCACTCCACGTAGGTGTCTTGCCGTCAGACCATACTTTCCCGTGGAACCTTGACCACAGTCAAGAGTTCTTCACCCCGTTGAGGGGAACTACGAATGCTCTGATTTCATTCTCGTCAGGATACGTAGGCACGAGATGCGATGTCTTGGCTAGCATACTTAGTGTATATTCCTTAGGTCTTTACCTTAGCACATTTCCCTTAGCAAGCAAACATAACATAACACAAATACTAACAAGAGGTTCATGTAGAGTACTGCAGATACTTAGGATGCTAACACCATCCCTAGGTATAACCAACCCCCGAACCTTAGATCTCTAGCTGTTTTCCGACATAGCGCACTTAGGATTTTTCGATCTTTACCCTTTCCTTTGGCTAAATCAAAGCTCGGTGGTGAATTTCAAAGTTTTGTGATTCAAGTTAATTAATAACTTGATATCTGATTCTCACTGCAACACAATGCAAATATTTACTTTTTAACTCCAATATTAAAATTGAAGTGTTTTAAGTAATAAACAACTAAAAATTAAAATTGTAAAATATGAGAATACATTGCAACCATTTATTTTTGTCAAATATCGCAAATCACTAGAACAATTATAATCATATGCTAAAAAATATAAACATTTAAAATTTTGTATGTTAAATATATTCTTAAAATTATGAGACCCTCACAATTTTGAAACATTGCAAGAAAAATCTCAACGTTTTATTAGAGTTGATATAGTATCGTGAAGAAAGTCGAACTAATTATACAAATTATAAAATTTTATAAAAAATGACTAAGCAAGACTAACCCAAATGTGATTGTTTAAAAATCTTTTAAACCTAATAATTTAATTTATAATCTATTTAATAATAAAAATTTATTAAAAATAATATTAATTTGGCTAAAATTTTAATATTATAATAAAATAAATTTAAATAATATATATTTTTATACAAAAATAATAATAGTCCAAACCACTTATAAGAATGTGATATGTTTTATCACAAAAAATTAATAATAAATGAAACGAGCATTTAAAAAATATTTAAATATTAAATTATAAAATATTAATATATCTAAAATTTATGATTAAAAAAGAAAATAAAATTAAAAGGATTTATCTTTCCTACTGATCCTTCGACATCTTTCACGTATGATAGCAATCGGCCTCTTTGGATCAGGATCTCGATTTCTTTTTTTGGCTGATGACAATCTTATATATGGTGGCCTCTCAGACGATGATAAGCACACCAAGCATTCTCGTCTTTTCCCATTACGGTGTCGCCCCTTTTGGGGCAAATGGGTTCTGGTATCAATTTGAGATGGTACACTTCACGCAGGATATCCGCACATTTTGAATTGAGTGGAGTAAAGCTCTCGGCGAAGTTGTCGTGTGGCCTCCGAGAAGGCTTTATTGCCGATCTGTCCCTCGACCCGTGGTTGTGGTGATCTTTTCTGGGCCCGGATCTGTCATGCCTGAGTTGTACTTTCTCCTTAGCATCTTGAGATCTCTTCTCCGTATAGCTTTTTTTCACCCTTAATGTAACATTCTTCTATATTCATTACTTCATCCATGATGATGGTTGACTTTTTTGCCAAAGACTTATTAATATGGTCGAAATTTAGGCCATTCAGGAAGGCTCTTACGAATATTTCCTGATTCGGATGAGAGACTTTTATTGTCTTTTCATTGAATTGAGCCATATATTTACTGAGAGACTCAGAGGGCCCTTGGGGGACGTTGAATAGGCTGGTGGTAGACACCTTTTATGCTTGCTGGGGGAGAAGTGTTGCATCATCTTCCTGGTCAGATCATGGTACCTGGTGATGGAGAATCTAGGCAAGCTCATGTACCAGCGTAAGTCTACATATGTAAATGTCTCTGCCATGAGTTTGCACTTTAAAGAGTAAGAAGTGCCGATGTTGCGGTGAAAATCGGATAACAAGCTATTAATTAACTTGCATCATATTTCTTTTACAACCGACTTTGATTTATCCAAAGGAAAGGTTCAAGATCGTTTAAAAACCTAAAAGGGGGAGATCTAAGGTTCGGGGGTTGGTTACGCCTAGGGAAGGTATTATCACCCTAAACATCTGTAGTACTATACGGGAACCTCTTGTTAAGTTTGTGTTACGTTATGTTTGCTTGCTAAGGAAATAGGAATAGTCTCGTCTTAATCATGATTTAACCGAGAAATCGATAATCAATGATTCTTGACTTTCATCGACTAAAAAGTGAATGAAACTGAAATAAAGAGAACGTGGTTTCATATTGATCAAAGTTTTGTCGCTTTAATGAGATTACCCAAACCATGAACTTTGTAATATCATCGACCAAAATAAAGATAATGGAATCGAAATGAAAAATAAAGTTGGTCTCGTTTAAATCAAGATTTAAATCGATAAATCGATAATCTTAGATTCTTAACTTTCATTGACCAATAAAAATAAATAAGAAGTGGCCTCATATTTATCAAGACTTTATTGATTTGAAATAATCAAAGTCAAGATTTATGCAATGTCATCGGCCTAAAGTAAAGAAAATGGACTCGAAATGAAGAATAAAGTTAGTCTCGTCTTGATCAAGATTTAATCGGAGGATCGATAATTTTTTGATATTCGACTTTCATTGACCAACAAAAATAAAGAAATGAGCCTCATACATATCAAGACTTTTTAGTCATTTTGCATAAATCAACTAAGTCATGATTTTGTAATATCATTGGCCCTAAAAATCGAAATAAAGATCGTAAGCGAAAAATAAAAATTAAAACAAAATTCGAAAGAAAAAGTTATGAATTCAAGAAATAACATGATAAATTAAAACTAAAAAATTCAAAGTGCTCCTAAAATAAAAACTAGAGAAAAAAAATTAAGAAATAAATGGAAAATAAAATTAAAATAGTATGAAATAATAAAAGGGTGGTGATGAAGCATGTTTTTTGTCTTTTTGAATTTTTATCTTATTTTTTAAACATCATTCATAATAAAACCAAACAAAAATTATAGGATATCACAATACTTTTCCAGAAAAATATTAACATGCTAATGAACTTGATAACATCATAGATAAATGATCATGGTACTTTGAAAACGGAGAAATAAAAGAGGTGAATGTTACCTAGTGGAGACGGTCCACTGCCTCTTCAATGACATGAGTTATGGAAAAGTGAAGACGAACCTTCTCTCCAGAAAATTTGCAAGAATAATTGAGGGAGAAAATTAAGAGAGTATTCAGCCTTTGTGTGGGGTGAATCTGGTGTCAAATGAGAGAAAGAGAGATCTTATTTATAGTGTGAATAAAGTGGAAGTGTTGATGTGGCAATTCATGTGACTTTATTAGAATGATTCTTGGCCATTGATAAGTGAAGTGTAAGAATGCTTTTTGGCCATTGATAAATCCAAGTTGGCAATCCATGTGACTTTATGAGGATGATTCTTGGCCATTGATGAGTGAAGTGTAAGAATGCTTTTTGGCCATTGATAAATCCAAGTTGGCAATCCATATGAAGTGTTTGTATTATAGTGGTCCCCACCATTTTTCCCTTTATGAAGATAAACAAAATAAAAGTAATAATAAAACTAATAATGATAATAAAACTAATAATAATAAAATTAATAATAATAATAAAAATAAAAAAGAAATAGTAATAATAAAACTAATAATAATAATAATAAACTAATAATAATGAAATTAATAATAATAATAATAATAATAATAAAAAAGAAATAGTAATAATACAACTAAAAATAATAAAAAAAGATAAAACAAATTAAATTCTAATGAAAAATTCATGATTATTGATTAATGAACTATTTGACTAAAAATTACGAAAATGGTTGACTTAAAATGATATGACAAAGGCAAACGAATCTGAGGGTAAAATTTGGGGTACAACAGTTGCCCCTATTTAAATAGATTTACCGGATAACACGAGGGATGGAATCCTCGGGACATCAGGGTGAAAGGTATTTAAATATAGCAAACCAAAATTTTTTCCCTTAGATGGAATGCAAATGCTAAGGATAAACAACAGACATGCAAATGCTGACATGCCATGAACTTCTAGTATGATGATATGATGTTATGATAGATGCAAAGGTGCAGACACCAAGGATGAAGGGTAATCCACCACAGGTGAGCTTAACTGGGGAAGGATAAGGTTAGCATCCACGAGAAAGACTCACTGGGGATACAGATCGATCAACAAAAGAGACTCAATGGGGAGACTCTGAGGATGCACTGGGGATAGAAACATAAAGAGGAAGTCCTACAGGTCCTCACTGGGAATGGGAGCCAGAGAGGTGCTCTTCACTGGGTAAAAGTCTAAGGAGATTGACGAAAGGTTTATAGGTGACCGGACGACACTGGGGAAATAAAAGTACACTCTTTACTGGGCATGGAACCAGAAAGAAGACATGATCTCCACTGTGGATCAATTTGAAAAGAATAGACATCAATAAAAGATTTTCTGGAATTTTCTTATACTGAAGAGTTCAAACGGGATCTTCAAGAAAAGCCAGAAAAGGCACATCCGAAAAAACATCAGATGGTCAAGAAATCAGACATCCAATAATGGCCTTGAATGAAAGGTAAACTCATAATATCTAATAATGGCTTTAGATAAAAGTGAACAAAGCAGGGATCCAAGAAGGCATTGGATGCAAAGAAACCAGACATTCAATAATGGCTTTGAACGAAAGGTACAAATCACAATATCTAATAATGGCTTTAGACGAATGTGAATAGAGACTACATTCAAGAATGACATTGAATGCAAAGAAACCAATCATCCAATAATGGCTTTGAACGAAAGGTACAAATCACAAAATCTAATAATGGCTTTAGATGAATGTGAACAAAGACTCGATCTGGAAAAATATCAGAAAGAGAGACACATCCGGAAAGACATCGGATGGTAGAGAAACCAGACATCCAATAATGGCTTTGAATGAAAGGTATGACTCACAATATCTAATAATGGCTTTAGATGAAAGTGAACAAAAACTTGATCTGAAAAACATCAGATAGAGAGTCACATCTGGAAAGGCATCGGATGGTAGAAAAACCGGACATCCAATACTGGCTTTGAATGAAAGGTATAGATCACAATATCTAATAACGACTTTAGATAAAGTGAACAAAGACCTGACCTGGAAAAAACATCAGAAAGAAAGACACATCCGGAAAGGCATCGGATGGTAAAGAAACCAGTCATCCAATAACGACTTTGAATGAAAGGTATAACTCACAATATCTAATAATGGCTTTAGATGAGTGTGAACAAAGACTACATTTAAGAATGGCATTGAATGTAAAAAAACACCAGTCATCCAATAATGGCTTTAGATGAAAGGTATAACTCATAATATCTAAGAAGGCATCAGATACGAATGAGACAAAAGGTGAAATCTAAGAAGGCATTGGATAAAAGGGATCACAGTATCCAAGACAGCATTAAATGACTGTGAACTTTCAGGAATGGCACCGAAAGTAAAGGTAAATCACTATTTTCAGGAATAGTATCAAATGATAGTGAGAAAGACATCCAGGAATGGCACTGGAGTGAAAGAATATAAAGATCCAGGAATAGCACTGGAATGAGAGAAGATAAACATCTATCAACAGAATTAGATGCGCAAGATAATGACAACATTCAGGAATGGCACTGAATGAAAAGGACAAGTAACGTTTTGGTAAGGTAAGATGTGGATAATGACACGACCTTGGGAGAAATGCAAATGAGGATGAAACACTCATGATATGCATACGTATATGAATTATGCAGATGAAGATGCTGATGACACATCACGACTCTTTTGTGGAGAAGACAAAACTGGAAGACTGATTCCTCCACACGGAGATCACTGCCATTCCGCTTGGGGGCCAGAGATGCTAATGTTGGGCGCATCCCAGCCACACTGTAAACTGTATCCAAATTGATGATCCTTGTGGGAAGGATGGAGAGCTGCTTGGGGATTCTTCAAGTAAACTGCCCCAGATTAGCTGATTATTGTAGATGAGCTGATCATTGCTTCAGCTTGATTGATTCTGGAAATGACTGTTTCATGGTGTTCTTAGAAAGCTTGCCCCAGTCTGAGTCTTGAAAATGATTGTTTTTGCTGTACACTGTGATTGCTTGCCCTGGTATGAGTCTTGAAGCCTCTTCTGAATAAACCAATTCTGAGAAGTCGCCATTAAACCACAAATCTTGAACTGATTCTCAACAGGAAATGGAAGGAACTTGCCCCTGATAGGATCACTGACCAAGTTTCTTAACTGTTTGAAAATTCCTTAAGAAGAAAGCTAGTTTACAAACCAAAGTATTTGTACACACATGGTAAATGCAAAGTTTATGCAACTTTGAAATCAAAATCATTTTGAAAGAGGTGCAAAGTATATGGGATACTGGTCAGAACACGGTGGTTCAAGACATTAAAGTGAAAAGTTTAAGCAAAAGGTGTGATGCAAAAATAAATGATCTGCAAAGATCTCTGGGAGTCAGATTACGCAACCTTGCTGTAGTATGCTTTCCAAATGACCTTGCTTCAATTAGGTCTTTCGAGGGTTATAACGTGGCCTGGTTCATGGTTTAAGAAACAAAGGATAAAGGCTCAAAGCTTATTTGTGACCCACCCAATCTTCGTGATGATCTTCAGTCCTACGCTCAGTTAACTCAGACTATGCACTCAAGTTCCCATAGGTTAGGAATTGCACTGATGATAGTAATGATGGTTCAGAAATCAATGGACTCTAAATGGTAGTCACCACTTCCCTATAACATTTAGTTGTTTTTTTTCATTGAGGACTTTTATGGTAAGGATTTAAAGATTTCTCTTTTTTATTATCCCTAACTTTTGCCTGAACTGTTTCTTGTGAATCTTACAGTCAGCGGGATGCCCCAATTTTTCCTAAGTCTCCTTCATAGGTTTCAACTTAGCGAGCTTTTTCTTTTTTGATTTTTATCTTTTTTTGAAAGAAAGTGACTGTCTGGCTTAATGATTACCGCGAACCATCATCGACTTTCGACTTGAAAGACATCTTCGACACTTGCTTGTTGTGTGCGAAGGAAAACTGTGAGTGCAACATTTTGTTGAAAGTCGTCTTGCACAATCCAGTTAACTGAGAACTACCCTGCCCCAAGGTTAAGATTTAAGGGTTTTTATCTGTAAAGAAAAGAAACTCCTACTTCTCGGCTCGAAGGGGTTAAAGAAGGGTTAACTTCCTTATTTCTCCAGTGTTTAAGCGTTGAAACAATGCCTCACATCGTCAGCAAAGTTTTGATTTGAAAGCATACTAACAGCAGTTATGAGTATTAAGTATCACCATCCTCCCTCCGATCTTTGCATAATAAAAAAGAAAATGGAAAAGAGATAAAGTATTTATTGAAAAAGAAAGCATGGAGATGTAAATAGCAAACACAAATGAATTGAATCAAAAAGTTGCAATGCTTATCTCATTAATTGAGAAAGTACAAACATAATTTGATAGCAAATAGCTATTACAAAATAAGGGAAATGCAAACAACAAGAAACAAGGCCTAGTGACTAATCAAACACAAGGATGAGTTGTCCTGTCTTTAAGAAGTAGCTAAGCCGAAGTCTACTGAGGCTTCACTTGGCGTGCCCTGGCAGAGGATTGCTCTGAACATTGGGATTGTCCTTAAAGGAGAGGATTTTGTTCCTCATCAGCTCTTGTACTCTAGCCTTCAATGCAAAGCAACTTTCCAAGTTATGGCCTGCACCACCTTGATGGTATTCAAAATGAAGAATAGCCCTATAGCCGGCTGGAAGAGGATTTGGAGGAGGAGGCAAAGGCCTTGTGGTAATCAAACCTTGTTGAACCAAACCAGGATAAAGTTTAGTGTAAGTCATGGGAATAGGATCAAATTGACCCCTATTACGGTACTGGTTCTGTCCTGCAGCCGGACGTTGGAAAGCTTGAGTTGGTCGTGGAGCAGCAACCACGGGAGTAACAGCAGCAACGGTAGGGTGAACAACATACTGAGGTCGGGGACGAGGCCTTCTTGTTTCAACCATGACAGCGTTAGTATGATCTTCCTTTTTCTTCTGAAAGTTACCATAGGATTTCTTCACAGCATTAGAAGATTCAGCAGCCTTGGACACTTTTCCTTTCTTAAGACCTTCCTCAAGTCTTTGGACGATAGTAACCAAATCAGTGAAATTGGAGGAAACACTTCCAACCATCTTCTCCCAATAGAATGGGGACAGAGTATCCATGAACATTCCAGGTAATTCCTTTTCGGCCAAGGGAGGTTCAACTTGGGAATCCAACTCTCTTCATCACTGAGCGTACTCCTTAAAAGATTCCTTATCATTCTGAGACATGTTTTGCAGCTGACGACGATCAGGAGCCATGTCAAGGTTATACTTATACTGCTTCATGAAGGCATTTGTGAGGTCTTGGAAGCTATGGATAGAGTTTTGCTCGAGACCCATGTACCATTTGAGTGATGCTCTACTCAAGTTGTCCTGAAAATAATGGATAAGCAACTTCTGATTCTTGGCATGAGCAGTCATCCTGCGAAGATACATGACCAAATGAGCTCTTGGGCAAGAATGACCCTTGTACTTCACAAAATCTGGAGTTATGAACTTAGCAGGTATAACAAGGTCTGATACTAAGTACATGTTGTCTGCATCCACATTAAAGAAATCAGTACCCTCAACAGCTTTGAGTCTCTTCTCTATGCTCTGAAACTGCTCTCGAACAACTTCAGGTTCAACAAAGTCTTCACGGCCTTCACCTTGAGCACTGGCAGCATTGTACTCATAGAGGGGATTCTCAAAGGGAGCTCGAGTAATCTGAACTATAGGTTAAGGCTCGGCGAAAACAGGAGCTTGAAACACTGGTCCAGCAGTCTGACCAATCATAGCAGTAGATGCAAGAGGTGGAGAATAGTTGTGTGGCAGACCAAACTCAGGCCAAGTTGAAGGCGGCATCTGAACTGGTGGAGGATCAGCGCTTGAAACTTCCTGGATGACAGTCCTTTGGGGTGGCTCTCCCCTAGCAATCAAAACTTGGAGCATCTCAGTGAGTTTAGTCATGCTCGACTTAAGGTCACCGATCTCCATTCGGATCTCAGCATTGTGTACGTCTTGCTCTGACATCTTGCGTCTGTAATTAGCTCTAGTCCGGTATCGGTGTCGAGGAATTAGCTTGACGACTAACAAATGACACTGGAAGATACAGACCACTGGAAATGAGTGGCTGGGTAAACAGACGCATGCAATGAATCATGTAAAGATGCAAATGATATGCAATGCAATGCAAACAGGATGCAAAACACATGCAGCAGGACCAAGGGTTCGAGATCACAGCATGGAGTCTGGGTAAAGAACCAAACCAAGGGTGTGTACTAGGGTTCTTGTATCTGCAGAGCAAGGTTCTAAAGAATTCCCAGAGTCAACAACCCATCTTTCGAATTTTATCAACTTCCCAATTGCTCGGTGATCGATAAAATCCTCAAGAGAGTCTCGTCTGAGCGTAGTATCGCGTAGCAATCATTTAGGATTACTCCCTCACAATCATCACACTACATTCTAAATAGGCCAGGTGGGGTAAAGGGTAACTAATGGTCATCAATATCTCTGGCTCTTAGGTCAAAAGTAGTAACGCATTCACGATTGCTCGTTCAACATATACCACTTCCGAGAGGGCCTCAACTGAGTGTGGACTTCAAGTTCCATCCTTTGGGATTTCTCCCTCGAAGTTCCCTTGACTATGTCCACGGTTCCTAAACATATGTGTTCTCTCAAGTCCGGGTTAGGACTTATCTCACTCATAGATACCATGTCAACCCAAATCAAACAGAAAAATGTCAAGCAAGAACAGATATACAGATATATAAGCAAATATGACATACATAAGCATATACAACTAAATAAGCAAACATGAATAACATAAAAATAAGATAGGCTTAACCCTCTTAGGAAGGGACCAGCAATAGGTCTAACGATCCCTAGTGAAGTCCCCATTTCTGTTGCGGTAAAAATCGGATAACAAGCTATTAATTAACTTGCATCATATTTCTTTTACAACCGACTTTGATTTATCCAAAGGAATGGTTCAAGATCGTTTAAAAACCTAAAGGGGGGAGATCTAAGGTTCGGGGGTTGGTTACGCCTAGGGAAGGTATTAGCACCCTAAACATCCGTAGTACTCTATGGGAACCTCTTGTTAAGTTTGTGTTATGTTATGTTTGCTTGCTAAGGAAATAGGAATAGTCTCGTCTTAATAATGATTTAACCGAGAAATCGATAATCAATGATTCTTGACTTTCATCGACTAAAAAGTGAATGAAACTGAAATAAAGAGAAAGTGGTCTCATATTGATCAAAGTTTTGTCGCTTTAATGAGATTACCCAAACCATGAACTTTGTTATTTCATCGACCAAAATAAAGATAATGGAATCGAAATGAAAAATAAAGTTGGTCTCGTTTAAATCAAGATTTAAATCGATAAATCGATAATCTTAGATTCTTAACTTTCATTGACCAATAAAAATAAATAAGAAGTGACCTCATATTTATCAAGACTTTATTGATTTGAAATAATCAAAGTCAAGATTTATGGAATGTCATCGGCCTAAAGTAAAGAAAATGGACTCTAAATGAAGAATAAAGTTAGTCTCGTCTTGATCAAGATTTAATCGGAGGATCGATAATCTTTTGATATTCGACTTTCATTGACCAACAAAAATAAAGAAATGAGCCTCATACATATCAAGATTTTTTAGTCATTTTGCATAAATCAACTAAGTCATGATTTTGTAATATCATTGGCCCTAAAAATCGAAATAAAGATCGTAAGCGAAAAATAAAAATAAAAACAAAATTCGAAAGAAAAAGTTATGAATTCAAGAAATAACATGATAAATTGAAACTAAAAAATTCAAAGTGCTCCTAAAATAAAAACTAGAGAAACAAAATTAAGAAATAAATGGAAAATAAAATAAAAATAGTATGAAATAATAAAAGGGTGGTGATGAAGCATGTTTTTTTGTCTTTTTGAATTTTTATCTTATTTTTTAAACATCATTCATAATAAAACCAAACAAAAATTATAGGATATCACAATACTTTTTCCAGAAAAATATTAACATGCTAATGAACTTGATAAAAGCATAGATAAATGATCATGGTACTTTGAAAACGGAGAAATAAAAGAGGTGAATGTTACCTAGTGGAGACGGTCCACTGCCTCTTCAATGACACGAGTTATGGAAAAATGAAGACGAGCCTTCTCTCCAGAAAATTTGCAAGAATAATTGAGGGAGAAAATTAAGAGAATATTCAACCTTTGTGTGGGATGAATCTGGTGTCAAATGAGAGAAAGAGATATCTTATTTATAGTGTGAATAAAGTGGGAGTGTTGATGTGGCAATCCATGTGACTTTATGAGAATGATTCTTGGCCATTGATAAGTGAAGTGTAAGAATGCTTTTTGGCCATTGATAAATCCAAGTTGGCAATCCATGTGACTTTATGAGGATGATTCTTGGCCATTGATGAGTGAAGTGTAAGAATGCTTTTTGGCCATTGATAAATCCAAGTTGGCAATCCATGTGAAGTGTTTGTATTGTAGTGGTCCCCACCATTTTTCCCTTTATGAAGATAAACAAAATAAAAGTAATAATAAAACTAATAATAATAAAACTAATAATGATAATAAAACTAATAATAATAAAATTAATAATAATAATAAAAATAAAAAAGAAATAGTAATAATAAAACTAATAATAATAATAAAAAACTAATAATAATAAAATTAATAATAATAATAATAATAATAATAAAAAGAAATAGTAATAATACAACTAAAAATAATAAAAAAAAAAAGATAAAACAAATTAAATTCTAATGAAAAATGCATGATTATTGATTAATGGACTATTTGACTAAAAATTACGAAAATGGTTGACTTAAAATGATATGATAAAGGCCAACGAATCTGAGGGTAAAATTTGGGGTACAACAGCCGACTATCGCCATTTGATTATTGATTGAAATTATATGCTCATGTGGATCGGTTTTGCCTCAAAAGACGACAAAGGTGGTGGTTTGAAATTTTCGGGGACTTGATCTCCCCGGATTTGCTTCAGAAAGAGGTTGAGGATCTAGGAGTTTCTCTTCTGCTTCCTCCTCCCTAGTGCTTTGCGTTTTCTGAAGTGTGTGAATGCTCTCTTACAAGGACTCATTCTGCTTACGCATATTCTCCATGATTGTCAAAAGTTGCGCTATGTCTAGTAGAGTGTGAGGTTCACTCCTGATGGGAGACGATCCAGACATCATGTTATTATGGTGTATATGATGTTTTTGTGTGGCCTAGGAAAATTTTACCGAGGCTCCACGGTGGACGGAAAATGTTCTTGATAAACACTTTTGGATAATCTCTCTGAGGAGAGTCAAGTGAGACCAAAATGCACTGTGAATTCGGTGTTACTTCGTTGTCCCCCTTTTCTCCTTACCGATGAGTCCTTTTTATACACGTCTCATTTCCAAAGATTGTGTAAGAAATTTCCCTTTAGTTTTCTTGATTAAATGATGATGATAACATTCGTCGTTGTCATTATTGTCATGTAATGTTTTCTTTATCATCTTCTGTAATGTCCCTGCAACTATGGAACTGCTCATAGTTATTACACCGACTGCACACATCGACGTCCCTCTGAGAACCATACAATCTGGGCTCCTACTTGTATCACATGTAGCAACTCGGTAATCATTTACATTTCACAAATACCCGGCATAACAACTCGGTCACAATGGCTGATAGCTCGACTTTATAGAATTTTCGGTGTGTACACATAATATTAGTCATTTTCTAACACTATTATAAAATATATTAACTACTATTTACACACTATTAATCAACTTTATTTTATTATTTAAGATTTTTTTTTATGTATGAGAACTTGATAACTAAATTATAAACTGTATTAACAACCTTTTACATATTATTAATCAAAGTTGATTTATCACGTAAATTTTTTTTTTATGTTAGAACACTTAATAACCAAGCTATAAATTATATTAAATAACCATGATATAAATTATTTTAATCAATTTTTCACGTTCAATTAACCAAATTTATATTACATTTTGGTTTAGAATATATATTAACCCGAGTATGAATTGTATTAACCAACTTATATATATTATTAACCAAAATTATTATTTTTTAAAAATTATAAAAACAAATAAAAATAAAATTATTATTTACCGTATATATGAACGGAAAATAAGTTGTATGTGTAAAATTGGATATCAAAGTAACATTATTCTTTAATTATATTATTGTTATAAACCATACACTAAATTTCCAAACAACTATATGGGGTGTCTAAATTTTGGTTGTACAATTATCATACCTGTCAAATTAATTGGCCATTTTTTAATATATCATCTATGTTTCTTAGACACCACGCGAAAATTTGTTTTTACCTCCAGTTTTTGGATGTGCATATCAGGACGCACCATTTTTATTAAAAACGTCGATTTGTTCCGGATGTGCAAATCAGAAAAATTTCTGATCTGCAGATCCGGAAAAAATCAAAAGAATTCCAAAAACTCATTTCCTGATCTGCAGATCCGAAAAAAATCAAAAGAATTCCATAAAATCATTTACTTATAAATATAATTCTTATAAATAGATAAGTTAAAAATTTAAAATTTAATCCAAAAAATCATTTACTCCAAAAAAAATTTAATTAACTTTCCTTGTGTGGATTGAATTTATTATGTATTTTTGTCTTATTGAGTTAGGTCATATGTCATCCAAAATTTCTATACTACTTTTTTATTTTATATATTTTTGGCATTGAATAAAAAAATTATTAAAATTTATTTTTCTCACACTACCTCATAATATTTTTTTTCACTAAATTTTATACTCATTTAATTTTATTTATTTTTAATTATTTAGTAAAAATAATCTACTTCATTATTTAGTCCACTAACTTGAATGACATATATTTCTTTTATAATTTTTAATAAAAAGTTATATCTCTTAAGTAATTTTTGGCACTATAATTGATGTTATTCATTATTATATTTTAATTTTAATTTTTTTATTAATTATTTGATAAAAACTATTTTTCTTCCACTAACTTTCATATTCATTTAATTTTATTTATTTTTAATTATTTACTAAAAATAATCTACTTCCATTATTTAACCTATTCAATGACATAATATATATATATATATATATATATATATATATATATATATATATATATATATATATATATATATAATAAAATAAATTATATTGTTTAGTTTTAATTAACATTTTTTTTAAGAATTATATTTAAAATTCAAAATAATCTACTTTCATATTTTTGAATTTTAAAATTTTAACTTATCTATTTATAAGAATTATATTTAGAATTAAACGATTTTATGGAATTCTTTTGATTTTTTCCGAATCTGCAGATCAGGAAATGATTTTATGGAATTCTTTTGATTTTTTCCGGATTTGCAGATCAGGAAATGTTCCTGATTTGCACATCCGGAACAAATCAACGTTTTTTTAAAATTGTGCGTCCTGATGTGCACATCCCGAAAGCTAGAGGCAAAAACAAAATTTTGCGTGGTGTCTAAAAAACATGGGTGGTGTATTAAAAAATTGCCAATTAATTTTGCTTCTCATAATAATTTAATCTTGACTTCAAAAAAGCCTATGATAGCAAAAGAACAAGAATGTGTTACACGCCTACGACTCTAGTAGGAAAGAGAAATGAAACTTACTAAAGCTAAACATTGGAGTTTACTTCAATGGATTTTTTTGTGTTACTTAATTATTACCTTAATATTAAGAGTTATGTTATTTTAATATAAATTGAGACAAAGTTTAAGCACACAAATAATGTGTTTGTTGAAAAAAAAAACTAAAATAACTAACATTTCAAAAAAAATTACAAAAATGGCGTGGTTTAGAAAAAAGTTAACAGGGTGGCGCCATATGATATGGCGCCTCAGGCTAAGGGATAAACCCTAAAAGTCAAACCATATGGTGCCTTAGTTGTAAATCCAATGCCCTAATTTTTAATTTGTTTTACAGGAGAGGCGCCATATGGTATGGCGCCTCAGTTCATTTACTTTTTTTTTTTTAATTTTTATTTTAATTTGGAAATTGAAAATTTTAATGAAAAAAAAATAAGGGTAGCCAAAAATACATAACCATGTTCAGAATAAAAATTAGTACAATTGATGGTAAACAAAAATTTAATGGTCGTGCCTATCTAAACGTCCACTGGTTCCACATGTCGGGGCTCTTACGCGACGTCTAGGTCTACCACGATTTTGTTGAGGTGTCTCTGGCCTTTGCGTGTTGACCTGCGGAAGAGGCATCTGTTGAGATGGTCTCGGCGTATCAGACAAATTTTGAAGCATATGTCCCCAATAGCCGGGGGGTTGCCGCCAACGGCGCTTCCGTAATCCAGTTGCATGTCCATGTTTTCGTAGTTTGTAAGGGGGGTTGAGTTGGTTGTAGACGGTATGGTTGGCCGAAATGTTGCATTAAAGGGTGTTGGTACTGATTCAGTGGTTGATGTGGGGTTTGGTAGGCAAATAGTGGGTGAGTTTGTTGGTTGTAGGACGATTGTGTTTGTTGGTTGTAGGACAATTGTGTGTTCATTTATGGGGGGCTATGGTGGGTTGGGGTGGGTTCGAAAGAGTTGTCAGGGCTATAGGCATTAGTGGGGTCGGTGTAGGTGGGTTGGCGATAGGGGTAAGGCTCTTCTTGTTGTGACTGAGTTAGGGGCATGATACGGTTGCGACTTTGGAAGATTGATTTGGTTGTTATACCTGGTTGTTGGGTATAATAAGGTGTATGATGTTAGGCATGTGGATGTGAGGAAGAGGCACGTTGGCGCGAATCAATTAGATACGTCGGCTGTAACGCCCCAGTTTTGGTTAGTTTTATTTAATCGAGTCGTTTTGATTATTTTATTATTATACTATTTTATTTTTTACTTTTATTTGATAATATATTATTTTTCATTGTTGTGATATTTTATCGCGTTCTGGGAACGTTTGCGAGATATTTGAGTGTAGGGTATTTTGGTCATTTCACTTTAATTTTTCTTAAGTTAATAGAAATAGAAATAGAAAGAGAGAAAATAGAAAGGAAAGAAAAAGAGAAGAAGAAAAAGAGGAAGAAAGAAAAGAAGAGAAGAAAAAGAGAGAAAACTTGGAAAATCTAGGAATCGATCAACCGACTTTTCTAAACACGATTAAATCGGATAAGGGTGCGAAACTCGATTATATTATACTTGTGTATGATTATGTATGTATGTTTTTGGTTGTTATTGGATTGAAATGGAAATATAGAGTAAAACCCATAAATATTGAGAGTGTTAGAAATTGATCAAAATGTGTTTGAAATCATGTTTTAGTGTTCCTTATTGTTGATACATGATAGATACATGTTGTTAGTGTTATTTCTTTGGTTATGTGGTTGTCATTTATTTTGCTAAACTATTCTAGCAACAAGATGTTGAAACAAGATGTTCTAATATTCTGCATTAAACATGTCGGATAAAGATGTCCCATCCTGGATCATAGGACATCGCGTCTGATTTTGGTTTAAAAGGAAGATTCTGTTGTTGGTATTTGTTACTGGATATTCTGTGAATATTTAGTTATCCTATGTGGCATCCAAAGTAATCTGAGTTGAGTTTTGTGTTGGTTTTCAGATTTTCACTACTTTCTAAATATGGAGACGTATTAGGAAACTTTAGATTGAAGACCTATTTTCTTGGATTTATTTTGCAGAATTGTGTGTAGTCTCTCTGCTGCGTTTTGAAGCCCAAATCTAGTTGGGATGTAGGTTATAAATATGAGTGTTTGTAACCTGATTTGGTAACGATTCCAAGATGTAAAATTATTAGGGTTTCGTTCTTGTGAACCACTCTCTAGGAGAGTTGGTATGTGTGAACCACTCGGATTGTGAGATGGTCACTGTACTCCTCGAAGCTTTTAAGCAAGAGTGAGTGTTGTTCTTGGAGGAAGCTGTTAAGCAACTCTGAGTATTGTTCTTAGTCATGGGTGTCATGTCTAGGTATTGTCATAGAAGTATGTCTTCTACTTTTCTGTGATTGAAGAGCTGTTGGAAATCAAGTTGTTGATGCAGTGGCTGAGGTGTTGACTGCTAGACATCATTGCGATGATTGGAAGTGAGATGAAGTCTCTTACCTAGGGAGGACTTAGGTAGAAGGGTCATTGGGTAGTCATTGAGTGAGCGGATTATAACCTGGTGTGGTTGCTATGTGATCTGTAATTTGATACTGCTAATAGTGGACTTCCTTCCTGGCTTGGTATGCCCCCAGATGTAGATTGTTAGATCGAACTGGGTGAACAAATTCTGTGTGTGGTTTATGCTTTTTAATACTGTTATTGGTTATACCTTGCCATGTTTTCTGTAACAGACCAGATGTCTCGACATCCTGTAGGACATCTGGGATCTGTCATACCAGAATTTCAATTGGTATCAGAGCAGGCATCCTGTTCTGTTTATGGGTGAGATCCGAGGGGGATACTTTCTGGTTCATGGTAGAGGAAGAAGGATGTTATACTGAAAAATTGTTTGAACGTGATAGGTTCATATTGGTGTTTCAATGGTCCCTAGAAGTGGAGGATGGACTATTCTTGACAGCTGGTACTTATAGGCAGAAAATGATGTATGGTGGATGTGTGCTTGCTGTGTACCTGTCTTGACACCGTGTTTCAGTTTCTTTTGGAGGATCTTGTTGTGGGGGAGTTTATTTCTCTCCAAGGAATTGCTTTGTTATTTCCGCTGTTTGCGCCTCTGATTTGTTCTAGTGTTGTGCTATGTTTGATTGTGGTTCCCTAGTATTTCATGCAAAGGCTGTTTCAGCCAATATTAGCCAAAGTGGAATAATGGTGTTTTTTTGTTACAAAGCTTCAGTTCATGATGTTAAGACTGATGTCCTAACATGTGACTACAGAACTGGAGAACATTCAGTTCAGAATGTTGTGTTTGGTTTGTTACCTTTTGGTTGCAATTCTTTGGGTTTTCCTGATGAGAGATTCCTGGCGAAAATCATGGTGGAGATTTTATTTGTTTCAAACCTAGAATTTCATTTGCACCTGGATAGTGGTGGTTTTGTGTAATATGCTGTACCTGAAGACTGTTGAGGAGGTTGTGATTGCTGTGTATTCCACTGTATGGTATCTGATGGAACCCTGGGGGTCCTTGTGTCGCTAATAAAGGAAGGGCAGTAGGGTTGGTCTCCTCATAAGAGTTGATGTGTGATGATGTAGTGTATGCAAGACTGTTTCAACCAACTATGTAAAGTTGCCAACGATACTTGAGTTTTATTTCTCAAGTCGACTCTTAAGGCACTATAGTGTGTGGTTGATTTACTCTTTAAGAAATCTGTTGAAGAAAGGATAGAGCCATTTATTTTGGTCTCTAGAAGAGTCTTTCTAATACTTGACCTAATTAGGAAAGTGACTCTGAGTCTTGCTGTTGTTTAGTTTTGCTGGAGCTTGGATTAGTTTTGAAGACCTTTAAGATGATCAAGGGAAGTCTTCATCTAGCTTGGGTTCAGCTATGTGATATCCCCCAATTGATGGAACACTTGGAAGAGGAAAAGAATGTCAGACCAAATGTCGTACCTTGTGTGAGAAGGTTACCCTATCTCATATGATAAATACCTTGACAAGAGTTGAGTATTTGTCTGCTTTTGATAAGGATGTGCATCTAACCGATAGTGAATACTCTGACGGGAGCTGAGCGTTTATCTAAGATGTTGTGCATTCAACTAATGACAAAATAGATTGACGGGAGACTATGTATATGTCTGATGTAAAAGTGCAGGACTACTGGAGTGTTGAGAATTTACTTTTCTCTATGTGGCTGTTTATTTCTCTTCGTGGTGTATTGGTGTGTGATGACCTGAATTAGCTGCTGAAGGTGTGATCCTTGGAGATCATCCTGGGTTCAAGGAACCCTGTGTTGATGTCCTACATGATATTGAAACAATCATGGTGGTTAAAAGAAGCTTGGGATTATAAAGATGAGATTGTGTGTTCTATAGTGTATTTAGAAGTGGCAATTTTTGTATGGCTATGGGGTAGTCTTGGACTACTTATTTTCTGAAGATTCAGATATGGCAGATTTGAAGTCTTTGGAGTTTCTAAGCAGGATGGAGGTTGTCTACTCAAACTTGATTGTTGAATCAAGTCTATGAGAGCATGGAAATCTGTTTCTGTAAAGCGAAGAGGTTCTTCTGAGTGGCAGAAAGAAGAGCTGAATTCAACAGTTTGATGTCATAATGTTCTGACATCTAGCTTAACATCAGAAGTCTCAGCTGGTGATGTGGCACATCAGCTTATGATAGGGTGATCTACAGGAATGAACAATAGGATATTTCAAGAAGATCGTTCTCATGGCAGTTTGCGGGAGCTGCAGGAAGGAGAAGATGTTACATGACCATGGCTTAGGGAATCTAAGTGTGTTTGCTATTGAGCAATTGGAACATGTGACTTGAAGATCAAGTTTCCTTGGTGGATCAGGATATCTTTGTGAGAGTTCTGACAAACGTGAAAAATGTCAAAAGGTGGCATTTGGTTGTTTTCATATGAGGATTCATGAATGAGGTGATCAAACTATGGCATTTGGTTGATTTTAGAAGTGAATTAAAAGAATCAAGATAATCAGAGTGTGGCAGCTGGTTATTATTGAGGATTGTCTTGGAACAAGTTACTCTTGGGCAGAAGGGTGATGAGTTGAAGACTCAAGGAGATTATTCTTCTTGAAGGTGGATGAGAGTTTATTTCTCTAGTTCTTTGGATTACTATGCTATAGTAAGTCCAGTTGGTGGAGCATATCAAGAATCATAGTGATGATGTCTTGGTGTGTGGCAGATGTTCTAACTTGTGTTGGGACATTATCTGGTTGGATATCCTTGGTGAAGGATGATTATGCTCTGGTTCAGAAGCGTGGAGCCTACATTATGCCTAAGGAGAGTCTACATAGTCATACGGGAGAATGATGAAGTAGAAGGTCTGCCTTGGATGGAGAATGTTGAGAAGACTGAAGTAGATCAGGTATTGATTGATTGGAAGTCTGAATATGAAGAGTATGATAGGGAATGACTGCCTTTGGAGAGTTGGGATTTCTATGTGCAATGAGTCCTTTGAATGGTGATGGGAAGCTGATTTCCCAAATGATGATTGTAACATCATGATTGTTGATGGTTATATTTAGAAGATGATTGAGATTGTGCACTTGGAGTTGGATGCTCAAGCATTTTTGTCATAAGAGGTGGGTCTGACTATGTGGATTAGAATGTGGAGACTCTGATCTTGTTTTTAGTAGTATGTTCTGGTAAAGCATGACTACTAATTTTGAAGACTTCACTAGTATCAACAACTACTAGTGAATGTAATGGCAGAGGAATTATGTCATATGATGTGATCTGATCAGAAAGTTTTCTTAGGAGCTGTTCTTCTGCTGCAAGTATCTCTTGAAGAGATTTGATCTCAGTAAAGCTTTTAAGTAAGCTGAGAATTCGTGGGGTCTGTATGAGCATGAAGATGTTTATGTACTTGAATTGAGGATTGGTGTTTTTGTTTCCGTTGTGTGCCTCAGGGGGAGTAAAGTGTGTGTTGATTGACTATTTTATTATCTTGTTCATTTAGCAGACTGTGTTGTTGTGACATCACACTTAACATCACAGATCTGATGTGCATATGACATGCTAGAAGTGGATCAGTTTGGTGCTTGTGGAGCAAATAAGCTGAAGATTTTTGGAGCATCATTCGTGAAATATAGGGGAGAACTTCTGTCTGCTAATTGTACTAGTGTGGTACTTGGTTTGCTTAAGGATCAAGCATTAAGTGAATGTGTTCAGCAGGTGTGTTGAACAGAGGGTGCGCTCTTGAAGACATATAGATGAGTCTTATGTTTTCCATTTATTTAAGGTGTTCTTCTTGCAAAGGAGCACTGGTTATCTTAGATAGGGGGAGTTGGACTTCTGTTTTGGATTTGTTGCTACAGTAGTACAGTTGTTTATCAAGATTGTTTATGGTTTCAAAAATCTATGATAGTGTACCTCTGGTGAGGGTGTAATGTCAGACAGGATGTCAAGACATTGTGTGACTGGTTTAGTTCTGGGTTGTCAATGTATTGAATCAAAGTTGTATGTGTTCTGCTACTGGTTGATTGCCCTTATCGCATAGTTGCTTTGTTTCCAAAAAGGGGGAGAGTTAGCCTAGGTGTTGTCTAGTTGTCTGGTGTGATTCTCGTTTGTGCAGCTGTTAGGCTGTTTGAGTTTGTTTTTAGGTGCAGGCGTTTATGAAGGGAAAGATGCTGAAGTTTGTGCATGACATTTGGTCATGTGATTGTGTGTGCATCTACTTTCTGATGCTGTTTGTTCTGGTGTATGATTTGATCATTTCTCAAAAATAATGAATGTTCTACTTTCCTTTGTCATATTTATGGCTAAAAAGGGGGAGAAGTGTGCTTGTGGTGTGATTGTGGTGTGCTTGTGCTGGTGCTGCAGTTGAGGGGGAGAATGTTGTGAGTTGTTGTGTTGCTGCAGTTGAGGGGGAGTTTTTTTTGGTTGTGAATTTTTTTTGCTGCTGCTGTTGTCTCTGATATTGTTGTTTTGCTTGTTTTATCTTTGCAAGATTGTTTGGTGTGTAGTTTTAGCCAAAATAAGCCAAAGGGGGAGATTGTTATATCTTTGGTTATGTGGTTGGCATTTATTTTGCTAAAACTATTCTAGCAGCAAGATGTTGAAACAAGATGTTCTAATATTCTGCATTAAACATGTCGGATAAAGATGTCCCATCCTGGATCATAGGACATCGCGTCTGATTTTGGTTTAAAAGGAAGATTCTGTTGTTGGTATTTGTTACTGAATATTCTGTGAATATTTAGTTATCCTATGTGGCATCCAAAGTAATCTGAGTTGAGTTTTGTGTTGGTTTTCGGATTTTCACTACTTTCTAAATATGGAGACATATTAGGAAACTTTAGATTGAAGACCTATTTTCTTGGAGTTTATTTTGTATAATTGTGTGCAGTCTCTCTACTGCGTTTTGAAGCCCAAATCCAGTTGGGATGTAGGTTATAAATAGGAGTGTTTGTAACCTGATTTGGTAATGATTCCAAGATGTAAAATTATTAGGGTTTCGTTCTTGTGAACCACTCTCTAGGAGAGTTGGTATGTGTGAACCACTTGGATTGAGAGATGGTCACTGTACTCCTCGAAGCTTTTAAGCAAGAGTGAGTGTTGTTCTTGGAGGAAGCTGTTAAGCAACTCTGAGTATTGTTCTTAGTCATGTGTGTCATGTCTAGGTATTGTCATGGAAGTATGTCTTCTACTTTTCTGTGATTGAAGAGCTGTTGGAAATCAACCTGTTGATGCAGTGGCTGAGGTGTTGACTGCTAGACATCATTGCAATGATTAGAAGTGAGATGGAGTCTCTTACCTAGGGAGGACTTAGGTAGAAGGGTCATTGGGTAGTTATTGAGTGAGTGGATTGTAACCGGGTGTGGTTGCTATGTGATTTGTAATTTGATAATGCTAATAGTGGACTTCCTTCCTGGCTTGGTATGCCCCCAGATGTAGATTATTATATCGAACTGGGTGAACAAATTTTGTGTGTGGTTTATGCTTTTTAATACTGTTATTGGTTATACCTTGCCATATTTTCTGTAACAGACCAGATGTCTCGACATCCTGTAGGACATCTGGGATCTGTCATACCAGAATTTCAGTTAGGCATTAATTTGGTAATTTTCTGGTGTTTTGGTGAGATTTGGGGTTGATTTTGAGTGATCCCATAACAGAAAATTATGCAGGAAATTCTGGATTTTTCGCTGCCCATACGCGTAACACGCAGGGCAATACGCGTATTGGTTTGGGCAATACACGTATGGCAAGGGGAGTTTTAGGGCATTACGCATATGGAAGTTCATTTTCTCGGCCATCTGCCCATTTGCATAATGGTACGCGTAAGGTTGAGGGCAATACGCGTATGAAGTTGGGCAATACGTGTATTGGAGTTTTTAGTGGGATTTTTAGGAGGAATTGGTCTCTGCCCATACGCATATCAAGTTGGGCAATAAGCGTATGGAATGGGCGAAGGAGCAAGGCAATACACGTATGGCTCAGGGCAATACGCGTATGGCCAGGAAGATTGCAGAATTGTGTTTTTTCGCGATTACTTTTCTTGTTTAGTCCGTAACTTGTGTTCCGATTATCCGTTTTTAACATTCTTGGTATCGTTGAATAGCTATTGAACTGTACTTTCTTATGATGATGGTTTTGAGATTGTTGTCCGATTTAATTATGTTGGGAATTTGGAATAGTTTCGTTTTGTCGACTTTTGTCGTTGGAATTGTGTGTAATTGATGTGTATCATGAAATGTGCTGTTGATATGGATATGGTATGACTTGTGAGCTGTTGTATGGTGTAAATGCATGTGTTTAGATGGTGTGATGATGGTTTGTGGCCGTATGACAAATAAATGCATTGTTTTGGGCTTGAATTGCAAAGCATGAGTAATGTTGAGTGAGATGATTGCATATATGTGTGCATTTGAATGTCATGAGTCATTGTATGCCAAGCATCATGATATGAATTCTTGTGATGTCGTGTGCCCTAGTGGGTGTGAACGACGAAATGATTCCAGAGGGAATCCGCTATAACATCGAGCGCCTTATACAAAGAAGACTGAAAGCGATGATTATAGACGATCGTGCGCCTTATACAAAGAGGAACGAAAGCGATCGAATCGTGCGCCTTATACAAAGAGGACCGAAAGTGATCCATAAACATTGTGCGCCTTATACCAAGAGGACCGAAAGCGACGGGGAACATCGTTTGCCCGACGGGGAGTTACATTAAGTAACAAGTGATGGTTCCAATAGTTCCTGAGTGAACTAGTGTGGAGATGATGGATGGATGGTACCGCATATGCATTGCATATAGTCGTTGTGTCGGTCTCTGTGCATTTTCATAAATCATGAATGAATTGATTTTGTGTGGAATTGTGATTGGAATTGATGAGTTGAGATATATATATATATATATATATATATATATTTTTTTTTTTTTTTTGTGTTGGTGATAATTGTATTGTGCATGATTGATATGCATTGATGATGGATATATGAAATATGCATTGTGTTGTTTTGTCTTTGAATTCTGGTGTAAGTTGTGGTGAGAATATTTTGAGTGAGTATTTTCGTGTTATTATATAATTATATACAATTATATTATGATAGTGTTTCTCACCCTTCTGCTGTTTTAAATGCTCTACGAGGCATTGCAGATTAGATGCTGGAGGTCTTTTTGTGAAGCTTAGGTCTTCATTCTTTTGTCGGTCGGCTCTGATATGTAGCACTGGGTAGTTGGGGAGATCGTTGTGATATTATGTATATGTATATGTATCTTTTGGATCGTACGTGTGTGACCCTGTATATGACAGACAAACTTTCTATGTGATATATATATATATATATATATATATATATATATATATATATATATATATATATATATGAGATTCAGTTTCAGATTTTCTGCTTTTATTTTTTATCTGAATTGTGGGTAGTAGGAACTAAGTTCCTCTGTTATTTGCTACCTGATTGTTGCATATCTTTATGAGCAGGTTTATTGTATTTGGTTTCAATAGATGTGACTCCTCAGTCTATGCCATGAATGTTTTAATTATACTCTGATGAAATTTTTATCGCTTTTATTAATTAGGGGTGTTACATTAAGTGGTATCAGAGCCAGTACATGTCAGTTTGTGTCAGTCCTTGTCGGTGTTTGTGTTTGAATGAGCTGTTTGTTTAACCATAGTTGTTGTTATTGGAAATAAACAGAATATGGCTGGTAGGAATGACGCTGCTTTGGCTGCTGCTATGCAAGCTATGGCTCGGGCTGTGCAGGGTGCACCTAATGCTGCTGGTAATGATGAGTTCAGGAAGAACAAACCGCCTGTCTTCAAAGGGAGACATGATCCTGATGGTGCACAGATTTGGCTTAAAGACATTGAAAGGATCTTCCGAGTGATGGATTGTGTTGAGGATCAGAAGGTGAGACTGGGTACTCACATGTTACAGGAGGAAGCTGATGATTGGTGGGTTAGTACTCGTCAGGTGTTGGAAGCTGCAGAGGAAGAAGTCACTTGGGCTTTGTTTAGTGTTGAGTTTTTGAGGAAGTATTTTCCCGAAGATGTTAGAGGAAAGAAGGAAATAGAGTTCTTGGAACTGAAACAAGGTAATATGTCTGTTGTTGATTATACTGCTAAGTTTGTGGAGCTTGTGCAGTTTTATCCACATTATGCTGAAGCGACTGCGGAGTTTTCTAAGTGTGTGAAGTTTGAGAGCGGGTTGCGTCCTGAGATAAAGCAGGCAATCGGTTATCAGAGGATTAGGAGGTTTTTGGACTTGGTGGATTGTTGTAGGATTTATGAAGAAGATAGCAAAGCTCATTCTACTCACTATAAGAGTGTGAACGAGAGGAAAGGGAAGCAACCGTTTCGTAGTGGTCCTTATGTAACCCCAGCTGATAAGGGTAAACAAAGGGGTAATTTTGAGAGAAGGACCACTGGTGGAGGTATGTCTAATTCTTTGAGATGTTACAGATGTGGTGAAGTGGGACATCGTCAGTTCGAATGTAGGAAGAATTTGGGGAAGTGTTCCAATTGTGGAGGTTTAGGACATGTAGCGGCTGAGTGCAAGAGGAAGAATGTGGTGAAGTGTTTCAATTGTGGTGAACCTGGTCATATTAGTACAAAGTGTCCGAAACCAAAGCAAGCTCCAACTGGTGGGAAAGTTTTTGCATTGGCAGGAACTCGGACTACAAGTGCAGACCTTCTGATCAGAGGTACTTATTTTATTAATAGTACGCCTTTAGTTGCTATTATTGATACTGGAGCGACTCATTCGTTTATTTCGTCTGAGTGCGCGAAGCATTTGAATCTTGTGTTGTCTTCAATGGGTGGAGAGATGGTTATTGATACTCCAGCAATGGGGTCAGTAACTACTTCTTTGGTTTGTTTAAGTTGTCCTTTGACCATTTATGGTAAAAACTTTGAGATGGATTTGGTGTGTTTGCCGTTGGAGGGTTTAGATGTGGTTCTGGGAATGAATTGGTTGCAATTCAATCGGGTTCATATTGATTGTTACCATAAGCTGGTAAGATTTCCTTCTCTTGAAGAAGACGAAGAGTCGAGTTTCTTATCTACCAAAGAGTTGAAGAAACTTTTGGCAGATGAAGCTCAGTTGTTTAGGTTGTTTGCATCGTTGACTGTGGACAGTCAAGTTTCACTTGATGTGTTTCCTGTTGTGTGTGATTTTCCGGAAGTGTTTCCTGAGGATATTTCGGACTTGCCGCCAGAGAGAGAGGTGGAGTTTTCTATAGATCTAGTTCCTGGTACTAGACCTGTATCTATGGCACCTTATCGTATGTCGGCATCTGAGTTGGTTGAGTTAAAGAAGCAGTTGAATGAATTGTTAGAAAAGAGGTTTGTGAGACCAAGTGTGTCGCCTTGGGGTGCTCCAGTTTTATTGGTGAAAAATAAAGATGGAAGTATGCGACTGTGTATTGATTATCGCCAGTTGAACAAGGTGACGATTAAGAATAAGTATCCTCTTCCAAGAATTGATGATTTGATGGACCAGTTGGTAGGTGCGTGTGTGTTTAGTAAGATTGATTTGAGACTGGGTTATCATCAGATTAGGGTCAAAGAGGATGCCCTTCGGGGTTTCTAATGCGTCGGGTGTCTTTATGGAGTACATGAATCATATTTTCCATGAGCATTTGGATCGTTTTGTTGTTGTGTTTATTGATGATATCTTGATTTATTCTAAGTCCCGGGAGGAGCACGAGGAACATTTGAGTGTTGTGTTGCAAATTTTGAAGGAAAAGATACTTTTTGCTAAGTTGTCCAAGTGTGAGTTCTGGTTGTCAGAAGTGAGTTTTCTCGGGCACGTGATTTCAGGTAATGGTATTGTTGTGGATCCATCTAAAGTAGAAGCAGTTCTACAATGGGAGGCTCCTAGATCTGTTACTGAAATTAGAAGCTTTTTGGGTTTAGCCGGATATTATCTAAGGTTCATTGAAGGTTTTTCTAAGTTAGCACTTCCTTTGACCCAGTTGACTTGCAAAGGTCAAGCATTCATTTGGGATATTCGGTGTGAGGAAAGTTTTAGTGAGCTGAAGAGAAGATTGACGACAACTCCGATTTTGATTTTGCCGAATCCTACGGAACCATTTGTGGTGTATTGTGATGCATCTTTGATTGGTCTAGGTGGAGTGTTGATGCAAGAAGGTAAGGTTGTGGCTTATGCTTCGAGGCAATTGAGGATTCATGAGAAAAATTACCCTACTCATGATCTCGAATTAGCGGCCGTGGTTTTTGTGTTGAAAATTTGGAGGCATTACCTCTACGGTGCAAGATTCGAAGTCTTTAGTGATCATAAAAGTTTGAAATATTTGTTTGATCAGAAAGAGTTGAATATGAGGCAACGTAGATGGTTGGAATTTTTGAAGGACTACGACTTTAGCTTGAATTACCATCCTAGTAAAGCTAATGTGGTAGTCGATGCGTTAAGTCAGAAATCGTTGCATATGTCTGCTTTGATGGTTAAAGAGTGGGAACTTTTGGAAGCGTTTAGGGATTTGAGTTTGTTGTGCGAATTGACGTCTGACAGTGTACGGCTTGGTATGTTGAAGGTTACTAATGATTTTCTGTTGACCGTTAGCGAGAAACAGAAATTGGATGTGAAATTTGTGGATTTGATGTTGGTTGGAGAAAAAAATGCGAGTAGTGATTTTAGAGTGGATGATAATGGTGTTTTGAGATTCCATGGTAGAATTTGTATTCCTGATGATGCGGAGTTAAAAAGGATGATTTTGGAGGAAGGGAACCGGAGTAGTTTGAGTATACATCCGGGAGCTAATAAGATGTATCAAGATTTGAAGAAGATTTTCTGGTGGTCTGGATTGAAACGAGATGTGGCTCAGTTTGTGTATGCGTGTTTGACGTGCCAAAAGTCAAAGGTAGAACATCTGAAGCCTAGTGGTTTGTTGCAACCGTTGGATATTCCTAAGTGGAAATGGGATAACATTTCTATGGATTTTGTAACAGGATTGCCGAATACACAGAGGGGACATAATGCTATTTGGGTGGTTGTGGACAGACTGACTAAATCGGCGCATTTCATTTCGATTTACATCAGTTTTTCTTTGGAGAGGTTAGCTGAGATTTATATCAGTGTGATTGTGAAATTACATGGTGTTCCGTTGAGTATTGTTTCGGATCGAGATCCGAGGTTTACCTCGAGATTTTGGGAAAGTTTACAAAAGGCGTTGGGTTCTAAATTGAGATTGAGTTCGGCTTATCATCCTCAGACGGATGGACAGACGGAGAGAACGATTCAGTCGTTGGAAGATTTGTTGCGGGCTTGTGTTCTTGAACAAGGTGGTGCGTGGGATAGTTATCTTGCATTGATTGAATTCACATATAATAACAATTTCCATTCGAGTATTGGAATGGCACCTTTTGAAGCGTTATATGGACGAAGATGTCGAACGCCGTTGTGTTGGCACGAATCTGGTGAGAGTTCTGTGGTTGGGCCAGAATTGGTGCAACAGACTACAGAAAAGGTGAAACTTATTCGTGAGAAAATGAAGGCTTCTCAGAGTAGGAAAAAGAGTTATCATGATCGAAGGAGGAAAGATCTTGAGTTTCAAGAGGGCGATCATGTATTTTTTAGAGTTATGCCGGTGACGGGTGTTGGTCGTGCATTGAAGTCGAAGAAGCTTACTTCTCGGTTTATTGGTCCTTACCAGATATCCGCGAGAGTGGGTGTTGTGGCTTATAGGGTGGCGTTGCCGCCGAGTCTGTCGAATTTGCATGATGTGTTCCATGTTTCACAGCTTCGGAAGTATGTTCCGGATCCATTGCATGTGATTCCGATGGACGAGGTTGAGGTGAGGGAGAACCTTACGGTTGAGGCATTACCAGTGAGGATTTTGGATCGCGAATTGAAGTGGTTAAGAGGCAAGGATATTGCACTTGTGAAAGTAGCGTGAGGAGGCGCTGCTGAGGGCAATTTGACTTGGGAGTTGGAGAGTTGGATGCGGGAGTCGTATCCAGAGTTGTTCGTCTCAGGTAATATTTTCGAGGAAGAAAATTTCTAAGTGGGGGAGAGTTGTAACGCCCCAGTTTTGGTTAGTTTTATTTAAACGAGTCATTTTGATTATTTTATTATTATACTATTTTATTTTTGACTTTTATTTGATAATATATTATTTTTCATTGTTGTGATATTTTATCGCGTTTTAGGAACGTTTGCGAGATATTTGAGTGTAGGGGTATTTTTGTCATTTCACTTTAATTTTTCTTAAGTTAATAAAAATAGAAATAGAAAGAGAGAAAATAGAAAGGAAAGAAAAAGAGAAGAAGAAAAAGACGAAGAAAGAAAAGAAGAGAAGAAAAAGAGAGAAAACTTGGAAAATCTAGGAATCGATCAACCGACTTTTCTAAACACGATTAAATCGGGTAACGGTGCAAAACTCGATTATATTATACTTGTGTATGATTATGTATGTATGTTTTTGGTTGTTATTGGATTGAAATGGAAATATAGAGTAAAATCCATAAATGTTGAAAGTGTTAGAAATTGATCCAAATGTGTCTGAAATCATGTTTTAGTGTTCCTTATTGTTGATACATGATAGATACATGTTGTTAGGCATTAATTTGGTAATTTTCTGGTGTTTTGGCGAGATTTGAGGTTGATTTTGAGTGATCCCGTACCAGAAAATTATGCAGGAAATTCTGGATTTTTCGCTGCCCATACGCGTAACACGCAGGGCAATACGCGTATTGGTTTGGGCAATACGCGTATGGCAAGGGGAGTTTTGGGGCATTACGCGTATGGAAGTTCATTTTCTCGGCTATCTGCCCATTTGCGTAATGGTACGCGTAAGGTTGAGGGCAATACGCGTATGAAGTTGGGCAATACGCGTATTGGAGTTTTTAGTGGGATTTTTAGGAGGAATTGGTCTCTGCCCATACGCGTATCAAGTTGGGCAATACGCGTATGGAATGGGCGAGGGAGCAAGGTAATACGCGTATGGCTCAGGGCAATACGCGTATGGCCAGGAAGATTGCAGAATTGTGTTTTTTCGCGATTACTTTTCTTGTTTAGTCCGTAACTTGTGTTCCGATTATCCGTTTTTAACATTCTTGGTATCGTTGAATAGCTATTGAACTGTACTTTCTTATGATGATGGTTTTGAGATTGTTGTCCGATTTAATTATGTTGGGAATTTGGAATAGTGTCGCTTTGTCGACTTTTGTCGTTGGAATTGTGTGTAATTGATGTGTATCATGCAATGTGCTGTTGATATGGATATGGTATGACTTATGTGCTGTTGTATGGTGTAAATGCATATGTTTAGATGGTATGATGATGGTTTGTGGCCTTATGGCAAATAAATACATTGTTTTGGGCTTGAATTGCAAAGCATGATTAATGTTGAGTGAGATGATTGCATATATGTGCGCATTTGAATGTCATGAGTCATTGTATGCCAAGCATCATGATATGAATTCTTGTGATGTCGTGTGCCCTAGTGGGTGTGAGCGACGAAACGATTCCAGAGGGAATCTGCTATAACATCGTGCGCCTTATACAAAGAGGAATGAAAGCGATGATTATAGACGATCGTGCGCCTTATACAAAGAGGACTGAAAGAGATACGATCGTACGCCTTATACAAAGAGGACCGAAAGCAATCCATAAACGTCATGTGCCTTATACCAAGAGAACTGAAAGCGACGGGGAACATCGTTTGCCACATGGGGAGTTACATTAAGTAACAAGCGATGGTTCCAATAGTTCCTAAGTGAACTAGTGTGGAAATGATGGATGGATGGTACTGCATATACATTGCATAGAGTCGTTGTGTCGGTCTCTGTGCATTTGCATAAATCATGAATGAATTGATTTTGTGTGGAATTGTTATTGGAATTGATGAGTTGATATATATATATTTGTGTTGGTGATAATTGTATTGTGCATGATTGATATGCATTGATGATGGATATATGAAATATGCATTGTGTTGTTTTGTCTTTGAATTCTGGTGTAAGTTGTGGTGAGAATATTTTGCGTGAGTACTTTCGTGTTATTATATAATTATATGCAATTATATTATGATAGTGTTTCTCACCCTTCTGCTGTTTTAAATGCTCTATGAGGCATTGCAGATTAGATGCTGGAGGTCTTTTTGTGAAGCTTAGGTCTTTATTCTTTTGTCGGTCGGCTCTGATATGTAGCACCGGGTAGTCGGAGAGATCGTTGTGATATTATGTATATGTATATGTATCTTTTAGATCGTATGTGTGTGACCCTGTATATGACAGACAGACTTTCTATGTGATATATATATATATATATATATATATATATATATATATATATGAGATTTAGTTTCAGATTTTCCGCTTTTATTCTGTATCTGAATTGTGGGTAGTAGGAACTAAGTTCCTCTGTTATTTGCTACCTGATTGTTGCATATCTTTATGAGCAGGTTTATTGTATTTGGTTTCAATAGATGTGACTCCTCAGTCTATGCCATGAATGTTTTAATTATACTCTGATGAAATTTTTATCGCTTTTATTAATTGGGGGTATAGATTGGGGGTGTTACATCGGCTGAGAGAGGAATTGTTGGGGGTGTTGTAATAGACCTAAACCAAATCATATATTGTTGAGTTGGTATAACATCTTCCACAACAGGGTCGGATAAGATGTGCTGGTGTCGATTCTCCCAATGTTGACACATCTCTGTTACAAAGTCAGTCCAGTGACCCACAACCCAGTGTGTGTCCACTCTACGTAGATGCCATTCTCCCAAACGTGTTGGAGAGACCGGAATATCCTGATGCATTCCAAACTGTAGTTTTACCCGATCGCTTTGATGCATCTCCACTATGGTGAACCTTGAAGGTGTGAAAAACGCAAGAAAGGGGGGGGGGGTTGAATTGGTTTTTCAAAATAAAATCGTTTCTTTAAAAACTAATCCCCTTAAGAACACTTTCACCTATAAGTAATAATCTTAATGAAGCTAGAAAGAGATAACACTGTATGTTTATACTAGTTCACTTGAGAAATCCTCAAGCTAATCTAGTCCACCCGCCAAGGTGATTTTGCCTCTCTCAATCGAGGTCTTAATCCACTAATCAATCATATTAATACAATGCATAAGCCAAACTGCTGGTGACTAACAACAACCTCTAAGACAACACGTCCTAGACTTCTCAAGAAATCCAACCTTACCGGTCTTTCTCAAGGAACAACCTCTAAGACAACACGTCCTAGACTTCTCAAGAAATCCAACCTTACAGGTCTTTCTTAAGGAACCAAACCTAAGTTTGTAAGAGTTTCGTTTACAGAATAATGCTTCTTATACAAGCTGAGATGTAAACAATTTTTGAATCTTAATGACTTAAGAAAGATGTTATTAAGAGAGTATTTTTGCAGTGAGCGTTCTTATATCTTTCTTCAAGTCTTCAAGTCTTTATATAGCCGTATAAAATGTGACCGTTGAAGAGTGATCATAGCTATTTAGACTGATGGCGGCTTGATAGAGACGTGGGGACAGATAAAACTTTTGTGTCATGTCTTGTCAAGATATCTTCGTTTGTACCGTTGTACAGTTGTACTTCGTTGCTTAGTCTTCTTATCTTCTTAACTTCAGAGGCTTCTGCGAGCATGAGTAAGAAGGGAACACGTAGCTTGGTTCTTAAGATCTTCAAGTCTTGGAGTCTTCAGAACTGCGTCTTTAGAGTCTTCAGCACTTGGTCGTCAGAGCCCTTTATCTAGGGAGCGTAAGTCTTTAGTATTTGGACTTTGTTCATCAGAACCACTTTCTTCAGATCTTCAGAACTTGTTCTCTTTAGAAATTATATCAGAGTCTTTCAATCTTCAGATTCTCCTGAAGCAATTACTGCTATTGAGCAGATCAAGTGTAGCGCATAGACGAAAACTTTAACTTAGCCACTCTATTTTTCGGAAGCAGAACCTGTTTGTTAAATTCTCAAAATAACAAACATTAGACTCACAAAATTGTTCATACAAATATACGTGTTTGATATCATTAAAAATCAGAGGCATTATTGCAGAACCAAATCTTGTTCTCACAATCTCGCCCTTTTTTATGATGACAAAACTATGTATTTTGATGACGCAATTTTGTACATAACACAAGGGTAATCGAAATAAGGAGGTTAAAGAATACTTATCCTTCGTATGAGATACTCCCTCTGAGTCTCAGACTGGGTGAAGATTAAATATTCTGACTTATGAACCTTTCAGGAAGAACTCCCCCTGATTCCAATAGGTCAGATACTGAAATCTTCATAGTCTTGATTCAATTACAAACTTGATCCTTTAGAGTTTGACAAGAACCCAGGTCTTCATCTCAGAACCTTGTTTCTATCAAAACTCAAGGACTTGATCTATTAGAGCCAAAACATTTTGATTTTTTTATCAGAGTTCTGATTTTCTGAATTTTGATTTCTTTGAAGATCAACTTCATGATGTTTAATCAGATTAGAATTCCTGAAAAGAAAAAAATCTAACAGAAATAGCAGTTTATTTGTTAGATTGTAAACAACTTGTTTTTCAGAGATTGACTATGAGAACCAAAATATCACATTCATTACTTCTCCCCCTTTTTGTCATTATATAAAATATTTGTAATCAAAGGGTGAAAAAATAAATCCTAAGTTTATAGAGCCGAAAGAAACAAAGAAAAACTTAGGTGCCTCCAGAGGACATCTTGTCCAAAATCTTTTGAAGCAACCTCTGAACATTTGCATTGACAACCTTTTGTTCTGCAAGATTTTCTCTGAAAATCTGTTGTTCTCCTCTGATTTCTTCAATTGTGTTTTCCAAACGCACCATAGCAGGATCAGATGAGGAAACAACTGAGGCGTCTTGCTTAGCTTTTTATGTAGCTTCAGCTTCTAGTGCCAATCTGGCTTCCTCTTCTGCTAGAAGTCTCACTTCTTCAACAACTTTTTCTTCCGCTTCTTTCTGCTTCGCAGCCAAAAGCTTGAATTCCCTTATCCGCTCTTCAGCTTCTGCTCTTTACTTTGCCAACTAAACTCCAACTGTTTTAGTAGCGTCTGAGAAGCTTATAATTCTTGTAAATTCAGAGTCTAACCATTTCTAAAAGGTTTCCCAAGAATTCGCAAGCTCCAGAAGCTTGACACTTGTACTTGCTTCTGCTCTTAATTTTGCTACCTTCTTTATCGCCTTGTTACGAAACAGACCAATGCATTCTTCAAGGGTTGTTGGAAAGGGTATGTCCTAGATGACCAAGGCTAGGTTAGGCTCAGCAGAGTTAGTTTCAGAAGGTGCTGGTTGAGATGAATTATTCTCAGTATCAACAGGTTCAGATGTTGGTTGATCAATAAGGGATAATAACTCAAGGATTTCTGAGACCGTGAAAGGTTCAGATGTGACAATTTCTAGAGTATCAGAGATGGTTTCTTCAGATCCTGGTTCAATGTTAAGGGTGTGAGAATCAGAGAGTAGGTTCGGAGAACCTGGTTTATTTGGTTGAATGAGTTGAGAGGTTATTGTTGAGGTGTAGGTAGGAATGGCTTCAGATGGAATATGTGTATTGATTGATGAAATGAGAGGTAGTTGAAAAGTAGTAGTTGGAGGAGGAATTGAAAAAGATGGTGGTTTAAACTTTACTTGTGGGCTGGAGGTAGGAATGAAAATATTTTAAAATGATGATGATGATGCAGTCACAAACTTAGCAACATCCATTGAAACAGAAGAATTGGTAGCATACTTACTAGATTTCTCAAAAAGAATAGAATGCAGAGTGGAAGTCTTGAAAGATTCGGACTTGTCATCCTTTTTCTTTTTCTTATGCTCAGAATCCTCTTCAGTTTGCTTCCTCTTGCTTCTGGTAACATATTGGGATTTATGAGCAACATCTTCAATTCTGAAGTTGGTTATATCATGTCCTTCTTCTCTCATCAGAGTAACAAATGCAGCAGTTATTTGTATATGATCGTCTCTATGATAGATATGATAATTCTTCACTGGAATTCTGTGTTTAATCACAGTGTCATGAGAGATAGACAAAGGTTTCACTTCAACATTCTTGATCATTTTTATATGCTTAAGATTCATAGCATTGAAGACTTCTTTTATGCTTGGAGTCAAGTCTTCTGTATATTTGGCTTCTTTAACTAGATAATCCACTAAGCCACTTTCAACAAAGATATCAGAGAGCAATCTTCTGAAAGGAATGTAAGTTGGGTTATTCTTTTATGGCGAAGTTGTTGTTCTTGTCTTGCGCACCATATCCCTTAGATGGTAAAACAGAATAGATGGTAGACACATTTTCTCATTTTTGTGCAGATAGTACAGCATGTACTTTTGATTTGTATTGAAGTAGTCTGCAGCACTCTTTGAAGGTCTTGGGTTGATACAACCAATAATAATCTTGTGCCAGATTCTCAGATTATCACGCAAGTCCTTGCTTTTATACTCTATTTTCCTAGATTGATAATGTGTAAAAATTTCTTGGTTGATGACAGAGTCAGATTTGTCGTTCTTTCCATAAACTCGTTTCCCTTCCAAGAACTTCATTCCTAGCAGATATGAGATTGGCCTCTTAGTGATGACAATCTTCTTTTCCATAACAAAAGAGACAACATGAAGATCGTCAGTGTTAGCCTGTCTCCAGAATTCTTTTAGTAGTGCTTCATAGGTAGGACCTCTAAGTCTGTCAAAAATACTTTTCCATCCTTGAATTATTAGTTGATCATGAAGGTTAAATCCATTATCACGAAGATTGTCAAAATCGACATCTAGTTCTTTGAGAACTCTTAGATCGTCTGCATGAAGAACAAAAGTAACTGCGACATCTCTTTGAGTTACATGGTTTTCATCGATCGTGGGAGGAGACGATGAGGTCGAAGCAACAGTTGTGGTGGTTGCAGAAGTTGTAGAAGGCGCAACAGATAAAAATGGTGACTCTTTGGAGGGATTCAGTGACGCTTCCATTTCTTCGGCGAAGCGAATGGTTGCTTGTTGAATGCCGTTCATCATGATGATGGTTGAGATTGATGAAGACGAAGATGGTGAATGAGTGATTGAGAGAGAGAGAAACAATTTACTGTTTTAGGGTTTCTAATAGAGTGGAAGTGGAAATAAGACCATGTGAGTGGGTATATAAAGTGTTTTTGAAAATGAAAGGTTAAACACATTACTGGGGATTAATGAATGAATATAATCATAGTTTAAGTCAATTCCAAGAAAATTATTGTTCATTGTGTACATTAAGTAGATGTAATGATTTTGAGATAATTGAAATTACACGCATTAATCATTTTCTAATTAAGTGACACGTTTTAATATTCTCAGAATCTGGACAACCCAAAAGTTTCCATCAGATCAGAGACACTTCTGACCGATGTAGCTTCTGATGGCTGAGATTAAACAAATACTTACTCTGACTAGACACATCTGATTCTGACGCACTCTTACTCTGGACAATAGTCCATTTTCAGATGCTTCAAAATAATTTGAAATCTATCTTTAGCTAAGGGTTTTGTAAAAATATCAGCCCATTGATGGTTTATATCAATAAATTTTAAGCACAAAATTCCCTTCTGAACATAGTCTCTGATAAAATGATATTTTATTTCTATGTGTTTAGTCCTAGAATGTAAGATTGGGTTTTTACTTAAACAGATAGCAGCAGTATTATCACAGAAGATATGAATGTTACTCTCGTGTATCTGATAATCTTCTAGCTGATTCTTCATCCACAACATCTGTGTATTGCATAGGGAAGCGGATATGTACTCTGCTTCTGCTGTTGAGAGAGAAATTGTTGATTGTCTCTTGCTTGACCATGAGATCAGATTTTTCCCTAGAAACTGACAGTTTCCAGATGTGCTTTTTCTTTCCAATCTGTCTCCAGCATAGTCTGCATCACAGTAACCAGACATAGTGTACTCTGATGTTTTCTCATACATCAAGCCAAGGTTAGTAGTTCCTTTTAGATACCTTAGAATTCTTTTAACAGCAGTTAAATGAGATTCTCTAGAATCTGATTGAAATCTAGCACACAGATGGACGTTAAATAGGATATCAGGTCTAGAAGCAGTTAAATACAGAAGAAAGCCTATCATACCACAATAGAGCTTCCGACAAACCTTACCACTTACTTCTTCTTTCTCCATGATGCATGTTGGATGCGTTGAAGTCTTTGCTATTTTACAATCTGTCATGTTGAATTTTTTCAGAAGTTCTTTAGTGTACTTACTCTGATGAATGTAAGTAGCCTCTGGTTTCTAATTAATTTGAATTCCCAGAAAGAACTTCAACTCACCCATTAGACTTATTTTGAACTCCGCTTGCATTAGCTTAGAAAACTCCTTGCAGAGAGAGGGATTAGCAGAACCAAAAATAATATCATCAACGTAAATCTGAACTATGAGTATATCATTTTTGTACGATTTACAGAAGAGAGTGGTGTCAACCTTGCCTCTGGTGAAGTTATTTTCTAAAAGAAATTTTCTCAATCTGTCGTACCAAGCTCTGGGAGCTTTTTTCAGACCATAGAGAGATTTTTTGAGTTTAAAAACAAAATCTAGCTTCTCTGAGTTTTCAAAACCAGGAGGTTGTTTGACATAAACTTCTTCTGATATATAACTATTCAAAAATGCACTCTTAACATCCATCTGGTATAAGATGATGTTATGATTTACCGAAAAGGAAATTAACAATCGTATGGCTTCTAGTCTGGCGACTGGAGCAAAGGTTTCATTGTAATCAATCCCTTCTTGTTGACTGTAACCTTGTGCAACAAGTCGTGCCTTGTTTCTGACAACCTCACCCTTCTCATTGAGCTTATTTCTGAATACCCATTTAGTTCCATTTACATGGACACCTTTAGGCTTTGGAACAAGATCCCATACAACGTTCTTTGAAAACTGGTTAAGTTCTTCTTCCATTGCCAGAACCCAGTCCTTATCCAGAAGAGCTTCATCAACTGACGTTGGTTCAATTAAAGACACCAATCCCAGAAGCATTTCTTCAGAAGGTTTGAAAGCTGATCTGGTTCTGATGGGAGCGTTCTTGTTTCCCAGAATCAGTTCTTCAGGGTGTGAAGTTGAAATTCTACTTTTCTTTTGTTGTGGAGTATCAGAAGGTACATCAATGATGTCGGAAGTAGGAACTTCTGGAGCTTTAACTTCTTCTACCTTTTCTTTAGGTTCTGAAAAGCTGATTTTCAAATCTGCAAACTTTTCAACTAGCTTTGACTTTTCAGGGTCAAGCTTATCATGGAATCTAACATGAATTGATTCTTCCACAATCTGTGATTCTGTGTTATAAACTCTATAGCTTTTTGAGTGTTCAGAGTATCCTAACAACAGACACTTCTGTGCTTTGGGATCAAACTTGCCAAGATTTTCTTTAGTGTTCAACATAAAACAAATACATCCAAAAGGATGAAAATAAGAAATGTTGGGAATTTTATTCTTCCATAATTCATAAGGAGTTTTACTCAAAATAGGTCTTATGGAGATTCTATTTTAAATATAACATGCTGTGTTAACTACCTCTGCCCAGAAGTGCTTAGCCATGTCAGTTTCTTGGATCATGGTGCGAGCCATTTCTTGTAAAGTCCTATTCTTTCTTTCTATAACTCTATTTTGTTATGGAGTTCTAGGACAAGAAAAATCATGAGATATCCCATGCGAATCAAAAAATATTTGTTTTCAAATTCTCCACCATGATCACTTCTGACTTTGACGATTTTGCAATTCTTTTCGTTTTGCACTTAGGTGCAGAAGGAAGTAAACACAGAATGTGACTCATCCTTATGCCTTAAGAATTTTACCCATGTCCAACGACTGTAATCATCAACGATGACTATTCCATATTTCTTACCATTGAGAGAAGCAGTTTTCACTGGTCCAAATAGATCAATGTGAAGAAGTTCCAATGGTCTAGAGGTAGAAACAATATTCTTTGCTTTAAAAGAAGTTTTTGAAAACTTGCCTTTCTGACATGCTTCACAAATAGCATATGAAGAGTACTTCAGATTTGGCAAACCTCTGACAAGTCTTAGCTTGTTCAGCTGAGAGATTCTTCTCAAGCTAACATGACTCAGACGTCTGTGCCAGACCCATTGCTCTTCATTGACAGATAGAAGACACTTTACATTCTGATGTTTTAAATCTGATAATTTAATTTTGTAAGTATTGTTCTTCCTCTTACCATTGAACAGAACAGATCCATCCTTCTGACTAACAACCTTACAAGACGTTTGATTGAAAATAATATCATAACCATTGTCACTAAGTTGGCTAATTGACAATAGACTATGCATTAGACCTTTAACTAAAAGAGCATTATTAATAGAAGGAAGTTTACCATTACCAACAGTTCCGGAGCCAATGATTCTTCCCTTCTGGTTTCCTCCGAAACCGACGACACCTCCAGGTTTAAGTTTTAAATCTTGGAACATATGCCTTTCTCCCGTCATGTGTCGCGAGCATCCACTGTCCAGATACCATGACTAGTGTTTCAGTGGTGCCATCAAGGATATCTGCAACATAAATTATCTTATTCTTAGGTACCCATTTTGTGGGTCCTTTCACATTAGTCTTTCCAGAGGTTCTGACATCTTTGGATTTCCGTGCAGCAGGATAATAGTGTGGAATTTGTGAATGATATTTAGACTTAGAAGTTTTCTTTCGTGTCTGTGTTTGTGGTGTAACAGACTTAGAACCTTCTGGTTCTGGACATCTCAGTTTAGCGTCAGCACGCACAAAATGTTTAGACAGAGGTATTAGCTTGATACTCTTGGTCTCATCATATGGTTTTGATGGTCCTGAATATCTCAGACCTCTACTTCCATTTCTGCTAACTCCATAGGTCATTGAAGCCATTTTGCTTCTATCTATGCTTTTAGCAAGGAAGTGCTGAAAGGCTCTATCATATCTGACCACTTCATTAGTGCCAGATATGTCAGAGGTGATCTCTTCTTCTAATTTAGAGACTTTACTTTTTAAAGCAGCATTTGATTTTTCTAAGAAGAATAATTTTTCGTTTAATTCAGAAATAGTTTGCTTGCTTTTAGTAAGGTCTTCGGAAGTAACTACAAAAGTCTTTTTCAGAGTTTTGTGTTTTCTTAGAAGAAGTTGATATCTTTTCATAAGTTCAGATGATCCTATTTCAAGTTCAGAACGAGATAAGGAAGAAAGTACCTCTTTGTCGTCATCAGAGTTTGATTCTTCATCAAGTATCAGTTCTCCTTTTGATAAGGTTTCATTCGTGCTGGTATTATCCATGAATGCCATATTGGCATGTTCTCTATCAGAATCTTCTTCTAACTCTGAATCATCCCATGTTGCCATAAGACCCTTTTTGGCTTTCTTAGGTCTTCCATCTTTCTTGAACTTTGGACAATTAATCATTCTTGATATGTTCAGGCTCTTTGCATTCAAAACATGTAACTTCTTTTCCATAAGCTTTCTTTTGACCATATGTAGACTCAGATCCACCTTTAGTTCTTCTTGGTCCTCTGAACTTATTTCTTCTGTATTTCCACAGTTGGCTTATCTTCCATGATATGAGAGATAGTTCATCTTCGTCTGAATCTTCTTCAGATTCTTCTGATTCTTCCTCTGCTTGATAAGCCTTTTTCTTGTCAGACTTAGCCTTTAGAGCAATAGATTTACTTTTCTTCTGAGGTTCATCTTCTTGAAGTTCTATTTCATGACTCCTTAAAGAACTGATTAGTTCCTCAAGACTTATGTTGTTCAAATCCTTTGCTAATAGTCTTGTGAGCTTCTTGGTAATTGTATTGTAGTCTTGTCATGCAGAGACATGTGATAATATACAATAGTAATAGTAATAATAAAAAAAATAACAATAATGATAATAAAAATAAAAATATAAAGTATTTGCATAAAGGAATCAGAATAGTCATAAAGTCCTTGTGAGATTCTTGGCGTGGGAGTGTGGTCTTGTCACGCAGAGAATCACATAATACATGCAACGCAATGGTCATCAGCATAGTCATAAAGTCCTTGTTAGATTCTTGGCGTGAGAGTGTTGTATAAACTATACGCCTATTAATACACATGAAACATACAACTTATGATCACATCCTTTAGTTAACATTTTCTTCCAAACACTAAACTTTGTAAACCATTTCTTCCAAACACGAGTTAGTAACGTTTTTTGTTATGGCTCAAAGACCACAATATATGATCAGTGCACATCTCAATGGTGAGATGTTTGAATGTCCCATTACATGTTTCAATTTTAGGGATACGGAAGTTACTAGGTTTTTAATTGATAGAAGATCAAATTTTTTACATTTGAAAGCTAGATTAGAAAATAAAATACAGTGCGGTCCAGTTAGCCAAATCGTATACAAAAATCCTATGTTTTTTGACGGGCACGAGCAATGCAAATTTTTTCAACTGAAGATTCAGGACGATGATGATGTGCGTAATATGTTTCTCAGTCATGAGTATCTGGATTCAATGATATTGAGTTATATATTACGTTACAACAGCAACAACTGTCTCAAAAACCCGAAGTTTCTCAAGTTTTTAACGAATCCAACAACGAACAAGCTGAGGTCAATGTCGTTAACGAGGAAGAAGAAGAATGGGAGGACATTGTCGATGAAATGGTAAACAACGAGGAGGAAGACCCATTACCAGGCAGTCTTGTTTATTGCCCACCTTAACACATGGCAAGACTCAACTTAGGCGAGGACAAACCGTCAAAAAATTTTTTTTACGACCCATACATGCAGACGGAGGGGGTATTAAAAGTTGGAGATAATTTTTGTACGAAAGAAGATTGTGTCCGAGTTATAAAACAATGCCACATGAACTTATCTGCAGATTATAGAGTCGATCAAACAAATCCGACTCTATATAAGATCTATTGCCATAACAAGGTGTGCCCATTTAGATTAACAACATCTTTCCGGAAGCAAAGCGATTCCTGGAAGATATGGTCAATGGGTCCAGAGCACACTTGTATAATCACGAATCCAAGTCAGGATCATCGCAAGCTCAGCTCTCAGTTGATCAGCAACGAAATTCTATCAGTCATTAGCGACAACCCTTCTTTGAAGTTGAGTACAATAATAGCGTATATGGTTCAAAGATACAACTATACTCATTCGTACATGAAGGTGTGGATTGCTAGGACTAAGGCGGTTGAAACAGTTTTTGGAAATTGGGAGGACTCTTACAAAGAACATCCAAGATGCCTGGTGGCACTTAAACACTATGCTCTAGGGACTATTGTCATCTTGGAGACATAGTCGGAGTATACGCCAGACGGGAATTGTGTAAGTGGAAATGGCATTTTTCACAGACTCTTCTGGGCGTTTGAACCATGCATCAAAGGATTTGTGTACTGTAAACCTATAATTCAAATTGATGGAACATGGTTGTACGGAAAATATAAGGGCACGCTACTAATGGCCATGGCACAAAATGGCAACAACAACATTTTCCCTATCGCCTTCGCTCTAGTTGAAGGGGAGACTGTTGGAGGTTTTAATTTTTCCTAAAAAATCTCCAACAATACGTTTCTCCCCAACCTAACTTATGTTTGATCTCTGATAGACACCCCTCAATCGAGAGTGCTTACAATAATCTTGATAACGGTTGGCAGGATCCTCCCTCAAGCCATGTGTTTTGCATTAGACACATCGGTCAAAATTTCATGCAGGAGTTCAAGGACAAAGCGCTAAAGAAGAAGGTTACTAACGCCGACTATGCACTAACATAGCCTACCTTTAGAAATTACCGTGACAAGATCAGACTGACAAACACAAATGCATTGAGATGGATTGATAATATTCAACGGGAGAAATGGACAAGGACATACGACAATGGGCAGTGATGGGGCCACATGACAACAAACCTCGTTGAATCTATGAACTTTGTATTCAAGGGCATCCGAAACCTACCGATAACCGCTTTGGTGAGGTCAACATATTTTAGGCTCGGTGCACTCTTTGATACCAGACGTACAAAGTGGGGTTCGGTCTTGCAATTTGGGCAGCTGTTTAGTAATAGTTCAATGACATTCATGAAGGACGAAGCTGCCAAGACCAACACACATGTGGTCACGGTCTTTGACCATACTAAAGGTCACTTCAGTGTTGCAGAGTCTATTGATCACAATGAAGGGAGGCCTAGGGGATGTTACCGAGTGGAACTGGATATGAATTGATATGACTGTGGAAAGTTTCAAACATTTCGTATGCCTTGCTCCCATGTTATAGCAGCATGTTCCAAGGCCCGGCTGGACCCAACCAACTATCTATCTGTTCTTTACCAAGTCATTACTCTATGTAATGTCTACGACACTAGCTTTCAAGTGGTAGCAAAGGAGGACTACTAGCCTCCATACAAAGGCGAAATTGTGTGGCATAATGATTTGATGCGAAGAAATAAAAAGGGTTGCCCTAACAGCACCCATATTCGAACGGAGATGGATGCAGCAGACAAAATGGTGAGGTTATGTGGTTTGTGCCTCCAGCCTGGACACAATCGTACCAAGTGTCCCAATGTGGGCTCTAGCACAACATCATAGTTTCAACTGTAAACCTGTCTATTTATAACAACAACAAATTTTATTTCATTGATAGCATACCTAAGCGATTACAACGACATAACATAACAGAGCATAACTTAATAGCTAAACATCAACAAATAACAACGACATAACCTAATACCAAATTAGAAAATAACAACAACATACCCAAACGAAACAACTCAGCGAATCAGCTTATCTAGGATATTACAACCATCAAGCTAATTTTATTTGGTGTTAATATCATCATGAGGACACCAGCATCATTTTCAACTTTTCTCCAAGTCTGGATAACTCCGTTTGGACTAGCCTGCTCAACCAGCCTCTCAATCTTCCTGATCTTTTCATCTGCCTCAAATTCTCCTTCTAGCCAGCGATAAAGTTCCCTATGCAAATGCTCCAACGTCTGCGTGTTCCAGAGTAGGACCTTCATCAGAGGCTTTGTTGTTGAGAATATAACTAGGGTATTTCTTTTCATCAGTGGAAATGTTGGAAATAGTTCCTCCGGTGCTGATGATGATGACGATGGACGGCGATTTAACCACTCAGACATAGTGTTGGGAAGGGGAGAGATTAGGGTAATGGTGAGAAGTGTTGGGAAGGGGAGAGATTAGGGTAATGGTGAGAAGTGTTGTGGAGTAACAAATGAGGGTGCAGTCTCATTTATAGACACATGAAACACTGTAGCACCATTAATTTAATCAATTTTCAAATAAAAAAAAAAACATGAACTGAGGCACCATATTGTATGGCGCCTCCCTTCTGGCATGGAAAACAAATTAGGGCATAAGAATTTTGACTGAGGCGCCATATGGGATGACATGTGCATTTTGACTGAGGCGCGATCTCATATGACGCCATCATGCTTTTTGTACTCAAAACATGGTCATTTTGGTATTTTGTTTGAAATGAATAATATTTTGGAATTTTTTTTGAATAAACTAGTTCTTCTAATTTCTTAGATAATCTTTAAGGTTACATAAGTTCATCTTTGCAACAATTGCCATATTTAAGTTATTTGAACCTTGGTGGCAATGATTTCATGCAATCTAGTCTGCCTTCTTTTCTGGGTAGTATGCAAAATTTAAAACATCTTGACCAAAGTCACAGAATTCGCAGGTCCCCTTGAGAACCGCGAATTGGTACTCGCGAACCGGTTCGCGGTACTTTTGTGAACCAGTTCATCAGAATTCTCAATGAATTCATATAAACCAGCGAACCGAAATCCCAACACTAAAATTAAAAAAACTTGAACTAATTTATTTAGAGTTAAGGTTGCAACACTCAACATGCTACATTAACTCACAAACTTGAACTAATTTATTTAGAGTTAAGTATGCAACACTCAGCATGCCACATTAACTCACAAATTAATTTAAAAAAAAAAAATTAAACTAATTTATTAAGAGTTAAGACTGCAACTGTCACATGCCACATTAACTCACAATCTAATACAAAAATCTTTCGGGGAGAGTGTAGCGAGCGATTTTGGACGCGGTTCTTAAGCGCTGGTCGCTCTCTGCGGTTTGAGCTTAAACTATAGGTCGATTCATTTTTTATCCTATTGTGAGCTGAATAAGGAAGGGAAATAGATGTCTCCAATTAACCCTACTTGCATACAGAGTTTAAACAGCGGTCTGTTAGGTTACGGATGCTATCAATGTGGGGGGGCCTTGTACTTGTTATTTGTATTTTCACCAATACTAGTTCTTATCTAGGCAGAAGGTTTTTGGCGGGGAACAAGGATTAGGATGTTAGGACTGATGCTTTTTGATAGATACATGAGAGTAAGGGATTTGGGTTTTTTGTTTAGTGTGCTCGCTAAGATTTTTCTTTCAATCTTATGCCTACGTATTCCCATTTACCGAAACAGGGAAATCAGAGCGTTCGTAGTTCCTCCTATTCTATGGGAGGAAATGGGTGTTTTTGGTGTCTTGTTCAAAGCCCAAGATGTGAAGCAAAAGGTGATTTGTATCTTGATCAAAGCCCAAGATGTGAAGCTGAAAAAGTCTATTTGTGTCTTGTTCAAAGCCCAAGATATGAAGCTGAAAAGTCTCCACTTTAGAGAGAATTTGTCATCTCTAAAGAGGGGGGATGCCATAATTTCCTTTAAAGGGGATTTTAACCTGAAGGAGAAGACTTTAACTCAGTGTAGAGCAATGTTATCTTTCCTTAGGAATTTCTCATGCTAAAAGAGGGACAGTGGCATGGATGTAGATGATCCAGAGGCTTGCCGCTTACAGCGATTAGATGAAAGGAGTTGTTGATGTTTGTGTACTGTGAATGAGGCACAACTTTGATGCTAAAAGGTTGATTGGATCAACCAGTGGTTTTCTTATACAAAGCCTAAGAGGAGGCTATTGGCCCAACAAGAGGGAGTTTTTATGTGTCTCGTACGAAGCCCGAGAGAGAGGCTAAAAGGTTTGACTCAACAAGAGAGTGTTTTGGTATCTCGTATAAAGCCCGAGATAGAGGCTATTGTTTGTTTGGCTCGATAAGAACCCTTTTGTATCTCGTACAAAGCCCGAGATGAAGGCTAAAGGGGTGATTGACTTAACGAGGGAGTCTCATATGTGTCTCGTACAAAGCCCGAGAGAGAGGCTAAACGTTGTTTGACTCCGCTGGGGAGAATCATTGTACAAAGCCCAAGAGGAGGCCATGGTACTGTTTCAGTTGAGTGACAGGTCCAATATACTGATTTTGAAATAAAAAATCAGTTCTTATATGAGCAACACTATACTCATGTATTTGATTCAAGGATCTGGGTTATTCCTGTACTTTAAGGAAGCGGGAAATCCGAAGGGTATCGAGACTGTCCGAGTCTACGGGTTTCTTTCCTATTTAACGAAGGGGTCACTTGAGAATGTCTTTGAGACTCAAGGAGATTAGACTGTCCAAGTCTGGAGTTTAGTCTTTTGTACTATGCTTTGAGAAACAGTAGTAGACTCTACGACAGGACTGCTCTATGTATATGACTAGGTTCTGTTCCTATACCTCTAGGAGGTCGTCGGGACAATTTGTACGAAGCCCAAGAGGAGGCTGGAAACTTTTAAGAAGCCGACGGGTCCTTGTACTAAGCCCAAGAGGAGGCTATCATTCCCGGGGGAAGAGATCATTATACGAAGCCTAAGAGGAGGCTGTGAATACTTCTAAGAAGCCGTGGGGTCCTTGTACTAAGCCCAAGAGGAGGCGGGGTTGCTTTTAGGAAGCCTGTGGGTCCTTGTACGATGCCCAAGCAGAGGCCGATGCTTTTAAGAAGCCCGTGGGTCCCCAAACCCCGAGAAATTCAAGGCAATGCCATTCACCGAGAATAGATCAAAGTCAGGAAAGTTTGAGAATTTGGAAGAAACTCAAAGATGCCATTCACGGAGAATACATTCATCTCTGGGAGTAGAGTTTCTTGACAATTCCTAATGAGGACAGCCGAAGAGAAGACTGTATCTGGTGATCCTATTGGGGATCTAGTTGTCTATTTCTACAAATAAACGAAACAGCGTCACCTAGTTCTAGACGTAGTTGCCGGGGAAACTCTAAATATCTATACTATTATTACACAGTTGATATAAGTTTATGAAAGAAGACTTACAGTGAAACAGTCCCACAATACAGTTATATGTATATGAAAGCGGTAAATGAAAGCAATAACCACTTACTCGGTTGTAGAGCTTCCATGCTGTTTGGTTAGTTATTCAACAAAGAAAGATTGAAAACAACAGTATATTCAAAATCAAAGGAGAAAGTGCTTTGAAAAAGAAAGATTTGGGGCTTACAGCTCAAGGAGAGGCCCAGGGTTTTATCAGTGAGCGCACTGCTTGAATTTGTACAGAGGGACTTATACAAGTGACTGAGGCCCAAAAAGTTTTTTGTACAAATGGATGGGTCTTACACTCTCTCAAGAGGCCCAAAGAGGTTTAAAGAAAAAGAGTGGGGCTTATAACACGAGGGTAGGCCCAGTTGACTTTTTGTTTAAAAATGGCGATCGCGCCGAGGTTTTCTTTTAACGCAGAGGGACTTATACAATAAGTGAGGCCCAAAATGTTTTGGTTAAAAGGGGATTGGGTCTTACACTCTAATACAGGCCCAAAAGTATTTTGAATGGGCCTTATAGCTCGAGGAGAGGCCCAATTGTTATTTTGAAAAGGCGACGATCGCGCCGTTGGTTTTTGATGGTATCGGGACTTATACATTACACTGAGGCCCAAAAATAATTTGGTCAAAAAAGGATTGGGTCTTACACTCTCTCAAGAGGCCCAAAGAGTTTTGGAAATGATTTATGAGGGTTGAATTAATCCAAAAACCCTCATTTGTTTTAAAAAATGTATTTAATTGAATAAAAATTCAATTAAAATGATCAAAATTGTTTAACATATGAAAAACAAATTGTGATCTTGGATTAATGCTTCAAATATTAAGTATTGACCTACAAAATATTTAGAAAGCATTAAAAGTTGCAAAATCAATGTAGAAAAAATATTTAAAATGTCAAAAACAATTAAAGTATTAATTCTTTGCAAAAATATCAATTATATAAAATAAATAATATTTATGGGATTTTTTGGGAAAATAAAATATTTTAACATTTTTGTGAATTATTAAAAAAAGAATCAACTCAAAATCATTAAAGCTCAGAGAGAAATTAATTTTTGAATCAATTAAACAAAATCACAAAATTCAAATATTCAAATTATTCAAAAATGGCGCCAAGAACACACCAAGAACACGCGCGTGTTCTGGGTTTGGCTGATTTGCGTTTTCCATCCAATCTCACTGAATACGTAATCATATCATGCAATCCACATATCATTATGCTCGTCTCAACCTCACGATCATGTCTATGTCCATTAATTTCATTTAAATTAAACATACAACAAGAAATCACGAAAAATCCTCAAGAACCCTAATTCTGCATGAAGGCTAGGATTTTTTATACACGATTCAAACAATGCAATTAATTGAGGGGAAACATTCTATGCATGATTATGAACATTTGGCCAAAATATTGTGCGAGGAAATATGCATGGATTGAGAGATGACCAAGTATGCGCTTACCTCTAGGTCGTGACAGCAAGTGCAATGTGATTTTTGATTTGGAGGTGTTACAGATGAGTGGTGATGATCTGAACAACTTCCCTACACCCTATGGAGTGTGTTTGAATGCTTGGACCTGATTGAAAATGGCTGGAACAATTTGTGGTACCTCAGCTGCAACTTGATTGAAACTTTGAGCAAACAGCTGGTGATTTTGTGAAATTGGTGTTTCAGAAGTGATCTAAGTGTTTGATCAGCTCATATGTGATGTATGTGAGGTGTGTGAGTGATTGGTTTGATTGGAAAAGCTCTCAAACTCAAAACCTGATAGCTACCTTGCTAAGAAAGGCATTTTTGCCAAAAGAAAGAGATTTTGAGGAAAGCATCTGTTAGATGGCTTTGGTGTACTCAAACTGATCACAATTGAGCTCTATTTATAGTAGAGCAAGTTTGTTTTGCAAGGAATAGTGAGTGGCAACTGCAGCAGGTGTTTGTTCAATGTTGGCCAATGGAAATGCAAGTCTCCTCTAGCCATTGACTAGAGGTTAGGGCACAAAGCTTTGGTTCCCTTGGTCTTGGATAAGTCTTGAATGATTTCAGATGAGAATGGCTCAGTCCATACCACCTTGATGCTTCCATTGAATGCTTCAATCCAAAATTTGAAGTCTTGTCCCTATTTTGGCCATTCTAGGTTCAACATGCTATTTCTTGTTCCATGGACTTTGGAGACTTGGCTCAGTGATTGTCCCCTTTAGATTCAATCCTCTGAGGTGTCCAAGTGGATAGGAGCATTTGGATTTGGCTGATTTTGGCAAATCGAGCAAAGTTGCAAATGCTGCCTTGCCTTGACAGATTTCAGCAAGGCAACTTCCCAATGTCATATCTCATGACTCAAATGGAATTTGGCAATGTTCTTGGTCATTTTGGAAAGCCCTTACATCATACAACAACTGTTTGAACATGTTTGGTTTTGATATCTTTTGAATCCAAGTGAAAAATTCCCCTACATTTGGCAAAAAGTGAAGACAGATTTGGACTTAGTGAAAATTTCACTAAGTGTTGGAAAAAGTGACATTTTCATTTTTCAGCCATTTTGATCACTCCATAACTCAAAATCCTTAATGAATTAGACTTAGGTCTAGTTGAAGTTTTTGTAGAGGGTAATGAGGGCTACAAATCCATCTTTGGATGAGAGAAAATGGCCTTGTGGTTTAGGAGTTATGATCCTCCAAAGTTGGTACCTTTGTCACTTTATTTTTAACTTAGAAAATTTTCTAAGTTTTTATGGTTACCCCTTTTACAAGTTATCCAACTTTTCTTGATTTTTCTTGATGAATGATGATTCAAATCATACATTAACATCATTTTAGGGTTAAAAATCCATTTTGGTGAAAAATCTCAAAAAGTCAAAGTTGACTTTTGTGCACAGTTGACTTTTTATCAGATGAATTCTAAACTGTGCAATTCTTCAGGAAATCATGTCCTTGACCTAAATAAAACTTGATGGACGTGTTCCATGGGTGTCATAGGGTATATTGAGGCATGTCCTAGGGTTTGGGAGCATGTCTTGGTCAAAAGTCAAAGTTACAGTTGACTTTTCTCGCAAAACCCTAATTGTGGTGCAGATGAAATTGAGACTTGTTGCTCAAGCTTCTTGGATTAATCCATTGTTCCAAATGGATCAATATAGTATATTAGAGACCCTCAAATCATGTCTTGAGGTCTTGGCTCATGATTTTCCCTAAAAGTCAACTTAGGGGTGAATTAGGTCAAGAAACCCTAATTCCTGATTTTTAATGAGTGCATCCCCTGAGGCAAAATTGGCTTGATGCTTGGGTCCATGAGGTTCCATGAAGTATATTAGGTTATGTTTTGGAACATTGGCTCATGCCCAGATGAAAAATTTCCATTTGGAGAACCTAGTCGATCAAAACCCTAATTTGGTGACACTGGCGATCTTGAGACTTGATCCACCTAGAAGGGAGCAGCTTTGTGCTTAATCCTTGGAGTGGGAGTCCTTTTGATCCATTGTGAATGTTTGAGAGGTTAGACAAGTTGAAGATCATGTCATTCCTTGATTGATCTTTTGTCTAAGCACTCAGAGAGGGCTTGAAACCCTAATTTTGATTGTAGTGGATGCTCACCCATCTTTGGGGAGACTGATGAAATAAGATGGTTCCTCCATATTGTGATGATGATTTGCACAATGATGGGACATCTTAGTGGTCAAAATTTGGGGTATGACAGATGCCCCTATTTAATCTTCTTGGACCTGAAGGTGTGAATGACGAAGGTATTCAAGCATTCGGGGTGCAAGAGGATTAAATATCAGAATACCCGAAATTTTGATGGTGGTTGTGAATGGTAGCTTACGCCTTCATCTTCTTTAGCTAAGCAATGATGCTTAGAAAAGGTAAAACTTCCCCTCGATCCTGGTCTTCAGCCAAGGAACTGGTCTCAGTTTCTGGATTAAACTTCCCCTCGATCCTGGTTTCCTACCAAGGAACTGGTCTTAGTTTCTCTTGTTAACTTCCCCTCGATCCTGGTTTCCTACCAAGGAACTGGTCTCAGTTGCTGAAATAAACTTCCCCTCGATCCTGGTCTCCTACCAAGGAACTGGTCTCAGTTTCTTTTGTCAATAAACTTAATTGACAAGGGACGCTATTCGTAGCGGATTTCCTCAAACTTCTCGCCGAATTTTCCTGGGGAGACGCCATTTGACCGAAAAAGTTTTGATGTCAGACTTGCTGGGGAACCCAGTCGTCTGAGTTGTAGAGTTGCACAAACTTCTCTGTTGGAGACGCCATTTGTCGATTCTACTGGGGAAAGCGAGTCTCTTGAGAAACTGTTTTCATTTGGGGTTACATCATACTTTTCTCGGGATCTTCCCGGAGAAATGCCATATGATGGGATCCAATTTTGAGGTGCCGATGACCTTTTCATCAGCGATCTTTTCAGAGCGAAACTGGCGTGCTGCCGAATCTCTGATTACGAGGCTTTCTCTGTGGATTTTCCTTAATCCGGGAAAGCAAGGATATCATCTTCAATGGCGAAGAGTGATGTTTATTGAAAGTTTTCTCTGGCTTTTCAGGGGTTCAAGTTATCAAAGTGGTCAAGGACCAACTTCTTTCTAGAATTAAACTGGAAGCGAGGTTGTTCAGACACAGTATTTCCTGACGAGGCAAGAACTGACAACTCGATTGAGAGGACTTCTACCACTAGGGGACAAGACCGACTAGAGTGATAGTGATACAATATGAAATGTGAATGCAAATCAAAAATGCATAATGTATATATGTTTGTGCGGACAAAACTGACGCGACATACAAACTGACGGGTGAACACGACTGGATACTTGGCCATCGCGGGGCGTATAGAAATACCGCTGGTTCAAAATAGCAATTCCATCTTGCTTAGGAGAGATAGTCCCGGTTAGGGACTATCGTCGATCGGGCTTAGGAGATAAGAACTCGGCCGAGGTGTGTCAGACGAAACAAGGTCTCTGGCACAGTTGATCCCTTCATTCAGGCGTACTGGGCCTAGAAGGAGTACTTTGATTCTGCACTTTGAAGTTCGAACACCTTTGGAGACGCAATCGACGTTCTTTCAATGTTCAACAACCAAAAGAAATGCCATCTTTACTTTAAAAAAGCAGAAAAATTTTTATCAAGTAAATTCATTTTTGTTTTATTTCAAGAATCGTTAATCATGTTAACAACGTCATTCTGTAAAGCTAAACAAATGAGAATTACAAACAAAAGTACAAAAGCTCAAATTTTATTGATAAGATGAAGATCAGCCAAACGCGTGATCCCAAACAGTATATACAAAGTTTGAAAATGGTAATTTACAGGGAAAAGGGCTACGTTGAAACATAACGACCACCATCCTTCTACCATCTTTGAATTCGGGGCATCCTGAGCTTCTGTCGAAGATGACCTTGACTAGAGTTTTCTGACAGATGATGTAACTGCTGCTGCTGAGGGACTTGCCTCTGTTGAACATAGTTACTTGCCATTATCCCTAATTTTTTCCTGGATTGTACTTTGATGTTTCCAATCCACCGGGATGATTTTTTTCATGTCTCTAATTTTTGCCTGGACCGCCCTTTCGGGTTTTCAATCCACTGAGACGTTTTTTTTTTTAGTTTAGGCGAAGTATTTCTTGACTATATCAACATTCGTGGGGTAGGCAAATTCCTCTCCGTCCATGGTTGCAAGTCTCAAGGCACTGCCTGAGAAAGCTTTCGTGACCACATAGGGGCCATCATAATTTGGGGTCCATTTTTGTCGAACGTTTCCTTTTCTGAAGATTCAGGGTCGAACCTTTTTGTCGAACGCCTTCTTCATTCTTTGCTGATACAACTGACCGTGGCATAGTGCCTTGATTCGCTTTTCTTCGATCAGGTTCAGTTCGTCGTGTCGACTTTGACACCATTCAGATTCGGTGAGCTTAGCCTCCATCAATACTCGGATTGATGGGATCTCTACTTCTATGGGGAGCACTGCTTCCATGCCATACACTAGAGAGAAAGGGGTTGCCCCTGTGGAAGTGTGGACAGATGTGCGATAACCGTGAAGAGCAAAGGGTAGCATCTTGTGCCAGTCTTTATAGGTTACAACCATCTTTTGAACGATCTTCTTGATGTTCTTGTTAGCCGCTTCTACCGCTCCGTTCATCTTTGGTCGGTAGGGAGATGAGTTATGGTGTTCGATCTTAAACTTTGCGCACAACTCTTTCATCATCTAATTGTTCAAGTTAGATCCATTATCAGTAATGATCTGGCTCGGAACACCATAACGGCAAATGATATTGTTTTTGATAAATCGGACCACCACTTGTCGGGTTACATTAGCGTATGACGCTGCTTCGACCCACTTGGTGAAATAGTCAATGGCTACCAGGATGAACCGATGTCCGTTTGAAGCCTTAGGCTCAATCATGCCAATCATGTTGATTCCCCATATCGAGAATGGCCATGGGGAAGAAAGAACTTTGAGATGTGATGGCGGTACATGAATTTTGTCGGAGTATATCTGACACTTGTGACACCTCCTCATGTACTTGTAGCAGTCGGATTCCATGGTCAACCAATAGTACCCTGCTCTCAGAATTTTTCTCGCCATTGTGTGTCCGTTGGCATGAGTGCCAAAGGATCCTTCATGAATTTCTTTCATCAGCATTTCTGCTTCTGGTCTGTTGACGCATCGAAGCAAAACCATGTCAAAATTTCTCTTATAAAGAGTGTCACTGCTCAGGAAGAAGTTTCCAGTCAATCTTCTGAGGGTTTTTCTGTCATTTCTGAGTGCCCCAGATGGGTACTCTTGTTTCTGAAGGAAGCATTTGATATCGTGATACCAAGGTCTGCTGTCTATGACTACTTCAATCGTAAAGATGTAAGCGGGCCATTCAAGGCGCATTATATCGATCTTAGGTATGTCATTCCATTGACCTACACTAATCATGGAAGAGATAGTGGCTAAAGCATCAGCCATGTGATTCTCTTCACGAGGGATGTGGTGAAACTCAACTCTATTGAATAAAGGTAGCAACCTTCTTGCGTAGTCTTTGTAAGGAATCAGCCCTGATTGGTATGTGTTCCAATCTCCTTTTATGTGATTGATAACCAAGGCTGAGTCGCTGTATACGTCCAAGTTTTTGATCCTTAAATCAATCGCTTCTTCGAGACCCATGATACAAGCTTCGTATTCTGCCTCGTTGTTCGTACATTTGAACGTAAATTTGGTAGTGAAAGGAATGTGGCAGTCTTCCGACCAAATGCAATCCTGGTTCTTTTTTAGTAATTTGAAAATTGGCGCACATGTGGCGGTCATAAGGAATATGAATCTGGAGATGTAATTCAAACGTCCCAGGAATCCTCTGACTTGTTTTTCAGTTTTCGGAGAAGGCATTTCTTGAATGGCCTTGACCTTGTCAGGATCAACTTCAATTCCTTTCTGGCTGACGATGAACCCTAGTAGTTTCCCTGAACGGACACCGAAGGTGCACTTGTTGGGATTCAAGCGGAGCTTGAATTTTCTTAGACGTTCGAACAATTTTGACAGATGTTCAACGTGCTCACTCCCTATTTTTGATTTTGCAATCATATCATCGACATATACCTCTATCTCTTTGTGTATCATGTCATGAAACAGAGTAATCATGGCCCTTTGATAGGTTGCCCCGGCGTTCTTCAAACCTAACGACATTACCTTGTAACAAAAGGTACCCCATGGGGTAATGAACGAAGTTTTCTCCATGTCTTTCGGTGCCATTTTGATCTGGTTATAGCCCGAGAATCCATCCATGAAGGAGAATACTTTGAACTTTGTTGTGCGGTCTACGAGCATGTCAATGTGTGGTAAAGGAAAGTCGTCCTTTGGGCTAGCCTTGTTCAGATCCCTGTAATCAACACACATTCTGACCTTTCCGTCCTTTTTGGGAACGGGTACAATGTTGGCTAACCATTGAGGATATTCAGATGTGGTGAGGAAACCTGCATCAATCTGTTTCCGTACCTCCGCCTTGATTTTGATGGCCATGTCCGGGTGAGTGCGTCTCAACCTTTGCTTTGCTGGCGGACATTCCGATCTCAATGGTAAGTGATGTTCCACGATGCTGGTATCCAACCCTGGCATATCCTGATAGGACCAAGCGAATACATCGGGGAATTCTTTGAGAAGCTTTATCAAACCCTCTCTGGCAGTTGGACTGAGCAGTGCCCCAATCCTGATTTCTTTTCTCTCTTTTTCTGAACCCAAGTTTACCGTTTCCAATGGTTCTTTGTGAGGTTCAATCGACCTTTCCTCTTGTCTGAGTAGTCGGGAGATCTCTTCTGGAATTTCATTGTCATTTTCTTCTTCAGCCTCGAATACCGGGAACTCAAAGTTGGGAGAAGGTATTGGATCGTATGTTTCAACGGGGTTTAAAACAAGCAATCTGCATGACGTGATGATTCGTGTTTAGAAGAGATAGAGAAAATGCAAGTGTGTGCAGTGTTTTATTTTACTGCTTGTTTTTATTATTGAATTGTTTTCTTTAGGATTACCATTTTCTGAAAAAGCAAAAAGAGAAAACAGCAATTAATGCGGAAATTACAGAACGACGTTATTTTATTAATGAACAAGTCGATCCTTGAAACTACAGCCCTATAAAACAAAACTCTGTCGCTTTGGGCGAAGCGAAGAGGGAAATTTACAGAAAGCGAGCCCTATCAAAACATCTGTTTCACCTGGGCAGGGTGAAAGGTTAAAAGATGGCAATTACTTTGACTGATGAACGGCCTTCGGAACCTCGACGGCAACCCATTGGCGACGAACTCCTCGGTGAATCACAAAGTCTGGCACCTTCCTCGATTTATCTTCAGAAATAACACTGATTTCTGGTGGAGCAGGATCGTTGGAATCTGTTTCTCAGGCAAAATTGTCGTAGGAGGATTCCTCAGTTGTATTTTGCATAACATTGGTGCTCTCATCTGTATCTCCCTATCCAATAGGCTGGATATCTTCGAATCTGATATGAGAGATTTCGGGAGCAGTGTACTTGACCATAAAGTCGTATTTTCCACTTGGTTGTCCCAGGGTATCCCACACTTCTTTGGAACTGGAGGAGTCATTTCTCTCGATGACGTTGACCTCGGGAAAAGCATAGTTGATGAATTCAAATCCTGCGAACGTTACGAATTCATCTTCATGTTGAGTAGTTTCTGAATGACCTGAGTGTTGATCCCATGACATGGTGGGGACACAGGTATTCTGTTCAACGATGGTCAGCTGAGTTTCATTATTCGGCTGACTTTCTTGCCCCAAGTCTCCTGGATAAGGTTGCCACATTGGCAGACCATCCATTGGGCCATAGTAGTTGTGATCAAAGTTGTCTTTCATCAGAGTGTCTTCCTCTAATGAATTTGGTGGAGCACGGCATCCTTCCGGATCACAACCTCCGTATATCATTTCGACATCTGACCTTGGTATAAATCTCGGACTCTGTGCAGGATAGCAAAATGGCGTAGGCACCTCTTCCTGAGACATATAACCGTCCTCGTTAAGATAGGACTTCCATTCTTCATCCGTGTCAGAGGGATCTTCCTCATTGATAGCATGTACCGCTTGAGACACTGGGTGAAGGAAACCTCCACTGTGGAAGAAGTTTTGAAGGGGATGAAGACTTTCGTCGTTGGCAGCTGTCTGGGTACAGGTTGCAGAAAAACCAAGACCCTTCTTTGTTTTATTGTCAATAGGAATGACAAGCTGTCCCCATCCGGTTGTATCGGTACTCTCGACCGCTTTGATAGCATCTTTGTATGAGGAAATCGAGGTTCCTCCTTTGAAATGATTGTCCTTGTTCACCGACAATACTTGGAACTGCGTTCCAATGACCTCCTCGGGTTCTATACCAGTAGATGATGACAAGTTGCTTACGAGCAAGGCCTGTTCTCCACAGACTGTGACAAGTTGATCGTTCTTGACGAACTTTAGCTTTTGGTGGAGAGTCGAAGTAACCGCTCCAGCCTGATGTATCCAAGGTCTTCCTAATAAATAACTGTATGTTGCCCAAATGTCCATGACCTGGAAAGTGACTTGGAAAGTGTGAGGACCAATAGTTATGGGAAGATCAACTTCGCCGATAACCATTTTTCTGGATCCGTCGAATGCTTTGACGACGACCTCGCTTGTTCTCATCGGAGAGCCTTTGAATGATAACTGCATCAAAGTAGACTTCGGCATAATATTCAGGGCTGACCCTGTGTCTACCAGTACGCTGGCTAAAGCATCGTCCTGGCAGTTAACTGTGATATTGAGCGCCATGTTATGACGGCGACCTTCTTCAGGTAATTCCTCATCACTAAATCCCAAATTGTTGCAGGAAGTGATGTTAGAGACAATACTATCGAACTGTCTGATTGTTACATCCTGTTCCACAAAGGCCTGCTCCAAGACTTTCTGTAGAGCCTCCTTGTGCGCTTCTGAACTGAGTAACAGTGATAATACAGAGATCTTTGAAGGAGTTTGTAATAGTTGATCAACAATGTTGTATTCACTCCTTTGGATAAGCTTCAGCATCTCATCGTTTTTTCGAAATGTCGGGATTACTAGATTGACCGACTGGTGGATTGGGAACTTCCGTGTGAGGTTCCTTTTCTTTGTTAGGTTCCCCAACCCCTCGGTTGAAGATTCTACCGCTCCATGTTACACGACTGATGTCTGCAATATTCACGACGGAGGGTAATGGAATTTCCTTTCCATTCTCAATTATCGTTGCACCGTATTTGTAAGGGATAGCCTTAGCTGATTCATACGGTAATGGTCCTGGCAGATAGATGACTATGGGAACCTTCTGATTTTTCTGACCATCGTAAGTAATCTCGATCCGTTCCTGGTTGGGAACTTTAGATTCGTCAAGTAGAGGAATGATGGCAAAAGCATCCCTGGTCCTATGATGACCAGAAATTGTGACAACGTCCTCAATTTGATCAGCGAGGTAGTTTGGCGTCCAGTCGATATGTCCAGAACCCGGATATGGACAAATTTCTCCACGATCCACCTGACCCTGAAGAGTCGCTCTCACAAGGTAACACCCTTGGTTAATTTCCAAACAGACGCTACAACGGTCGTAATTGTGTAGTGGCACCTGGCCACGCCCACTTTGAATACAATGTAACCTCACTAGGTTACCTTCCATTGATAGGACATCCTGACTTTGACGCCGGGTAGGATTCCTGTTATTGATACTAATTTGCTGAGTATCTTCATCCATGTAGATTGGCATCCACCAGTGATTTAACAAGTGCTGAAGTGCCTCTTGGACAACGGTACAACCTCGATCGTTTTCGCAACCCGCTTTACAGCTTTGATAGTCATGTGATATTAAGAATCCAAGTCGGACCTGCTTAGCATGTAACTCTACCAGGTTGGTATTCAACACGCGAATGTCAAAGATCTGAACCATGTTGATCTGATAGGAATTCCTATCATGGTAGTCTTGGATCCATCCAAGATCCATCTGACGCTGGAGGGCCTCTTGTATGAAAGAGCATCTCTGTTTGTTTACCGAGCAAGTCAGACAGGAATTATAATGCAGCAGATTATGATACTGGCTTTGCCTTGAGTGCATTGCCACCAAGTTGACACTCATTGCATGGATGTCGTGGTTCTGAATGACATTGGAATTCGTGTAAACCATGTTAACTCCACGAACTCGGTGTTCTTGGATCCATCCAAGATCCATTTGTTCCTGTAGAGCCGCTTGCACTACAGAACATCCTTGGTTATCTTTAGAGCAGATATCACACTGATGATAGTTATGAGGTGGCACATGGCCATATCTACTCCGTCTACAATGCATCTTGACCAGACTGGTCTTTAACAAGAGTACATCGTGAATTTGATAGACATTGTTAATCTCTTCCTCTATCAAATTGACTGCAGCTTTCTCATGTTGAGGCAGCGGGTTCGTAAGAACATTAGGATTCGTATCTTTGAAAGATAAGAGCCCGCTCCTAACAAGCTTTTGCACGTCGGACTTGAAATTAAGACAAGTTTCTATGTTATGCCCTAGACCTCCTTGATGATAAGGGCACGTCTGATCCACCTTAAACCAAAAAGGTGGATTTTCCGGTACTGTAAGAGGGGACTTAGTTTGAATGTGCCCCTTGGCTAGCAGTAATGGAAATAGTTCTGCGTACGTCATGAGTATAGGATCAAATCCTGGTGACCGTGTTGTGCCGTTGTTGTTGTATTGGGGACGAGCCTGCTGAAGAGGTTGTTGCGTCCTTTGCAGATCCGGTTGGCTATGCGCAACCTGAGGTTGATACGTAGGAATAGGTGCAGGGCCAATAGCAGGAGTCACAGCTGCTACTGGTTGATATCGTCGCCTTTGCTTTCCAAGAGAGATATTCCCAATATCTTGCTCTTTTTTATTAGGGAGAGCACTACCATATTTTTTAGTACCGCTCGATGATCCAGTGTCTTTTACCAAACGTCCTTCTCGGACAGCTTCCTCAAGACGTACACCCATGCCCACCATTTCGGTGAAATCACTGGGCGCACTGGCAACCATTCGGTCATAGTAAAATGAGCTTAAGGTCTTTAAGAAGATCTTTTTCATCTCTTTTTCCTCAAGAGGTGGACAAATTTGAGCGGCAATTTCACGCCACCTTTGAGCATACTCCCTAAAGGTTTCCTTGTCCTTTTGCGACATTGATCTGAGTTGATCTCTGTCGGGTGCCATGTCCAAATTGTATTTGTATTGTTGGACGAAGGCAGTACCAAGATCTCTGAAAGTGCTGATCGTAGCACGATTTTAACCCATGTACCATTTGAGTGCGGCACCGGTTAAACTATCCTGAAAGTAGTGAATCAGCAGGTCCTGATTCTCCGTCTGAGCTGACATCCGCCGAGCGTACATCACCAAATGGCTTTGAGGGCAAGAGTTACCCTTGTACATTTCAAAGTTGGGCACTTGGAACTTGTGCGGGACTTTCACATTGGGGACCAAGCAGAGATCTGCGGCGTCCTTTCCAAATAGATCCTGACCGTGAATGGCTTGCAGTTCCTTCTGCATTTCCAGGAACTGTTCCTGGAATTCATCCATTCTATCGAACATAGTTTCCTTCTTACCAGAAGGTGTTGGTGGAACCTGTCCTTCTGGGACAGTGTGCACCACAGGGGGTGGTACCGTGACTACGGTAGCGAATCTTGGCGTCTCCCGAAGTTTGTAACCTTTAGGAGTCTTCAGTATGCCCCTGGCATCTTCGCTTTCCCGAAGTTTGTAACCTTCAGGCCCAGCGGCTTCTGTTGTGATTCCCTGATCTTCAGTGATCGGCGGAACATATCCTTCCTGGATATAATTAACCGGTATACCCCAAGGATGATCTTTCGGCATTTGATACCTAGGATCATACTTCTCCACGATGGGCGTTGAGGTGATCTCGGAGATCACAGTCCATTGTAGTTGAGCTTCTGCCATGGCTTGCATGTCATTACGAAGCTTTCTCATATCCTCTCTTAGAGCGTCGATCTCTTCTTTCAACTCTCTGTTTTCTTCCTCAAGATCATCCATCCTTTTCTGACGATTGGCCCGAGTATTGTACGAATGAGACAGTTTGACTCTAGAATCGAGACACAAACGTGAGATTCGTAAGGAAGAAGAATACGCGACGTGAGAATGATGAATGCAATGATTATATTAATTGTTTTTTTTTGTTTAATCAAAATAAACTTCGACAATTAGATTGCAAATATCAAACAGTGGGGAAACCCCTTTTTATTGAATTCAAAGGATTACAGAAATGGAAATACAATAGATTACAAAGTGCAGAAACAGAAACCTAAGCTAATGGGTCCCGAGTCCTCTTTGAAGAGAAATCGGGTGCTGACTCTGGTACTTTCCTTTTCTTTGACCGGGGCTCTTGGGCCGTTGTCGGGTTGTCATTCCTTTTCCAGGTGAAAGGAGTGAGCAAATTCCTTTGGTCATCTTGATTCTCTACAGCATGTCGCTCCAAAATCTCAATCAAAGCATCTTTCTCTTTCAGTAATTGCTGTATTTTGATGCACTCTATGTCGAGGGTGCGATACTTGTTCTTCCAAGACCTTCTCTCCCGTTGAACTTTGTTGAGAGTAACCTGAAGCTTTTCAGTTTATGTCATGAAGTACATGGCAGATTCCCTCGGCGGAAGAATTCCGTAACGAGGATAAGGCATCTTTAGCTTGAGAGCTCTAGTTTGTACCCAATGGAGATAAGGCTCCACCGAGACACAGTCCAGTTTTCCCAGAGACTCTCGTCCTTTCTTATGAACGTGTTTCCAAGCGTGCACTATTTCCATCTTTAGTGCTCTGTCGTTTTCTCCTTCTTTGAAGAAAAGACCTTCCAGATGAACCCCCCGTGGGATGTGTCTCATCGGGTATCCAAATTGACGGCGAACCAATACCGGATGGTAGTTGATTCCTCCTTTAGTTCCTATGAGGGGTACGTTGGGGAAGTTTCCACAACGATCAATGATCTTGATTCCCTCATAAATCCTATTACACCAATCTATATCAGAGTTGGTAAGAGACATGATCTTCTGTGACCAACGTAAGGCACTCTTACAATCCCAAAAAGCAGCAAACTTGGGCAGGTGTGAGATAAACCATTTATAAAGTATAGGTACACAACATGTGATCTCCCCTCCACTGTACAAATTTCCCAAGTGTACAGAATGATACGCATCTGCGAGCAAAGTCGGCACAGGGTTTCCAATGAGAAAAACCTTAATGGAGTTGATGTCGACGAAGTTATTGATGTTGGGGGAACAAAAATAACCCATAGGTGAGCAAGACAAAGGTGCTTTCAAAAGCAGTCATGTTTCCTATACTGGAAAAATACAGGGCTTTCTTCGTCAAGAACTGGGCTGGCAAACCTTGGATGCCACCCTTAGCGGTCATGTGAGTCCTGACCTCAGACTCGTCCAAATGAATTGCTCTTGCAATTGTCTGATTCTTTGGAATTTCTTCCAGTCCAGAAAATGGAGCTCGATCAGTGATATGTAAATCAGCTAGATGAGAATACTTCTCCAGCGTTGGTGCGAGTTGGTAATCCGGGAATGTGAAACAGTGATAAACCAGATCGTAAAACTGAATGAGCGCATCCATGATTCCCTCAATCACATGGACTCTTAACAGTGGTAGCAAACCTCCGTGCTTGGCTCTAAAAGCCTCAGGGTTAGTGATCATCCTTGTTAACCTTCTCAAATCCTCTAGTTTTGGAACCTTGAAGGTGTACGTATGAGTTCTCCTTCTACCGAAATCCATTAGTGCCATCTTCCTCTCTGATATTTGCAATCACAGTCTTAGTTTAATTTGAAAAACAGAGAGATCAGAAGAGAAGATTTTTTGAATGTTTTAATGTTTTTTAGATGAATGCATGAATGCAGCACACAAAAACATGGAAAAAACATGGGGTCAAAGGGTCGTTGTCATGAAGTCAAGGCTCTACCCATCCCCAAAGGTTTATACTAGGGTGATTTTTGTACCTGTACTCATTATCATCAGCTCCTCCCAGGAAAGCAAAACAACAAGCGGATCGCCAGCGAGTTGTAGTGCAATCTTAGAGTAAGTGCCATTCACCGAGAATAGATCACCAGCCTCAAATGAGGGTAGTATCGCGTAACAACTATTTCTGATAGTTTCCGCACTACGAAAGGGTTTGGCTCCTCAGCTTCTCAGACTTAACAACCGACCCATTGTCTGGGTGAGAGAATGGGTTGCGTTGGTTAGCCTCCACTGAGGTTGATGGTCGACCCCGTCGCCATCACTTATCTTAAGTGTATACTCAATCTTTCCGCATACGGCATCACCCCGCATTCCCATTAGCAAAAAAATAAACATGTATAGCAATTAGGAAAAGCAGTATATATATTTGTCCTAAACATCCTAGACCTTTAAAGCTATGAATCCAACGTTCCTGACAGAAAATGGGTTCCCCGGCGGAAGCCCCAATCTGTGGTTTTCACATAAGTGAAGAAAAGGAAGACCGTGCCTAGATCTAACTTTCTACATGCCCCACGGTGGGCGCCATTTTTCTGTAGCGAGCGATTTTGGACGCGATTCTTAAGCGCTGGTCGCTCTCTGCGGTTTGAGCTTAAACTACAGGTCGATTCATTTTTTATCCTATTGTGAGCTGAATAAGAAAGGGAAATAGATGTCTTCAATTAACCCTGCTTGCATACTGAGTTTAAACAGCGGTCTGTTAGGTTACGGATGCTATCAATGTGGGGGGGGGGGGCCTTGTACTGGTTATTTGTATTTTCGCCAATACTGGTTCTTATCTAGGCAGAAGGTTTCTGGCGGGGAACAAGGATTAGGATGTTAGGACTGATGCTTTTTGATAGATACATGAGAGTAAGGGATTTGGGTTTTTTGTTTAGTGTGCTCGCTAAGATTTTTCTTTCAATCTTATGCCTACGTATTCCCGTTTACCGAAACAGGGAAATCAGAGCGTTCGTAGTTCCTCCTATTCTATGGTAGGAAATGGGTGTTTTTGGTGTCTTGTTCAAAGCCCAAGATGTGAAGCGAAAGGTGATTTGTATCTTGATCAAAGCCCAAGATGTGAAGCTGAAAAAGTCTATTTGTGTCTTGTTCAAAGCCCAAGATATGAAGCTGAAAAGTCTCCACATTAGAGAGAATTTGTCATCTCTAAAGAGGGGGCTGTATGTCACAACTGTTTATAAAGGAGAATTACTTTAACCGGGATACGCGGATCCTAGCAATGCCATAATTTCCTTTAAAGGGGATTTTAACCTGAAGGAGAAGACTTTAACTCAGTGTAGAGCATTGCTAACTTTCCTTAGGAATTTCTCATGCTAAAAGAGGGACAGTGGCATGGATGTAGATGATCCAGAGGCTTGCCGCTTACAGCGATTAGATGAAAGGAGTTGTTGATGTTTGTGTACTGTGAACGAGGCACAGCTTTGATGCTAAAAGGTTGATTGGATCAACCAGTGGTTTTCTTATACAAACCCTAAGAGGAGGCTATTGGCCCAACAAGAGGGAGTTTTTATGTGTCTCGTACGAAGCCTGAGAGAGAGGCTAAAAGGTTTGACTCAACAAGAGAGTGTTTTTGTATCTCGTATAAAGCCCGAGATGGAGGCTATTGTTTGTTTGGCTCGATAAGAACCCTTTTGTATCTCGTACAAAGCCCGAGATTGAGGCTAAAGGGGTGATTGACTCAACGAGGGAGTCTCATATGTGTCTCGTACAAAGCCCAAGAGAGAGGCTAAATGTTGTTTGACTCCGCTTAGGAGAATCATTGTACAAAGCCCAAGAGGAGGCCATGGTGACTGTTTCAGTTGAGTGACAGGTCCAATATACTGATTTTGAAAGAGAAAATCAGTTCTTATAAGAGCAACACTGTACTCATGTATTTGATTCAAGGATCCGGGTTATTCCTGTTCTTTAAGGAAGCGGGAAATCCGAAGGGTATCGAGACTGTCCGAGTCTACGGGTTTCTTTCCTATTTAATGAAGGGGTCACTTGAGAATGTCTTTGAGACTCAAGGAGATTAGACTGTCCAAGTCTGGAGTTCTGTCTTTTGTACTATGCTTTGAGAAAGAGTAGTAGACTCTACGACAGGACTGCTCTATGCATATGACTAGGTTCTGTTCCTATACCTCTAGGAGGTCGTCGGGACAATTTGTACGAAGCCCAAGAGGAGGCTGGAAACTTTTAAGAAGCCGACGGGTCCTTGTACTAAGCCCAAGAGGAGGCTATCATTCCCGGGGGAAGAGATCATTATACGAAGCCTAAGAGGAGGCTGTGAATACTTCTAAGAAGCCGTAGGGTCCTTGTACTAAGCCCAAGAGGAGGCGGGGTTGCTTTTAGGAAGCCTGTGGGTCCTTGTACGATGCCCAAGCGGAGGCCGATGCTTTTAAGAAGCCCGTGGGTCCCCAAACCCCGAGAAATTCAAGGCAATGCCATTCACCGAGAATAGATCAAAGTCAGGAAAGTTTGAGAATTTGGAAGAAACTCAAAGATGCCATTCACGGAGAATACATTCATCTCTGGGAGTAGAGTTTCTTGACAATTCCTAATGAGGACAGCCGAAGAGAAGACTGTATCTGGTGATCCTATTGGGGATCTAGTTGTCTATTTCTACAAATAAACGAAACGGCGTCACCTAGTTCTAGACGTAGTTGCCGGGGAAACTCTAAATATCTATACTATTATTACACAGTTGATATGAGTTTATGAAAGAAGACTTACAGTGAAACAGCCCCACAATACAGTTATATGTATATGAAAGTGGTAAATGAAAGCAATAACCACTTACTCGGTTGTAGAGCTTCCATGCTGTTTGGTTGGTTATTCAACAAAGAAAGATTGAAAACAACAGTATATTCAAAATCAAAGGAGAAAGTGCTTTGAAAAAGAAAGATTTGGGGCTTACAGCTCAAGGAGAGGCCCAGGGTTTTATCAGTGAGCGCACTGCTTGAATTTGTACAGAGGGACTTATACAAGTGACTGAGGCCCAAAAAGTTTTCTGTACAAATGGATGGGTCTTACACTCTCTCAAGAGGCCCAAAGAGGTTTAAAGAAAAAGAGTGGGGCTTATAACACGAGGGTAGGCCCAGTTGACTTTTCGTTTAAAACTGGCGATCGCGCCGAGGTTTTCTTTTAACGCAGAGGGACTTATACAATAAGTGAGGCCCAAAATGTTTTGGTTAAAAGAGGATTGGGTCTTACACTCTAATAGAGGCCCAAAAGTATTTTGAATGGGTCTTATAGCTCGAGGAGAGACCCAATTGTTATTTTGAAAAGGCGACGATCGCGCCGTTGGTTTTTGACGGTATCGTGACTTATACAATACACTGAGGCCCAAAAATGATTTGGTCAAAAAAGGATTGGGTCTTACACTCTCTCAAGAGGCCCAAAGAGTTTTTAAAATGATTTATGAGGGTTGAATTAATCCAAAAACCCTAATTTGTTTTCAAAAATGTATTTAATTGAATAAAAATTCAATTAAAATGATCAAAATTGTTTAACATATGAAAAACAAATTGTGATCTTGGATTAATGCTTCAAAAATTAAGTATTGACCTACAAAATATTTAGAAAACATTAAAAGTTGCAAAATCAATGTAGAAAAAATATTTAAAATGTCAAAAACAATTAAAATATTAATTCTTTGCAAAAATATCAATTATACAAAATAAATAATATTTTTGGGATTTTTTGATAAAATAAAATATTTTAACATTTTTGTGAATTATTAAAAAAAGAATCAACTCAAAATCATTAAAACTCAGAGAGAAATTAATTTTTGAATCAATTAAACAAAATCACAAAATTCAAATATTCAAATTATTCAAAAATGGCGCCAAGAACACACCAAGAACACACCAAGAACACGCGCGTGTTCTGGGTTTGGCTGATTTGCATTTTCCATCCAATCTCACTGAATACGTAATCATATCATGCAATCCACATATCATTATGCTCGTCTCAACCTCACGGTCATGTCTATGTCCATTAATTTCATTTAAATTAAACATACAACAAGAAATCACGAAAAATCCTCAAGAACCCTAATTCTGCATGAAGGCTAGGATTTTTTATACACGATTCAAACAATGCAATTAATTGAGGGGAAACATTCTATGCATGATTATGAACATTTGGCCAAAATATTGTGCGAGGAAATATGCATGGATTGAGAGATGACCAAGTATGTGCTTACCTCTAGGCCGTGACAGTAAGTGCAATGTGATTTTTGATTTGGAGGTGTTACAGATGAGTGGTGATGACCTGAACAGCTTCCCTACACCCTATGGAGTGTGTTTGAATGCTTGGACCTGATTGAAAATGGCTGGAACAATTTGTGGTACCTCAGCTGCAACTTGATTGAAAATTTGAGCAACCAGCTGGTGATTTTGTGAAATTGGTGTTTCAGAAGTGATCTAAGTGTTTGATCAGCTCATATGTGATGTATGTGAGGTGTGTGAGTGATTGGTTTGATTGGAAAAGCTCTCAAACTCAAAACCCGATAGCTACCTTGCTAAGAAAGGCATTTTTGCCAAGAGAAAGAGATTTTGAGGAAAGCATATGTTAGATGGCTTTGGTGTACTCAAACTGATCACAATTGGGCTCTATTTATAGTAGAGCAAGTTTGTTTTGCAAGGAATAGTGAATGGCAACTGCAACAGGTGTTTGTTCAATGTTGGCCAATGGAAATGCAAGTCTCCTCTAGCCATTGACTAGAGGTTAGGGCACAGAGCTTTGGTTCCCTTGGTCTTGGATAAGTCTTGACTGATTTCAGATGAGAATGGCTCAGTCTATGCCACCTTGATGCTTCCATTGAATGCTCCAATCCAAATTTGAAGTCTTGTCCCTATTTTGGCCATTCTAGGTTCAACATGCTATTTCTTGTTCCATGGACTTTGGAGACTTGGCTCAGTGATTGTCCCATTTAGATTCAATCCTCTGAGGTGTCTAAGTGGATAGGAGCATTTGGATTTGGCTGATTTTGGAAAATCGAGCAAAGTTGCAAATTCTGCCTTGCCTTGACAGATTTCAGCAAGGCAACTTTCCAATGTCATATCTCATGACTCAAATGGAATTTGGCAATGTTCTTGGTCATTTTGGAAAGCCCTTACATCATACAACAACTGTTTGAACATGTTTGGTTTTGATCTATTTTGAATCCAAGTGAAAAATCCCCCTACATTTGGCAAAAAGTGAAGACAGATTTGGACTTAGTGAAAATTTCACTAAGTGTTGGAAAAAGTGACATTTTCATTTTTCAGCCATTTTGATCACTCCATAACTCAAAATCCTTAATGAATTAGACTTAGGTCTAGTTGAAGTTTTTGTAGAGGGTAATGAGGGCTACAAATCCATCTTTGGATGAGAGAAAATGACCTTGTGGTTTAGGAGTTATGATCCTCCAAAGTTGGTACCTTTGTCACTTTATTTTTAACTTAGAAAATTTTCTAAGTTTTTATGGTTACCCCCTTTTACAAGTTATCCAACTTTTCTTGATTTTTCTTGATGAATGATGATTCAAATCATACATTAACATCATTTTAGGGTTAAAAATCCATTTTGGTGAAAAATCTCAAAAAGTCAAAGTTGACTTTTGTGCACAGTTGACTTTTTATCAGATGAATTCCAAACTGTGCAATTCTTCAGGAAATCATGTCCTTGACCTAAATCAAACTTGATGGACATGTTCCATGGGTGTCATAGGGTATATTGAGGCATGTCCTAGGGTTTGGGAGCATGTCCTGGTCAAAAGTCAAAGTTACAGTTGACTTTTCTCGCGTAACCCTAATTGTGGTGCAGATGAAATTGAGACTTGTTGCTCAAGCTTCTTGGATTAATCCATTGTTCCAAATGGATCAATATAGTATATTGGAGACCCTCAAATCATGTCTTGAGGTCTTGGCTCATGATTTTACCTAAAAGTCAACTTAGGGGTGAATTAGGTCAAGAAACCCTAATTCCTGATTTTTAATGAGTGCATCCCCTGAGGCAAAATTGACTTGAAGCTTGGGTCCATGAGGTTCCATGAAGTATATTAGGTTATGTTTTGGAACATTGGCTCATGCCCAGATGAAAAATTTCCATTTGGAGGACCTGGTCGATCAAAACCCTAATTTGGTGACACTGGCGATCTTGAGACTTGATCCACCTAGAAGGGAGCAGCTTTGTGCTTAATCCTTGGAGTGAGAGTCCTTTTGATCCATTGTCAATGTTTGAGAGGTTAGACAAGTTGAAGATCATGTCATTCCTTGATTGATCTTTTGTCTAAGCACTCAGAGAGGGCTTGAAACCCTAATTTTGATTGTAGTGGATGCTCACCCATCTTTGGGGAGACTGATGAAATAAGATGGTTCCTCCATATTGTGATGATGATTTGCACAATGACGGGACATCTTAGTGGTCAAAATTTGGGGTATGACAGAGAGAAGTTGCATTGTCCTTTATTTATAGCTATCTTAGCTATCAATGATAAGAAAATAGTCGATGTGGGACTTGAGACTTATATCTATATATTATAAGTGATAGTTCTGCAGCAGAACTTCTGCTATCTTTCATTTTTTAATAATAACGTACCGGTTATTAGATCTAAACGTACCACGAACCCAAATTGCGTACCGACTCTGTATACCCGCGTACCTAATTCTTTGAGGGTTGCGAACCGCGTACCCGAATTCGTACCACGTACCAAACCGAATTGCGAACCGTGTGACTATGATCTTGACCTGCCTCATGCAAATTTTAAGGGGAGTCTTTTTGATAATAGTCTTGGAAACCTTTCTCTACTTGAATCGCTTGATTTGAGTGGAAACGATTTCTATGTCAATAATCTAAAATGGCTTCGTAGACTTTCTTCCTTAAAAACTCTCGATTTAAGTGGTGTTTATGTGAGCATTTCTAAAAATGATTGGTTTCATGACATTAGCATAATACTTCCTTCTCTTGAAACATTGCGTTTGTCGGGTTTTGGACTACCCAAATTACCAAAATCTCCTCCACCTGAAGTGAATTTTAACTCTCTTATAACTCTTGATCTATCTGTCAATTATTTCAATAGTTCTATCCCTGATTGGTTGTTTGAAAATTGTCATCACCTCCAATACCTTAATCTCTCAAAAAATAGTTTACAAGGTCATATACCTTATTCAATTGAGAGGATGACAACTCTTACAACACTTGATCTATCACATAATTTACTCAATGGTTCAATACCATCAACATTGGGCCAAGCTCAAGGCCAAAATAGTTTGAAAAAGTTGCGTCTTTCTTATAATCAACTAAATGATTCATTGGAAAAAATCCTTCCGCAACTATCAAAATTGGTTGTCTTAGATTTAACTGGAAACAACTTGGTGGGAAATATCAATGATATTCATCTAGCTAACTTTAGTAACCTCAAAGTGTTAGACCTATCTTTTAATCATGTAACTTTGAATATGAGCAAAAACTGGGTCCCCTCCTTTCCAACTTGAAACAATCGGCTTGGGAAAGTGTCATTTGGGTCCTCAATTTCCAAAGTTGATTCAAACCCAAAAAAACTTCTCCTTTATTGATATATCAGATGCAGGGATCTCTGATATTGTGCCTAGTTGGTTTTGGGATTTGTCACCTAATGTTGAATATATGAACCTCTCTCACAATGAGCTGAGAAAATGTGGACACGATTTATCACAAAAACTCAAACTTCACACACTTGTTTTTAGCTACAATAATTTCTCATGTCCCTTGCCACATTTCCCTCCTAACTTGAAGACTTTGGATCTATCAAACAATTTATTTTAGGGTTAAATATACGATTTTCCCCCTTGAATTTTTTTGTGATTCCCCCCTTGTAAAATCAAGATTCTGTTTGCAGAACCCCCTATCCTTTGTTTGGCTGACTGGGCATGAAAAATCTGCACACGTGGCATTTAGGGTCCTCCTGACAGGGCTTATTTTTAATTTTTTTAATTTTTTTTATTTAATTTTTTTTAGTTTAAATTTTTTTAATTTTTTATAGATTTTATTTAATTTATAATTTTTTTTATTTATTTAATTTTTTCTTTAATTAATTTTCGTATTAATTTTATTTATTTAAATTGTTATTTTAAATTGTAAATATTAAATTTGGGCCTAAGCCTATTTTTATTTCAAGACAAACACATACTGCAAGACTATTTTCAATTCATTACTATATATGATTGATTGGTATATATAGACTCGTTTTACTTCTATACCAACCGATGTGGGACTTTAAGATACCCATTAAATTAAAAACAAGAAAACACAATCAGTATCTTTAAACTAGTAAGATGCACAAAGGATTCCTCATCAGTGTAAGATGCACAAAGGACCTGCATTGAAGACACCACAACACCATCATCAAATGAATAAAACCATCATATCTTACAATTAATTCAAGCTATCATACAAACTGGTTTATAATGCTATATTTTTTCTAGTTGCATGACATGAAATAATGAATAGTATACAGTGAGTAACAAAGAGTACCTTTGAATTTTAATTGCTGTACCATTAGATACAGAGATCTCATGGGATTTGTTTACGGTCAGTTTTTCTCTAACTCACAATCTTTAATAAATGCAAGGGTCGAACCTAATCCTACGTCCAACCATTCATGCATGCCATTCATTCATGCATCCAAGGTGCAATAAGAAATTCTCTTACATATATTAGGCCTTTCATAGAATAAATTGATAGAACCAATTTCAAGATGTCTTTTCTGCAATGGCTACAAGTGAAAGTATACATGAAAAACCCTATATGGAGAACTTACCATTAGAGTCTTTCAATCTATTTGTCTAAGACAAAAGATCCGGTTCAAAATGCATTGAAAAAAGTCGACGGTTATTTTTTTAGGAAGGTAGCTCACTTTTTTACAATTATTGGCTTGTCATCAAATTATTTAACACGAGACATTCCTGTTGAAATTACAAAGCTAGTTTATTTGCATTCAATAAATTGGCCAGGGAATCACTTGACGGGTTCCATACCTCTCAATATTGGTGAAATGGGAATGTTGGAAGTATTGGATTTGTCGAGGAATCAGTTATCATGTGTCATTCCCACTACCATGGTTAATTTGTCATTTCTTGAATATTTGAACTTATCATACAACACTCTGTATGGGAAAATTCCAGAGGGCAGCCAGTTTGATACATTCGGCAATGACTCCTACATTAGTAATCCACACCTTTGTGGTAGACCGACCACTCACAGAAGAATGCCCCAAAAATAGTTCCTTCAAAGATGCACATTGCAGTCCCAATGAAGAACATGAAAATGAAAGAAATCCTGAAAACAAACGAACAGGCATGAAAATAAATCCGTTCTACATAACCATGATTGCAGGCTTTTTCACTGGATTTTGGGTATTTTGGGGCTCCATATTACTCTTTGCATCATGGAGACATGCTTATTTCCGTTTCCTAAGCAACATGGAAGATAGGATTTATGTCACTGTAGTTGTCACATTTAATAAATTGCACAGGAAGTTTCTCACTCAAAATCCTCCCCAATAGCCAATCTATGTATTTGTTGTGTTTGTGTTTCAAAAAATTGAAGAAACAAAAATTGTCAATATTGTTTGTTGATGATTTTCAATTCGAATATAGAGTTTATGTTTTATACATTAATATCTAAAATGAAAACTATAACAGATAACAACTATCTATATTCTATATTTATGTAACGTATCTGTATTTGTAAATGTTGAATATGAATCATCCTATTTGCTTCCGTAACTTCGATCGCATGTTTCCAATTGTTACTATTTGCTACATATATATTGGCTCCATTTATACTAGATACTGTCAGAGCAAAACTTATTTGAATCAAAGCTTAAGGACAAACTGAAAAAACTATCTCAGTATTTTGTTAGAAGTTGTTTTTTCTGCATTTCAGTTGGTGTAACCAGTTATCGGATATAAGGTAACCGATTACCACTGCTTTGATCAGAATTAGGTGGCTACTAGAATTGGTGGGTAATCGGTTACCCAAAATGTGGTAACCGGTTACATTGGGCGCATTTTTCAGTTTTTCAGCTTATTTTTAAGTTGTTTTGCCTTTCCCATTTTTTTGAACATGTTGTATAAAAGGCCTTTAGTGCTCCAAATTATTGTTAATGTCAAATTTCATTCTCTCTCTCTCTCTCTCTCTCTCTCTCTCTCTCTCTCTCTCTCTCTCTCTCTCTCTCTCTCTCTCTCTCTCTCTCTCTCTCTCTCTCTACTCTCTCTCTCCTCTCTCTCATCTCTCTCTCTCTCGTCTCTCTCTCTCTCTCTCCTCTCACTCTCTCTCTCTCTCTCTCTCTCTCTCTCTCTATTCTTAACTTCATCTTCTCCAAATTATCATAACTCTCTATTAATTCACCTTAATTGATTTTGTGTGTTCTAGACATTTGGTATCAAGAGCACTGGTTCTGATCCAATTCCGTTACAACAAGGAGTACCATTTTCAAAGATAGAATCCCCACCAACCTTCTAATTCTTGATTCGAAGAATTATGACAAGTGGTCAAAGCAAATAAAAGTTCTGTTTGAGTATCAAGAAATTCTTGAGATCATTAACAATGGAGTTACACCACTTGGGGTTGAAACTACAGATACTCAAAAGGCTGCATTCAAGGAAGAAAATAAGAAAGATTACAATGCACTCTTCTTGATTCATTCTTGTGTTGATAGTGACAACTTCAAAAAGGTTTGCGATTGCGAGTCGGCAAAGCAAGCTTGGGAGATATTGAAAAAAGCTTATGTCGGGGCTATTAAGGCGAAGGTGGTGAGGTTACAAACTCACAAGAGGTAATTCGAGCTAACACAAATGGAAGAGAAGGAAACGATCAACGATTATGCGACGCGTATTACGCGTTTGGTGAATCAAATCAAATCTTGTGGATAAAGGATTTTGGAGCAAAATGTTGTGTCGAAAATTTTGCGTTCTTTAAACGTCAAGATTCGACAACATTGTAGTGGCTATCGAAGAATCGAAGGACCTTGCGACGTTGAGCAAAGATGAGCCTCAAAGCTCTCTTAAGGCTCATGAGCAAAGAATGGATGAGAGAGGAAGCGATAAAGTTAAAGCGGAGATTGCTTTACAAGCGCGGCTCAACGAGAAGAGTAAAAGTTCGAAAGGAAAATGGACTTCGAAAGGGTAGCAAATTTTTTAGAATTTGGGTGGAAATGATCCATAAAATTCAAAGGTTTCGATGGGGCAAAAGGGTGAGAGCAGCTCCAATAGATATGGTGATCGAGGCAACGTTAGAGGCGTAAAACCAAGGGACAAAAGTAAAATTCAGTGCTGGAAGTGTCAAAAGCTTGGACATTTTTCAAATAAACGCTACTACGGAAAACCCATTTAACAACGGTTTGAGAAAAATATATAATCACGCGGGCGCATGCGTTGTTATGTAGAGTGTCATTATATATATGATACTTACAATCACGGCCCACTAACCGTTGTAATAAACTGGAAAGTGCGCGCCCGATCACAACAGGTTTTCCAAAAGAGCGTTGTGATAAAAATAATGATCCTAGGTTCGATTCCCAGCGGCGCCGTTTTTATATTTATTTTTTTCTGGATAGCGCGCGAGATATTATAACGGTTATGATATATAACCGTTGTTACATTTTCTGCAGAATTAACAAATATTATCCTGCTTTTATAATTAATCTCATTTTTTAACCTAAATTATTGTTCACCATATCACAGCAGAAAATACAACTCACATTTGTGATAAATTTGTCAAAATAATATTAATTGTATCATATTTATAATATCATATAATTGTATCATATTCAATTGTATCAGAACAAACATTCTACAATTTATCAGAACAAACAACTTACAGTTTACACATTACATAACATCACATAATTGTAACTTAGTGTTTTGGTTTCTTGTCTCTTGGTGTCTTGTCTTTTGGTGTCTTGACTCTAAAGACCTATGATTTCAAATAATTATACTTGTTAGTAAAAATATTTAGAAACTATAACATACAATTAATATATTATGAATAAAGAATAAATTACGTACTTGTTAATTTTCCCATATGCTTTCTTCATGATCGATTCGAATAGCATGCACGACATCTCCATCAACTTCACCACATGAGGTAGGAACTTGTGTTGTGTAAGAAGGTATGAACGGAATATCAAGACTTTCATCACTAAGAGGAATTTGTTTTCCTTTGAGAACAATTGACCATTTCCCCGATATGTCTGATGGGTCGGTAACATAGAAAACTTGTTTTGCTTGAGAAGCCATGATGAATGGTTCGGTCATAAAAGATGCCTTGCCAAGGTCGACCCGGGTGAATCCTAAGTCATCAATATGTACACCATTACTATTATTGGGAACCCACCTGCATTAAAAAAAAGCCATTTTGAAAATAACATAATCAATCTCTCAAATCTCATCAATGACACCATAAAATGCGGTAGTTGCCAATACAGGATTCTTATCTTTCGAACTAGAGAGATGCATGAATTCGGCTTCAACCATAACTCCACTATTTTGCATTGTACTACGATCATATTTTGATTTTGTATAAAAGGTATAATGACCAATGTCGTATGCAGTCTAAGTAATGACACAAAATTTTGGCTCGTACGAAAACAATTTAAGCATCTCGGATGCACTACAATCATTAGATACACTTTTATTAAACTAATCTATGAATCTCTTATTATGCTCTATCAACAACAACTTGTCACTCATTTGGGGATATTTTTTCCTCAAAAGTCTTTTGTGGGTATCTATGAAAGGTTGGACTTCATCTATATTATTCGATATATAGAAATGTGCTTGAATAACTACATCCCGAGCCATTGAGTTAACATTTAGACCTTGAATAACTCAAATTTTTTGGTAGGATCCCACGGATAGCCACTAATAGAAGTTGTTGCATCAATACATGACAGTCATGAGATTTTAAGCCAATTAACTTGATATCTTTCATTGATACAAGTTTCTTGATGTTTGATGAGTAACCTTGCGAAACTTTAATACCTTGCAAACACTAGCAGAAAATTTTCTTTTCCATTTTAGATAGAGTGTGACATACTAGAGGCAGATAAGTTCTTTTTCCTTTCTCTATTGGAGCCAACTGTTTTCGTATACCCATCTTCTCCATATCAAGACGGGAAGTCTTACTATCTTTAGTCTTTCCTGAAATGTTTAGAAGTGTGCCAATAAAACTATCACACACATTTTTCTCCACGTACATTACATCAAGACAATGTCTAACAACAAGACTTGACCAATATGGAAGATCAAGGAAGATGGACCTCTTTTTCCAATATTTTTCACAACTGCCCCTTTTTCTTTTTCTCTCTTCCCAAAGATAACATTAATGTGTTCCTGCCGTTGATGAACTTCATCCCCGGTTAAAGGTTCAGGAGCCTCATCAAACTCTTGCTCTCCATTAAAAGCCTTCCGCAATCTACGATACGGATGGCCATGTTTTAGAAATTTTCGATGCCCAAGGTAAACGATCTTTTTTTCAAACTCAAGTTGGTGATAACAAGTATCATCTTCACATATAGGACACTCTCTATGTCCTTTGACACTATATCCAGCCAAGTTACCGTAAGCAGGAAAGCCGTTTATTGCGCAAAATAATATTACATGCATCTTAAATTTTTCCCCATAATATGCATCATCAACTTCAACGCCTTCATCCCACAAGAGTCGTAAATCATCAATTAATGGACTTAGATAAACATCTATGTCGTTACCAGGTTGTCGTGGTCTAGAAATCATCATACATAACAGTATATACTTGCATTTCATGCACAACCAAGAAGACAGGTTGTAAATAGTGAGAAGAACAGGCCACGAAGTATGATTAGTGCTCAGATTATCAAAGGGGTTCATTCCATCGATGGAAAGCCCAAGCCTAAGGTTTCTTGGCTCAACTAAAAATCCGGAAACAACAAATCAATTTTCTTCCATTGCAACGAATCAACTACATGGTGAATGTTTCCATCACGAGTCCTTTCATCTGTATGCCATCTAAGATTCTTTGTGCCATTCGAATTAGCAAAAAGTCTCTTACATTGTGAAATTATTGGCAAGTACCATAACACTTTAGCAGGAGGATGCTTCCTACTAACATTGTCATAGTCATTGTCATCACCATTGTTGGCCTTCAGCTTGTAACACGACACACCACATTTCAGACATTGATACAAGTCTTCATACTCTTTCCGATATAATATGCAATCATTAGGGCAGGCATGTATTTTGATATACTCCAGACCCATTGGACACAATATCTTCTTGGCCTCATAGCAACGATCCAGAAAAATTTGTTATCTTCTGGTTACATTTGCTTTAGCAATTCAAGTAATTCCGTGAAACTTTTATCCGACCATCCATTGTTTTCCTTCAGATTAAACAACTTTAACTTCACCGATAATCGTGTAAAATCTGTGCATCCCTTATATAAAGTGGTGTCTTTATCACTACATAGAGTATCATAAATATGAGCATTCTTAAAAGAAGATTCCCCAATATCACGGAACATATCCTCTAGTTAATCTTCCATATATTCATCTTCATCCACTCTTTGACTTTGTGACGCCTGACTTTCCTCTTTATCCACCTCACCATGCCACGTCCATATTATATAATTTTGACATATACCATCACAACAAAGGTGATGGAATATTTCTTTCTTTGTACATTTTTTGATATTCGTGCAAATAACACAAGGACAATAAAAGATACCATTATTATCGGGATGATGTTTATCAGCGTATTCAAGGAATTCAAGAACTCCATTCTCATAAACCGGACCTAATCTATCGACTTTCATCCAACTATCATCCATAACAACTTCTGAAATTTATACACGTATAATACTGTGAATGACACACCAAAATCTAATCCAAAAACTTAAGCATATGCATATGCAAATCTAAACCTAAACCATATGAAACATGCACTCTCATACTGACTTAAGCATATACAACATAAACAAAGAAAAAAGGAATGAAGATGTTGAAGAATACCGTACTTCGAAGCTGAAGAATCTTATGCACGTAAGGAATGAATATGTTAAAAGTATCGTACTTAGAAGCCGAAGAATCAAATGAACGAAGAGGGTGAATATTTGAGCATATACAACATAAACCAAGAAAAAAGGAATGAAGATGTTGAAGAGTATCGTACTTCGAAGCTGGAGAATCAAATGAACGAAGAGGGTGAAGATTTGAGCTTCAAATGAATGGATACGAAGAGGGTAAAGATTATGTCGTCGTTGTCGTCTTTGGCTTGCTTGTTCGCCTAGGGCGTCTTATGAAAGAAATACATAATAAGTTTTGTTTTAATTTATCAATAAACCCTTTAATCGCGGTTGGACAACCCAACCGTATTGGTATTGTAAGTCCTCTAACAACGGTTGGTTTAATTCACCTTTGTAAAATCATTTACAATTATTTTTTAAATAATGGACGTAAGTCCTCTAACAACGGTTGGTTTACTTCACCGTTGTAAAATCATTTACAATTTATTTTTTAAATAATGGACTTTAGTGACACACGCTTAATGTACTCTAAAAAATGGAAAAAAATGTAGTTACTGGGAATCGAAGCTTGCTACACATAATTTATTACTACGGTGTTTTAAGACAACCATCATTAAGTTACTGTTTATAAATCCAGCCACTCACTGGACGCGAAAATTTTAACCTATTACAACGGTGTATATGAATCCGTTGTAAACCTGGCGTTGTTGTTTGCGCGTTTTGTAGTAGTGGAATGTGGTGCAAAACAGAGGGATTCCCAAGGAGATGAAGCTAAGGTTGCGAGGCAAGAGGTAGATGATGAAAATACACTCTTAGTTATGATCACAGAGGAGTTTTATAGTAGTAAAAAGGTGCTGGGCAGCAGCAGTAGCAGCTGCAAGTTGTGGGACAACAACTGCAGCAGTTTGGAAAATGGGGCAGAAACGCGTTCGGAACAAAACGTAATGATTACGGTGCGAGATGGAGTCCAAGGAAGCGATGAATGGTACTTGGATTCCGGTTGTTCAACACATATGACGGGTAGAAAGGATTGGTTTGTGCAAATCAATCAAGCCGCAAAAAGTAGAGTAAAATTCGCGGATGATACCACTCTTGCCGCCAAAGGTGTCGGTAATGTTTTGATCAAAAATAAGAATTATGGACATTCTATTATCAAGGATGTCTTGTAAATACCAGGAATTAAATTTAAACTCTTGAGTATTGGCCAATTGCTTGAGACGGGTTACAAAATTCGCTTGGAAGACAAGATTTTGCTCGTTGTGGATGCTAACAGAGTGTTGATCCTTAAGGCTCTTATGGTTGCCAATAGGACTTTAAAAGTGGAGTTGAAAGTGATGGAGCATAGGTGCTTAGCTACAACGGCAAGTAGAGAAGAGTGGTTGTGGCATTACCGTCTTGGGCATCTCAATTTTCGTGATCTCAAAGCGTTGCAACAAAACAATATGGTTATCGGGCTGCTACACATCAATATTCCAACTGAGTTGTGTGAAGAATGTGTGGAGGGAAAGAAACAGAAGGCGAGTTTAAGCAAGGATGCGGGTCATAGGACTAAGAATCACCTTGAGGTGGTGTATTCCGATGTTTGTGGACCGATGTAAGTTGACACATTGGGAGAAAATAGGTATTTTGTCACTTTTATCGACGAATTTAGTAGAAAGCTATGGACTTACCTTATCAAGAGGAAGGATGAGGTGTTTGATGTGTTCAAGAAGTTTAAGTCCATGGTTGAAAGGCAATGTGGTCAAAAACTCAAAGTGCTCAAAACGGACGGTGGAGGTGAATACATCTCAAATAACTTTGGGAAGTTTTGTGATCAATAGGGGATAGTGCATGAGGTTGTACCACCCTACACACCACAACAAAATGGTGTTGCTGAGAGAAATAATCGATCAAATATGAACATGGTTCGAAGCATGTTAAGTGGGAAAAACTTGCCGAAGGAGCTATGAGGAGAAGCGTTCTCTACAACCACCTATTTGTTGAATATGTGCCCTACTAAGAAGCTTGAGAAGCTGACACCGGAAGAGGTATGGTTCGGATTCAAATCGAATCTAAGTCATTTGAGAGTTTTCAGTTCAGTGGCGTATCGACATGTGTCGGGTCAACTTAAAAAGAAGTTGGACGATAAGGGCGATGAGATGATTTTGGTTGGATATCACTCTACTGGAGGATACAAACTATTTGAAGCGCGAAATCGAAAGATTGTGATAAGCCGAGATGTAATTTTTTATGAAATTAGTGCTGCTAGTCCTTGGGTAACTAGTTACATGTAGGCAGTGCAATCTGATGTAACCGGTTACATGCAGAGAAATCACACTTCCATGTCTGCAGAACAGGGTGTAATCGGTTACACCCAGCCAGTTCAAACTGGTGTAACTAGTTACCAGTAGAACAGAACCTCCAACAGCTTTGTTTTTGATGATCTTGTTAGTTCCGAAACCCCTGTGCAGCCACCGAATGAGGTTCGAAAGGAAGGAAATATTAGAAAACAAGGCAAAGGATGTTGCCTCGAAGACTCCAAGAATGTGAGATATTCCAAGACAACGAAATCAATAATGATGGTGATTTCGTTCATTTTGCGCTTATGGCCGAATCCGAACTGGTGAACACAGAGGAGGATCTAAGCGATCCAAAGTGGATTTGTGCAATGAAGGAGGAGCTGTAATCTATTGAAAAAAATGGTACTTGGGAGTTGGTTGATTTACCGCTTAGAAAGAAGTCGATTGGTGTGCGATGGGTCTATAAAGTGAAGGCAAATCCCAAAGGCGAGGTGATCAAGCATAAGGCTTGATTGGTACTAAAGGGATTCTTGCAACGTGAAGGTATAGACTTTGAGGAGGTGTTTGGACCTGTGGCTAGACTTGAAACCATCCAATTAGTTGTCGGCATTGCAAATAACAAAGATTGGAAGATATTTCAAATGGACGTCAAATGTGCTTTTTTGAACGGTCCACTTGATGAAGATGTTTATGTTGAGAAGCCCCCCGAATTTGAAGTAAAGAATCAAGAGATGAAGCACTACAAATTGCATAAAGCATTATATGGTTTGAAACAAGCTCCAAGAGATTGGAACAAACGCATTGATGGCTTTCTTGTTGACATTGGTTTCAAGCGGTGTGTGTCCGAACACGGAGTTTATGTGAGATCGGATGCAAATGATGATGTGATCATCCTTTGCTTGTATGTGGATGGTCCATTGATTATCGACAGTTGTGAGAAGAGTATCTCTAAGTTCAAGAGTGAACTTATGGATGAGTTCGAGATGACGGACCTTGGCATAATGACATATTTCCTTGGCATAAAGTTCCAAAGGTCAAAGACGGGACTGCTCATGCATCAAATGAGATATGCTCTTGAGATCTTGAAGATGTGTGAAATGGAGCATTGTAATGCGGCCATTACACCATGTGAGGAAAGGTTGCAGCTGTCCAAGAGTGAGGATGAACAAGATGTGGATCCATGTCAATATAGGATATTGATTGGATCATTGCGGGACTTTTGCAATACGCGATCGAACTTGGCATTTAGTGTCGGTATTGAGAGTAGATTCATGGAGAGACCGAAGTTGTCTCACTTGGTAGCGGTCAAGAGAATCCTTAGATATGTTAAAGGAACTCTTGGTTGCGGAATTCTCTTTCCGGCATCGGATACGGGTCAAAAATGCAATTTACTTGGTTTCACCGATTCTAATTGGTGTGGTGATAAGGATGATAGAAAGTCAACGACTGGATACATCTTTATGTTTGATAGGACACCAATATCTTTATGTATGAAGAAGGAACAAGTGGTAGCATTATCCTCTTGTGAGATCGAGTACATTGCGGCTTTGTTATGTGCATGTCAAGTCACATAACTCATGAGTCTATTGAAGGAGTTGGGTAGCAATGAGGGTGAGGCTACTACACTTCTTGTTGATAATGTTTATGTGATCAACCTTGCGAAGAATCTGATTGCACACGGAAGAAGCAAGCACATAGAGATGCAGTTACGTTATTTGAAGGAGCTAGTAAGTGAAGGCAAGTTATGATTGGGGTATTGTCGAAGCGAAGACCAAGTAGCGAATTTGCTGACCAAGGGGGTAACAAATGAGGTGTTCAAGAGGTTGAAGATGATCTTGAGCATGCTGGACTTGGACAAACTGAAATGAGGTGGTGTGTTAGAAGCTGTTTTTTTGCATTTCAAGTTGGTGTAACCGGTTACCGGATATGTGGTAATCGATTACCACTACTTTGATCAGAATTAGGTGGCTACTGGAATTCATGGTAACCGGTTACCCAAAATGTGGTAACCGATTACACTAGGCGCATTTTCAGTTTTCAGCTTATTTTAAAGTTATTTTTCCTTTCCCATTATTTTTGAACATGTTGTATAAAAGGTCTTTAGTGCTCCTAATTATTCTTAATGTCAATTTTCATTCTCACCCTCAATTACTCTCTCTCTCTCTCTCTCTCTCTCTCTCTCTCTCTCTTTTTCTCTCTCAATTCTTAACTTCATCTTTTCCAAATTACCCTAATTCTCCATTAATTCACCTTAATTGATTTTGTGTGTTCTAACATATTTAACCCACACAAAAAATATATCAATGAAGCAAACAGGTCATAATAAAAATTTGTGTTACTCTCTCTCTCTCTCTCTCTCTCTCTCTCTCTCTCTCTCTCTCTCTCTCTCTCTCTCTCTCTCTCTCTCTCTCTCTCTCTCTCTCTCTCTCTCTCTCTCTCTCTCTCTCTCTCTCTCTCTCTCTCTCTCTCTCTCTCATTTATTTAAAAAATAAGTGTAGCTTTTAATTTTCAATGTATTTTTAAATTTGATTTTTATAATTATATCCCTAATTAATAAGTATTTTTAAATTTGACTTTTTAATTATATCCCTAATTAAAGTAATTTAATTTATTTTTGTATTATTAAAAATCATAAAAAAAATTAGATTTTAAAATACTTATAATTTTTTTGTTAGGTTTTAAATATTTTTTTTATTTCAATATCTTATTTTAAAAAGTTAAACAAAACAACGAATTGAATGAATGGATTAAAGAGTGTTTGATGCCATGTGCATGGTGAATTGGTGATGCTGGTTCCCGTTGAACGAGTCAATATTATAGAGTCAATATTATACTTTATGGCTGAAGAACACAATTTATTCAACTCAACATTATCATAGTGATTATTAATCTTGGCATTCATAAAAGACTGATGGCAAAAGGTCAAGATTGCGTTACATGCCTACACTACAGCCCTGTTAGGAAGAAGAGATGAAACTTAGTAAAGCTAAACATTTTGAGTTGACTTCAATACTTTAATCCATTTATAGTTATGTTATTTTTATATGAATTGAGGTATTTGAATTCGTTGGTAATAGATATAAGTCTAAAAGTTTTATATCAAATTTCAACTATTAATAAAAATGAATCAAACGGTTATATTAAATTAAATAAAAAAAATTTAAAAATATATGGTCTTTTTTAAAATAGTCTATTTTTTAAGGAAAAGTAATGATCGTTTAATTTATTTCTATTAACAATTAAAATTTGATGTAAAAGTTTAGATTTATATCTGATGTCAATATATCATGATTCTAAATTAACACATAAAACTTAACCACAAGTATGGCGTTTGATGTTTGTTGCAATTATTATTATTAAAAATAATGGAAATTTATATGTAGTCTATTAAATCCATTGAACATAACCATGATTGAAGGATTTTTCACTGGATTTTGAGTATTTTTGGGCTCCATATTACTCTTTGCAAATTGGAGATACGCTTATTTCCCTTTTCTAAGCAATATGGAAGATAGGATCTGTCACTGTAGTTGTCACATAAAAAAGTGTATAGGAAGCTTCACACTCAACAACCTCTCCGTTAACAAACTATGTGTTTACTATATTTGTGTTTTAAGTAATAGAAGAAACAAAAATAGTAAATGTTGTTTGTTGATGCTTTTGAACTTAAATAAAGAGTTTATGTTTTCAATATCAATTTTCTAAAACAAAAATTTATAACGTATAACAACTATCTATATTCTATATTTGTGTACCAAATCTGATTTATTAATGTTCAATATGAATAATCTAATTTGCTTCCAATATCTTCCATTGCACAATTGTAGTCACTACGTCATAATATCTCTTGGTTTTTATATCCATATGAATTAGAGATATGAACTCAGTTCATGTTGATACTATGAGCACTCTGTGCATTAAAAAAACAAAAAGGAAATGATAATGGCAATGTAGATATGAATAGTAACATTGTACAGAAGATGAAGGAGGCACTGGTTTATATATACCAGTCCTTAACAGAAGTAGTTACACTTAATTGCTAACTACCCAAACTAATAGTATGGTTAACTAACTGTTAACTGTCTAAATTACTTCTCTAACACCCCCTCAAACTGAAGTGTGTTGGTCTGGAGAGACATCCTTTAGTTTGCCACGTAACTCTTGAAAAGCAGCAGAATCCAGCAGTTTAGTGAGCACATCAGCAACTTGAATTGGTGCAGGCACATGTTGGATATTCATTTTGCCAGCCACAACTCTTTCTCTTACGAAGTGAATGTCTAATTCACATGTCTAATTCAATGTCATATTGTCACATAATAAGGTTGGAGTGTGAAGGGGTACCTTGATTTCTGACAGTAAGAATTCAATCCAAAGTAATTCAGATGTTGTATGCGCAAGAGCTCGATATTCTACTTCCGTACTTGAGCGAGTAACAAGCGTCTACTTCTTAGAACCCCAAGACACCAGGTTAGGACCAAAAAATATGTAAGTGCCTGAGGTAGATCTTCGATCATCAGGATCACTAGCCCAATTAGAGTCGCTATAAGTACGAAAAGAAAACTTGGGAGCAGCTGGAGGGAGACAGAAGTAGGCCAAACTGAGCTGTACCACTGAGATGTCTAAGAAGTCTTCTCACAGCAGACCAATGAGAATCAAGAGGGCATGCCATGAACTGACAAGCCTTGTTGACACTGAAGGAGATGTCAGACCGAGTTAATGTCACATATTGAAGTGCTCCTACAATCGACATGTACAACTGAGGATCAGAAAAATGGTTAATGCCATGTTTGCTAAGTTTATCTATACTCATCATGGGAGTAGGAACTCCATTAGCCTTGCTCATCTTAGCCCTAGTTAGCAGGTCTTGAATATACTTGGACTGAGTAAGAAAGAGTGCCCCATTGCTGCAAGACTTGGCTTCAATGCCTAGAAAATAACTAGGTCTACCCAATTTCTTCAAAGCAAAAGTGATGTGTAGTTTATTGATAAGATCATGTATGAGTGCAGAGTTAGAACCAGTGAGTAGGATGTCATCAACATAGACAAGAGCATACATAGAAACACCTTGTTTGTTGTAGACAAACAAAGAGCTATCACACTTAGAAGTGGTGAATCTGAACTGAAGTAATTCCTGTGTGAGTTTCTCATACCAAGCCCTGGGTCTTTTTTAAGGCCATAAATAACTTTGTGAAACTTGCATACTAGAGTCTTATAAGAGCTAGCAAACCCATGAGGTTGTGTCATATATACTTCATCCTGTAAGATGTCATTCAAGAAGGCATTGTTAACATCAATTTGTTGGATATCCCATATGTTGGTGATGACTAGAGTTAAAATGATTCGAATGGTTGTTGGCTTAACCACGGGAGAAAATGTCTCAGTATAATCAAAGCCTTGCTCTAACCACCTCAGCATAGATAGAAAACCTCAGTAGCAGCAACACAGAGGATGATTGCTATCAGTATGAGAATAAAATTGCCCTCCCCAAGCCGTGGGACAGGCTTCCAACAACATAAAAGAAAGAAAATACTCGAAAGGAACACATTGTTAACGGGCAAAAATTGAAAGAAGATGCAGGGAAGAGGATTATTATATTTAGGGTTTGTATGTTTGTGAATTGGGGATTTAGATTTCTCCTCTTATTTTTTACCAGAAATATAAGATATAATAAAAACAAATAATTATTCATCACTGTTAAATGACACATCAGCGCCTATTCAACACTGTTAAATGACACAACAACGTCGATTGTGCCACATTAGCGTTTTTGGAACGGAGTTTGTGAAAAGGGTCAACGGTGAACACGTTAGTTAACATAAAGGACCAACTTGTAACGAAAAAAACATAAAGGACTGCTTTATTACAATAAAATAACTTAAAGGACATATAGAGTATATTTTTGCCAAAAATGAATGGAAAAATGAAATTAATTTTAAAAATTAATGGAAAAATTGTATGTACAAACTCCCAATTAAGCAAATAGGCCTAAGGGTGTTCGCGGTGCAGTTTGAGCGTTTTTGAAGGTAAAAATCATCCGAACCGCAAGAGAAAAAAGCATACGGTTTGGTTTGGTTTGGTTGTGTTTTAGAAAAAGCCCGAACCAAACCAAACCAAACCAATGTGGTTTGGGTTGGTTCGGTTTTTTACAAAAAATTTATTGAACCATGCATACACCTATAAAGAACAACATAACTTTGTGTTTATTCATTCATACATTACTAAAAAACAACAAAAGTCATCATATTTAGACAAAAACTTCTCATTCAATATACAAAAATAAGATTAGACAAAATTGGAATAAAAAACATGAATAAGTAACATAAAACAATATAAAAAATATTATAATAAAAAACAAAACAAAAAACGGAGGAGATGAGATAATGGAGAAGATGAAAAAGAAAGAACATAAGAGATATAATATTAGGGAAGAAATGTGCGATAAAAATGTAATTGGAAGAGAAAACAATAACATAAAAATGAGAAGATAAAAAATAAAGAACGTAAGAGAAGAGATATTAGGGTAGAATATGTGAGATGTACATGACAAATAATATGAGAATAATGTGTGATATTACAATGAGAGATTTGAGAAGGTTGAAACTAAAACCCTAAGTATGAGTAAGAGAATATTTGTAAAGTTAAGGCATAATAGGTTTGGGTTTTAGGTTACATGTGGGATAAGTGAAATTTGGGTTGTATCATAATGCGGTTTAGTTTGGTTTAGTTCGGTTTGCAAAATACAAACCGCAAACCAAACCGAACCGCGCGGTTTTGTTAAAAAATGGCTCAAACACATCCGAACCAAATGCGGTTTTTTTGTGGATTCGGTTTGGTTTGGTTTGGTTTGCAGTTTTCTATTAGATTTGTTTGATTTTGAACACCCCTAAATAGACCTGGAAACCATTAAAGATGCTTTCATAAGACCAAATGACACGCACTGGAGTTTCTTTGTTATTACCGTGGAGACTGGAGACCAATTATTTCATGCATATGGTGACGGATTGCTGTTGAACGAGTCGATAAGATTGTATGGCTGAAGAGCAGAATTCATTCAACATCAATATTTAATTAAACTTGACTTTCAAAAAGACTTGGATTTTTTTTGTCTTTTGCAAAAACAAGAGACTTCGGAATGCTTCGTAGAAAAACTAGACAACAAGATGATGTTACTACTTAATTGCCAATAAGAGAAATTGGAGTTAGCTAAACATTGGAATTGACTTTGAGGTGAAATACTTTTGTATCACTTAATTTGCCTTTCTATTACTTTTTTTAAAAATCTAAAAATTGAAGTTGCCAATAAGAGAAAGTTATTAGGTCAAAACATGATTTATTCTTAATCTAGGTAAAAACAAATTTATTGGGTCAATTCCAAATTCATTTGGTAGTCTATTGTCTATCCACAAGTTGATAATGAAAAACAACAATCTTTCTGGAAAAATTCCAAACACTCTAAAGTATTGTCAAGTGCTTGCATTTTTGGATTTAGAATCAAATCAACTATGGGGCCCATACCATATTGGATTGGTACAAACATGCAAATCTTAGAGGTACTTTTATTGCGTCGGAATTCCTTTGATAAAATATCCCACCAACATTATGTATGCTAAAGTCTTTACGGGTATTAGACCTTTCTGAAAATCAATTGAGGGGAGAGATTCCAAGATGTGCATTTCCTGTGATGACCACCGACGAAAGTATAAATGAAAAATCATATATGGAGTTTCTTACAATTAAGAAAAGTCTTTCAATATATCTATTTAAAATGAAAAAACATTCTCATTTTGGATTTCTAAAAGGGATTGACTTGTCATCAAATTATTTGACACATGGAATTCCTGTTGAAATTGGAAAGCTAGTTGAACTGAATTTTTTAAATTTGTCGATGAACCAGTTGGCAGGTTCCATTCCTTCCAATATTGGTGAATTGGAAAGACTGGAAGCATTGGATTTGTCGAGGAATCAATTATCATGTGTGTGAGATTTGGTTCGAACTCATGCTGTGTCGAAGGAGAAGCTTTCATGTTTTCGACAGGAGGCAAGCATGCAGTCGAAGCTTGTTCACATGCTGATGTCTGATTGTTACAAACTGTAGTCGAACTCTGTTCTAGTTTGTATTGTCGAAATATATATTCTGTCGAATTGGGCCTTGTGTTAAGGATCCAATTGTTTAGGTTTCTTGGGCTGCAAGTTACCTAGTTAGTCTATAAATAGGCTAGTACACTCAGTTTGTTGAGTGTGACAAATTATGATATTCACTTGTAATCATTTGTGACTTTAATGAGAAAGTGAATAGTAAACAGAATTCTATTTGCCCAATCCTTGTTGTTGTTGTTCTTCTTCTTCTTGTTTTATTTTTCGTTAAACCCTAACCCTTGTTTGGTTCTTGATTATCAAGAAACCGTTTTATACTTTGCTTAAAGACATCGTTTTTCACAACAAATTGGTGCGGTGAGCGTGGAGAAGATGTCTTCAACAAAGTATGAGATTGAAAATTCACCGGAGTGAACGATTTCGGTCTGTGGCGTTTGAAGATGAAAGCCCTACTGGTACAGCAGGGTTGTTTGGAAGCGTTGAAGGGACAGGCAGCCATGGATGCTGCGTTGACGGAAAGAGAAAAGACGGCAATGATCGAGAAAGCACACAACGCAATATTGTTGAGCCTTGGTGATAAGGTTCTTCGGCAGGTATCAATGAAGACGACGACATTGGGGTTATGGGTGAAGCTTGAAAGCTTGTACATGACCAAATCGTTGGTAAATCGTTTGTACCTGAAGCAAGCTCTATATTCGTTCAAGATGAGTGAAGACAAAGCCTTGACTGAGCAGTTGGATATGTTCAACAAGTTGATTCTTGATCTTGAAAACATTGATGTGAAGATCGATGACGAAGATCAAGCACTGTTGATGTTATGTGCTTTGCACAAATCGCATGCTCACTTCAAAGAAACTCTCTTGTATGGAAGAGAGTCCCTGACCTTTGAAGAAGTTCAAACAGCCTTGTATTCGAAGGATTTGAACGAAAGAAAGGAGCAGAAACCTTCATCAGTTGGCGAAGGGTTCTCCGTGAAAGAAAGATCGTCAAAGAAAGATGGTAGGTTTGATAAGAAGAAAGGAAAGGCTCAGCAGAAGTCTTATGGTGGTGATATGTCTAGTATCAAATGTTATCATTGTAAGAAGGAGGGTCACACAAGAAAGGTGTGCCCTGAGCGCCTGAATAATCATGGAGGTAGGGACAATGGGAATGCAACTATTGTGCAAGATGGTTATGAATCATCTGATGTCCTTGTGGTGTCAAGCAGCAACTCTTGCGAAGACTGGATTATGGATTCTGGATGTACTTGGCATATGACTCCAAACAAGAATGTGTTTGAAGAATTATGTGATCAAGATGGTGGATCAGTGCTGCAGGGGAACAATAAAGCTTGCAAGATTGCAGGTATTGCATCTGTTAGATTCAAGCTCCATGATGAGTCAATGAAGCTATTGACTGGGGTTAGGTATGTACCTGATCTTAAGAGGAATTTAATTTCTCTTGGTGAATTCGACAAGAAAGGATATGTCTTCAAAGGAGAGCAAGGTATCTTGAAAGTCCTGAAGGGGTCGAAGGAAGTCTTGAGAGGCGTGAAGAAACAAGGCTTGTATACCCTTGAGGTTGAGGTTGTAAGTGGTTCGACAAATATTGTATCCACGAAACCTGTGTCGAAGACTGATTTATGGCACATGAGATTGGGCCATGTCAGCGAAAGAGGCATGGTCGAATTGGAGAAGCAGAACCTGCTAGGTGGTGACAAAGTCGAAAAGCTGGAGTTTTGTGAATCTTGTGTATTTGGTAAATCTTGTAGGGCGAAGTTTAACAAAGGCAAGCAAAGAACACATGGATCCCTTGATTACATTCATGCTGATCTTTGGGGGCCTGCAAGGAATCCTTCACACTCAGGTGCAAGGTATTTTATATCCATCGTTGATGACTATTCCAGAAAGCTATGGGTATTCATTCAGAAGACGAAGGATGAAACTTTTGAGAATTTCAAAAGTTGGAAGGTTCTGGTCGAAACTCAAACTGGCAGAAAGGTCAAGAGGTTGAGAACCGACAATGGCCTTGAGTTCTGCAACGAAGCGTTCGACAGTTATTGTGTTGAGTCTGGGATTGCAAGGCATAAGACTGTAGCAGGTACTCCTCAACAAAATGGCTTAGCTAAGAGATTCAATCGAACAATCCTAGAAAGGGTTAGATGCATGTTGGTTAGTGCTGGATTGAAGAAGGTGTTTTGGGCAAAGGCTGTTTCGACAGCAGCTTATCTGATAAATAGATGTCCCTCGACTACGCTGGGAATGAAGACACCTGAAGAAGTTTGGTCAGGTCATCCACCAGATCTCGACAAACTGAGAGTATTTGGTTGCTTAGCCTATGCTCACATTAGGCAAGACAAGGTCGAACCTAGAGCTTTGAGATGCATGTTCCTTGGATATCCTGAGGGAGTCAAGGCTTATAGGTTGTGGTGCCTAGAACCAGGTCACAGAAGATGTATCACAAGTCGTGATGTAGTTTTCAATGAGGTCGAAATGGCTTTCAAGAAGACTGGTGATGTTGGTCGAAGTGCAGAAATCTCTGAAGAGGAGCTGGAACAGATAGAGATGCCTGTTGAGGTGGAGCATAGTGATGCTGAAGTGCATAGCCCTGATGAAGTCGAAGAGCAAGATGCTGAAGAGGCTGAGGAAACTGTCGATGACTACCTACTGGCAAGAGATAGGTCGAGAAGAGTCATCAAGCCACCTCAGAGACTTGGTTATGAAGATCTTATAGCTTTTGCCTTAATCTCTGCAAGTGAGGTACTTGACGAAGAGCCTAGAGATTACAAGGAAGCTATAAGGAGTCGAGACAAGACTGAATGGCGAAAAGCCATGAATGACGAGATGAAATATCTTCATGATAATAACACTTGGGAGCTGATTGAGAAACCTGCAGGAGCAAGGTTAGTCAGTTGTAAGTGGATTTTCAAGGTCAAGGAAGGAATCGAATGAGTGGTGTCGAAGCGCTTTAAGGCGAGGCTGGTTGCTAGGGGGTTCACTCAGAAAGAAGGAGTCGACTTCAATGATGTGTTATCACCTGTTGTAAAGCATAAATCCATTTGAATGTTGTTGGCCATGGTGGCAAAGTTCGACTTGGAACTTGAGCAAATGGATGTAAAGACAACATTTCTGTATGGTGATCTAGATGAAACGATCCTGATGCGTCAACCCGAAGGGTATGCAGAAAAGGGTAAAGAAGATTTTGTGGGCAAGCTGAATAGGTCTTTGTATGGCCTGAAACAATCTCCTCGACAGTGGAACAGGAGATTCGACAAGTTCATGGCACACATTGGTTTCACTAGAAGTTAGTTCGATCACTGTGTTTACTTCGGATTTCGACCTGGAAACTCACTTGTTATGTTGCTTTTGTATGTGGATGATATTCTCATAGCTAGCAACAGTGTTGAGGATGTAACGAAGGTGAAGGATGAACTCAGTAAGGAGTTCGAAATGAAGGATCTGGGAGCTGCAACCAGGATTCTTGGGATTGACATCCGAAGAGATAGAAAGCAGTCGAAGTTGTGCTTATCTCAAGAGACATACCTAACGAAGCTTCTCTACAAGTTTGGTATGTCGAATTCAAAGCCTGTTGTGACACCTACAAATCCTCAGTTTAAGCTTAGTACTACTCAAATTCCGAGTACTGAAGCTGAAAGAATCTATATGAATAGCATTCCATATGCTAGTGTAGTGGATTCTTTGATGTATGTTATGGTCTGTACGAGGCCAGACATAGCATATGGAGTGAGCCTTGTGAGCAGGTATATGGTCAATCCTGGAAATGTGCACTGGCAAGCTGTAAAGTGGATTCTCAAGTACATAAATGGGTCTCTGAAAAGAGTCTTGATTTATGGTGGAGCCTGTGGTGCTGATAGCATAGTCGAAATCAAAGGATTTGTTGACACTGATTATGCAGGTTGTATGGATTCTAGAAAGTCTATTTCTGGATATGTGTTCACAATATTTGGCACAACAATCAGCTGGAAAGCGACGCTTCAGAAGGTTGTTGCCTTATCAACCACTGAAGCTGAATATATTGCCCTTACTGAAGCTGTGAAAGAAGCATTGTGGCTTGAAGGTTTTGCAAAGGAGCTGAAACTTCAAGGTCGAAGTATCACTGTTAAATGTGATAGTCAAAGTGCAATACACCTGTCGAAGAATTTAGCCTATCATGAGCGAACTAAGCACATTGATGTGAGGCTTCATTTCGTCAAAGAGATAATCGAGTGTGGTGAAGTCCAGGTGCTGAAGGTTTCGACTGAAGACAATGCTGCTGATATGATCACCAAGACGTTGCCAAGTTGCAAGTTTTTCCACTGTATGTAGTTGATAAAGCTGCATGATGAAAGCTAGTTGATTCTCTTGTTGCTGAGTTAGATCCAAGGTGGAGATTTGTGAGATTTGGGTCGAACTCATGCTGTGTCGAAGGAGAAGCTTTCATGTTTTCGACAGGAGGCAAGCATGCAGTCGAAGCTAGTTCACATGCTGATGCCTGATTGTTACAAACTGTAGTCGAAGTCTGTTCTAGTTTTTATTGTCGAAATATATATTCTGTCGAATTGGGCCTTGTGTTAAGGATCCAATTGTTTAGGTTTCTTGGGCTGCAAGTTACCTAGTTAGTCTATAAATAGGCTAGTACACTCAGTTTGTTAAGTGTGGCAAATTGTGATATTCACTTGTAATCATTTGTGACTTTAATGAGAAAGTGAATAGAAAACAGAATTATATTTGTCCAATCCTTGTTTTTGTTCTTCTTCTTCTTCTTCTTCTTGTTTTCTTTTCCGTTAAACCCTAACCCTTGTTTGGTTCTTGATTATCAAGAAACCATTTTATACTTTGCTTAAAGATGTTGGTTGCAGTATAGCGGCAAGCAGCAAAAATATTTATTTTCGGAAGAATTCCCTCCGGGATTTATGTCGTGTCCACAGAGATCGGTTCGAGGGAAAGAATGTCGTTCGACAGTCTATCGCGTTTATGAGTTTGGTTTTGAATGATTTCAAACAAGAAAATAGAAAAGTAAACATTAAAACATAAAAAGAAATTCATTCTTCAGAGACAAGAACTTATCAGGCGTACACATAATCGACTCCTCACAAACTTAAACTTACCGACCAGTTATACTCTACCTACAATACTCATCAATATCACCCAGCATCGCTCACAACACAGGTTATGTCTAATGCAAAGTTGAGAAATCAACCGTGTTACCATCGGTGATGCTCTCGCATGCTAGCTCAAGGCACGGAGGCATTAAGATTCGACGCCTATTGAAGATTGTTAGCTCCTAAATCTATCTCTAGAGTCCAGAAACTAACAGATAATCATCCCTAATCGAAGTTTGCGACGGTTATCTCTAACGCAACCCAAACCCCGCGCATAAAGCAAAAATCAGAGACAATCACCAATAAAGATTTGTAAAGCAAGTTTTATACAACGTTATGGGCGACAAATATACATGAGTTTACAGCAAATACATATACACAACCCAACCATAAAGAAAAACACAAAGAAAAAGAGAAATGAACCAAACATCTCGCGGATTGTCAGAGCCGGTCGACGATCAATCCACCCCAGTTCATCTGTATGCATGCTCCACAGTTGTTTTCTAAGCAAAGCAAGGAAAAATGAAGTTTGATGGAAGTGGGATCAAGAAACCCCCAAAAACATTATAAAAAGTGACTAAAATGAATTATATACATTTCAAATTCGGCACTGCTCGCTAGGCGAATGCACGAAAATGGCACTTAAGTGCCTCTGAATAGTTAAACCGCCCTTGCAAAATTCCAGAAGTTCGCTAAGCGAACGTTTTATTCGCCTAGCGAATGCTCGCCAGGACGTCCGCGAAGCAAACATTGGTCTCTTTCTCCTCTGCCTCATTTTGGCCTCCTTCGCTAGGACCTTCGCCAGCCTTCGCTAAGCGAACATTCGTTGTCACACTCACTAGGCGAACATGACAGAAAACCAGTCCCTTATTTGACCACAACTTCTGCACCGTAGCTCCGATTTACGCATGGTCGGAAGCGCTGGAAAGCTTATTAGATGCTCTACAAGAATATGAAAAGATGACCTTTATTAGTTACCTACAAAAATGAGCCAAAATCAATTAAACTCAACGATATATACAAGAAAACGGAATATACACACGAAAACGTAAAGTAAACGTATTTACACATAAAGTGGGGTTTATTCAACCAATTTTAACACAAAGTAAAGATAAGTGCACAAACCTTATTTGCAAAAATAGGTACAATTTGCACTTATCAAACTCTCCCTAACTTACATAATTGTTTGTCCACAAACAAGAATCAAACAAACTTGAAAACACAAAAGCGATATCCAAAGAAAGACGAATCAACAGGTTTTGAAAAACGGAAACGAATGAATGGTTCAAATGAAAACGGTACACCCAAAAAGTAAATACTTACCACTAAACTACGACGACAACATAGTCACGAAACAAATGCAAAATACAAAAATCATGCCAAAAATTCTAAAACAACACAAGTTCCAAAGTGAATCACACCTAGTAAAAACAATCATCGGTAGATGAAAAACACACAATAAGGTACTTTACACTCACACAACACTCATGCAAACAAAAGACTAAATTATACATACATCCACAAATTCATATTGAACATACAAAGGCAAGAATCACAAGGACTTTCAAGGTTGTAACGTGGTCGGGTAAACAAACAAGGGGCAATTTCTCAAGGTAATTGAAACAAAAACTTGCCTAAACCTAAGGGAGTGAAAACTCACAAAGATTCACATACAAAATTTCAACCAACTTCTTCCAAAATCCCAAGTGCAACACAACACACAATACTTATTTAGCACAATTATTGAAACTCTTTTTGTTTCCTTTTTCAAGGATTTTTCTTTTTTCTTCCTTTTTCACTTTTTTCTTTTCTTTTCTTTATCATATTTTTCTCTTTTTTCTTTTCTTTTTCAATCCGCATAGAATCCAACCAATAAGTACACAATCATCCTCTCCCCAACTTGAATTCAACCGCACCATCATGTGAATACTCCCTACTTTTTAAGGCAAGGAAAAAATTCATCCAACAACACAAAGTTGAGGTCCAAGAAAAAACAAAATCCATTCAAAAATAAGTGAACTAATTAATACTCATAGAAAAGCATTAAGTTCAAATAGAAACATGGATCAAAAAGCTCAAAGGGGTTACGAATTCTCACACCCTCACAAGGTGAATTGACTATTTAGCTAAGGTGGTTGTGCTCAAAATGAAACAATTGCCTTGATCCTTTTCATGCATTCATATAAACAACACAAACAACAGATTCAACATAATAAAATCCATTTAGGACAAGAATGTTGGTACTCCGCATATATGAACAATGGAAAGCCACCTCACAAAAAGGTTGGGAACTAAAGTGTTTCACAATAGAACAAGTATACAAAAGAATGGATGGCATGGAAGTTTGTAAAATGCCTAAGTATCATGAATATGCTAAAGTATAGAAAGCGATAAATACATACCTCGGACGTATTCAAAACATAACAAAATCATTATCATACATCCGCAAGTTGAAACAAACCAACTTGAAAAATCACAAAAGCATCCTCAAATAAGTCAATCAAAATCTGTGAGCAAACAACAACTAAAAACATTTGAAAAGAAAAACTATAAAACATGCTTGTTTTACGTCGTAAGCTCGACGCCTTTACAATGCTTAGCTAGAAACTTCCTCTCTTCATGCCATGGTGATGTCTCACCGCGCAACCAAAAGCAAGCGTCCTAACCAAACACTTGAACAAACGTCAAAAATGTACAAGTATCATAATAAACAAGTGAAAATATACAAAATGTACGATATTTACAAAACTCAAACACAAAGAAACTATCGCAATGCGATTCAATATCAAAACCAATCCCCGGCAATGGCGCCATTTTGTTGGTTGCAGTATAGTGGCAAGCAGCAAAAATATTTATTTTCGGAAGAATTCCCTCTGGGATTTATGTCGTGTCCACAGAGATCGGTTCGAGGGAAAGAATGTCGTTCGACAGTCTCTCGCATTTATGAGTTTGGTTTTGAATGGTTTCAAACAAGAAAATAGAAAAGTAAACATAAAAACATAAAAAGAAATTCATTTTTCAGAGACAAGAACTTATCAGGCGTGCACATAATCGACTCCTCACAAACTTAAACTTACCGACCAGTTATACTCTACCTACAATACTCATCAATATCACCCAGCATCGCTCACAACACAGGTTATGTCTAAAGCAAATTGAGAAACCAACCGTGTTACCATCGCCGATGCTCTCGCACGCTAGCTCAAGGCACGGAGGCATTAAGATTCGACTCCTATTGAAGATTGTTAGCTCCTAAATCTATCTCAAGAGTCCAGAAATTAACAAATAATCATCCCTAATCGAAGTTTACGACGGTTATCTCTAACGCAACCCAAACCCCGCGCATAAAGCAAAAATCAGAGACAATCACCAATAAAGATTTGTAAAGAAAGTTTTATACAACGCCATGGGCGACAAATATACATTAGTTTACAGTAAATACATATACACAACCCAACCATAAAGAAAAACACAAAGAAAAATAGAAATGAACCAAACATCTCGCGGATTTTCATAGTCGGTCGACGATCAATCCACCCCGGTTCATCTGTATGCATGCTCCACAGTTGTTTTCTAAGCAAAGCAAGGAAAAATGAAGTTTGATGGAAGTGGGATCAAGAAACCCCCAAAAACATTATAAAAAGTGACTAAAATGAATTATATACATTTCAAATTCGGCACGGATCGCTAGGCGAATGCACGAAAATGGCACTTAAGTGCCTCTGAATAGTTAAACCGCTCTTGCAAAATTCCAGAAGTTCGCTAAGCGAACGTTTTATTCGCCTAGCGAATGCTCGCCAGGACGTCCGCGAAGCGAACATTGGTCTCTTTCTCCTCTGCCTCATTCTGGCCTCCTTCGCTAGGACCTTCGCCAGCCTTCGCTAAGCAAACATTCGCTGTCACACTCGCTAGGCGAACATGACAGAAAACCAGTCCCTTATTTGACCACAACTTCTGCACCGTAGCTCCGATTTACGCACGGTCGGAAGCGCTGGAAAGCTTATTAGATGCTCTACAAGAATATGAAAAGATGACCTTTATTAGTTACCTACAAAAATGATCCAAAATCAATTAAACTCAACGATATATACAAGAAAACGGAATATACACACGAAAACGTAAAGTAAACGTATTTACACATAAAGTGGGGTTTATTCAACCAATTTTAACACAAAGTAAAGATAAGTGCACAAAACTTATTTGCAAAAATAGGTACAATTTGCACTTATCAAACTCTCCCTAACTTACATAATTGTTTGTCCACAAACAAGAATCAAACAAACTTGAAAACACAAAAGCGATATCCAAAGAAAGACGAATCAACAGGTTTTGAAAAACGGAAACGAATGAATGGTTCAAATGAAAACGGTACACCCAAAAAGTAAATACTTACCACTAAACTACGACGACAACATAGTCACGAAACAAATGCAAAATACAAAAATCATGCCAAAAATTCTAAAACAACACAAGTTCCAAAGTGAATCACACCTAGTAAAAACAATCATCGGTAGATGAAAAACAAACAATAAGCTACTTTACACTCACACAACACTCACGCAAACAAAAGACTAAATTATGCATACAACCACAAATTCATATTGAACATACAAAGGCAAGAATCACAAGGACTTTCAAGGTTGTAACGTGGTCGGGTAAACAAACAAGGGGCAATTTCTCAAGGTAATTGAAACAAAAACTTGCCTAAACCTAAGGGAGTGAAAACTCACAAAGATTCACATACAAAATTTCAACCAACTTCTTCCAAAATCCCAAGTGCAACACAACACACAATACTTATTTAGCACAATTATTGAAACTCTTTTTGTTTCCTTTTTCAAGGATTTTTCTTTTTTCTTCCTTTTTCACTTTTTTCTTTTCTTTTCTTTATCATATTTTTCTCTTTTTTCTTTTCTTTTTCAATCCGCATAGAATCCAACCAATGAGTACACAATCATCCTCTCCCCAACTTGAATTCAACCGCACCATCATGTGAATACTCCCTACTTTTTAAGGCAAGGAAAAAATTCATCCAACAACACAAAGTTGAGGTCTAAGAAAAAACAAAATCCATTCGAAAATAAGTGAACTAAATACTCATAGAAAGGCATTAAGTTCAAATAGAAACATGGATCAAAAAGCTCAAAGGGGTTACGAATTCTCACACCCTCACAAGGTGAATTGACTATTTGGCTAAGGTGGTTGTGCTCAAAATGAAACAATTGCCTTGATCCTTTTCATGCATTCATATAAACAACACAAACAACAAATTCAACATAATAAAATCCAGTTAGAACAAGAATGTTGGTACTCCGCATATATGAACAATGGAAAGCCACCTCACAAAAAGGTTGGGAACTAAAGTGATTCACAATAGAACAAGTATACAAAAGAATGGATGGCATGGAAGTTTGTAAAATGCCTAAGTATCATGAATATGCTAAAGTATAGAAAGCGATAAATACATACCTCGGACGTATACAAAACTTAACAAAATCATTACCATACATCCGCAAGTTGAAACAAACCAACTTGAAAAATCACAAAAGCATCCTCAAATAAGTCAATCAAAATCTGTGAGCAAACAACAACTAAAAACATTTGAAAAGAAAAACTATAAAACATGCTTGTTTTATGTCGTAAGCTCGACGCCTTTACAATGCTTAGCTAGAAAGTTCCTCTCTTCATGCCATGGTGATGTCTCACCGCGCAACCAAAAGCAAGCGTCCTAACCAAACACTTGAACAAACGTCAAAAATGTACAAGTATCATAATAAACAAGTGAAAATATACAAAATGTACGATATTTACAAAACTCAAAAACAAAGAAACTATCGCAATGTGATTCAATATCAAAACCAATCCCCGGCAACGACGCCATTTTGTTGGTTGCAGTATAGTGGCAAGCAGGAAAAATATTTATTTTCGGAAGAATTCCCTCTGGGATTTATGTCGTGTCCACAGAGATCGGTTCGAGGGAAAGAATTTCGTTCGACAGTCTCTCGCGTTTATGAGTTTGGTTTTGAATGGTTTCAAACAAGAAAATAGAAAAGTAAACATAAAAACATAAAAAGAAATTCATTTTTCAGAGACAAGAACTTATCAGGCGTGCACATAATCGACTCCTCACAAACTTAAACTTACCGACCAGTTATACTCTACCTACAATACTCATCAATATCACCCAGCATCGCTCACAACACAGGTTATGTCTAAAGCAAATTGAGAAACCAACCGTGTTACCATCGCCGATGCTCTCGCACGCTAGCTCAAGGCACGAAGGCTTTAAGATTCGACGCCTATTGAAGATTGTTAGCTCCTAAATCTATCTCTAGAGTCCAGAAATTAACAAATAATCATCCCTAATCGAAGTTTGCGACGGTTATCTCTAACGCAGCCCAATCCCCGCGCATAAAGCAAAAATCAGAGACAATCACCAATAAAGATTTGTAAAGAAAGTTTTATACAACGCCATGGGCGACAAATATACATGAGTTTACAGCAAATACATATACACAACCCAACCATAAAGAAAAACACAAAGAAAAATAGAAATGAACCAAACATCTCGCGGATTGTCAGAGCCGGTTGACGATCAATCCACCCCGGTTCATCTGTATGCATGCTCCACAGTTGTTTTCTAAGCAAAGCAAGGAAAAATGAAGTTTGATGGAAGTGGGATCAAGAAACCCCCAAAAACATTATAAAAAGTGACTAAAATGAATTATATACATTTCAAATTCGGCACTGCTCGCTAGGCGAATGCACAAAAATGGCACTTAAGTGCCTCTGAATAGTTAAACCGCCCTTGCAAAATTCCAAAAGTTCGCTAAGCGAACGTTTTATTCGCCTAGCGAATGCTCGCCAGGACGTCCGCGAAGCGAACATTGGTCTCTTTCTCCTCTGCCTCATTCTGGCCTCCTTCGCTAGGACCTTCGCCAGCCTTCGCTAAGCGAACATTCGCTGTCACACTCGCTAGGCGAACATGGCAGAAAACCAGTCGCTTATTTGACCACAACTTCTGCACCGTAGCTCCGATTTACGCAAGGTCGGAAGCGCTGGAAAGCTTATTAGATGCTCTACAAGAATATGAAAAGATGACCTTTATTAGTTACCTACAAAAATGAGCCAAAATCAATTAAACTCAATGATATATACAAGAAAACGGAATATACACACGAAAACGTAAAGTAAACGTATTTACATATAAAGTGGGGTTTATTCAACCAATTTTAACACAAAGTAAAGATAAGTGCACAAAACTTATTTGCAAAAATAGGTACAATTTGCACTTATCAAACTCTCCCTAACTTACATAATTGTTTGTCCACAAACAAGAATCAAACAAACTTGAAAACACAAAAGCGATATCCAAAGAAAGACGAATCAACAGGTTTTGAAAAACGGAAACGAATGAATGGTTCAAATGAAAACGGTACACCCAAAAAGTAAATACTTACCACTAAACTACGACGACAACATAGTCACAAAACAAATGCAAAATACAAAAATCATGCCAAAAATTCTAAAACAACACAAGTTCCAAAGTGAATCACACCTAGTAAAAACAATCATCGGTAGATGAAAAACACACAATAAGGTACTTTACACTCACACAACACTCATGCAAACAAAAGACTAAATTATGCATACATCCACAAATTCATATTGAACATACAAAGGCAAGAATCACAAGGACTTTCAAGGTTGTAACGTGGTCGAGTAAACAAACAAGGGGCAATTTCTCAAGGTAATTGAAACAAAAACTTGCCTAACCCTAAGGGAGTGAAAACTCACAAAGATTCACACACAAAATTTCAACCAACTTCTTCCAAAATCCCAAGTGCAACACAACACACAATACTTATTTAGCACAATTATTGAAACTCTTTTTGTTTCCTTTTTCAAGGATTTTTCTTTTTTCTTCCTTTTTCAGATTTTTCTTTTCTTTTCTTTATCATATTTTTCTCCTTTTTCTTTTCTTTTTCAATCCGCATAGAATCCAACCAATGGGTACACAATCATCCTCTCCCCAACTTGAATTCAACCGCACCATCATGTGAATACTCCCTACTTTTTAAGGCAAGGAAAAAATTCATCCAACAACACAAAGTTGAGGTCCAAGAAAAAACAAAATCCATTCAAAAATAAGTGAACTAAATACTCATAGAAAAGCAATAAGTTCAATTAGAAACATGGATCAAAAAGCTCAAAGGGGTTACGAATTCTCACACTCTCACAAGGTGAATTGACTATTTGGCTAAGGTGGTTGTGCTCAAAATGAAACAATTGCCTTGATCCTTTTCATGCATTCATATAAACAACACAAACAACAGATTCAACATAATAAAATCCAGTTAGAACAAGAATGTTGGTACTCCGCATATATGAACAATGGAAAGCCACCTCACAAAAAGGTTGAGAACTAAAGTGATTCACAATAGAACAAGTATACAAAAGAATGGATGGCATGGAAGTTTGTAAAATGCCTAAGTATCATGAATATGCTAAAGTATAGAAAGCGATAAATACATACCTCGGACGTATACAAAACTTAACAAAATCATTATCATACATCCGCAAGTTGAAACGAACCAACTTGGAAAATCACAAAAGCATCCTCAAATAAGTCAATCAAAATCTGTGAGCAAACAACAGCTAAAAACATTTGAAAAGAAAAACTATAAAACATGCTTGTTTTACGTCGTAAGCTCAACGCCTTTACAATGCTTAGCTAGAAACTTCCTCTCTTCAGGCCATGGTGATGTCTCACCGCGCAACCAAAAGCAAGCGTCCTAACCAAACACTTGAACAAACGTCAAAAATGTACAAGTATCATAATAAACAAGTGAAAATATACAAAATGTACGATATTTACAAAACTAAAAAACAAAGAAACTATCGCAATGCGATTCAATATCAAAACCAATCCCCGGCAACGGCGCCATTTTGTTGGTTGCAGTATAGCGGCAAGCAGTAAAAATATTTATTTTCGGAAGAATTCCCTCCGGGATTTATGTCGTGTCCATTGAGATCGGTTCGAGGGAAAGAATGTCGTTCGACAGTCTCTCGCGTTTATGAGTTTGGTTTTGAATGGTTTCAAACAAGAAAATAGAAAAGTAAACATTAAAACATAAAATGAAATTCATTCTTCAGAGACAAGAACTTATCAGGCGTGCACATAATCGACTCCTCACAAACTTAAACTTACCGACCAGTTATACTCTACCTACAATACTCATCAATATCACCCAACATCGCTCACAACACAGGTTATGTCTACCACAAAGTTGAGAAACCAACCGTGTTACCATCGCCGATGCTCTCGCACGCTAGCTCAAGGCACGGAGGCATTAAGATTCGACGCCTATTGAAGATTGTTAGCTCCTAAATCTATGTCTAGAGTCCAAAAATTAACAAATAATCATCCCTAATCGAAGTTTGCGACGGTTATCTCTAACGCAACCCAAACCCCGCGCATAAAGCAAAAATCAGAGACAATCACCAATAAAGATTTGTAAAGAAAGTTTTATACAACGCCATGGGCGACAAATATACATGAGTTTACAGCAAATACATATACACAACCCAACCATAAAGAAAAACACAAAGAAAAATAGAAATGAACCAAACATCTTGCGGATTGTCATAGCCGGTCGACGATCAATCCACCCCGGTTCATCTGTATGCATGCTCCACAGTTGTTTTCTAAGCAAAGCAATGAAAAATGAAGTTTGATGGAAGTGGGATCAAGAAAACCCCAAAACCATTATAAAAAGTGACTAAAATGAATTATATACATTTCAAATTCTGCACTGTTCGCTAGGCGAACAGATAATACGCTAGGCGAATGCACGAAAATGGCACTTATGTGCCTCTGAATAGTTAAACTGCCCTTGCAAAATTCCAGAAGTTCGCTAAGCGAACGTTTTATTCGCCTAGCGAATGCTCGCCAGGACATTCGCGAAGCGAACATTGGTCTCTTTCTCCTCTGCCTCATTCTGGCCTCCTTCGCTGGGACCTTCGCTAGCCTTCTCTAAGCGAACATTCGCTGTCACACTCGCTAGGCGAACATGACAGAAAACCAGTCCCTTATTTGACCACAACTTCTGCACCGTAGCTCCGATTTACGCACGGTCGGAAGCGCTGGAAAGATTATTAGATGCTCTACAAGAATATGAAAAGATGACCTTTATTAGTTACCTACAAAAATGAGCCAAAATCAATTAAACTCAATGATATATACAAGAAAACGGAATATACACACGAAAACGTAAAGTAAACGTATTTACACATAAAGTGGGGTTTATTCAACCAATTTTAACACAAAGTAAAGATAAGTGCACAAAACGTATTTACAAAAATAGGTATAATTTGCACTTATCAAACTCTCCCTAACTTACATAATTGTTTGTCCACAAACAAGAATCAAACAAACTTGAAAACACAAAAGCGATATCCAAAGAAAGACGAATCAACAGGTTTTGAAAAACGGAAACGAATGAATGGTTCAAATGAAAACGGTACACCCAAAAAGTAAATACTTACCACTAAACTACGACGACAACATAGTCACGAAACAAATGCAAAATACAAAAATCATGCCAAAAATTCTAAAACAACACAAGTTCCAAAGTGAATCACACCTAGTAAAAACAATCATCGGTAGATGAAAAACACACAATAAGGTACTTTACACTCACACAACACTCATGCAAACAAAAGACTAAATTATGCATACATCCACAAATTCATATTGAACATACAAAGGCAAGAATCACAAGGACTTTCAAGGTTGTAACGTGGTCGAGTAAACAAACAAGGGGCAATTTCTCAAGGTAATTGAAACAAAAACTTGCCTAACCCTAAGGGAGTGAAAACTCACAAAGATTCACACACAAAATTTCAACCAACTTCTTCCAAAATCCCAAGTGCAACACAACACACAATACTTATTTAGCACAATTATTGAAACTCTTTTTGTTTCCTTTTTCAAGGATTTTTCTTTTTTCTTCCTTTTTCAGATTTTTCTTTTCTTTTCTTTATCATATTTTTCTCCTTTTTCTTTTCTTTTTCAATCCGCATAGAATCCAACCAATGGGTACACAATCATCCTCTCCCCAACTTGAATTCAACCGCACCATCATGTGAATACTCCCTACTTTTTAAGGCAAGGAAAAAATTCATCCAACAACACAAAGTTGAGGTCCAAGAAAAAACAAAATCCATTCAAAAATAAGTGAACTAAATACTCATAGAAAAGCAATAAGTTCAATTAGAAACATGGATCAAAAAGCTCAAAGGGGTTACGAATTCTCACACTCTCACAAGGTGAATTGACTATTTGGCTAAGGTGGTTGTGCTCAAAATGAAACAATTGCCTTGATCCTTTTCATGCATTCATATAAACAACACAAACAACAGATTCAACATAATAAAATCCAGTTAGAACAAGAATGTTGGTACTCCGCATATATGAACAATGGAAAGCCACCTCACAAAAAGGTTGAGAACTAAAGTGATTCACAATAGAACAAGTATACAAAAGAATGGATGGCATGGAAGTTTGTAAAATGCCTAAGTATCATGAATATGCTAAAGTATAGAAAGCGATAAATACATACCTCGGACGTATACAAAACTTAACAAAATCATTATCATACATCCGCAAGTTGAAACGAACCAACTTGGAAAATCACAAAAGCATCCTCAAATAAGTCAATCAAAATCTGTGAGCAAACAACAGCTAAAAACATTTGAAAAGAAAAACTATAAAACATGCTTGTTTTACGTCGTAAGCTCAACGCCTTTACAATGCTTAGCTAGAAACTTCCTCTCTTCATGCCATGGTGATGTCTCGCCGCGCAACCAAAAGCAAGCGTCCTAACCAAACACTTGAACAAACGTCAAAAATGTACAAGTATCATAATAAACAAGTGAAAATATACAAAATGTACGATATTTACAAAACTAAAAAACAAAGAAACTATCGCAATGCGATTCAATATCAAAACCAATCCCCGGCAACGGCGCCATTTTGTTGGTTGCAGTATAGCGGCAAGCAGTAAAAATATTTATTTTCGGAAGAATTCCCTTCGGGATTTATGTCGTGTCCACAGAGATCGGTTCGAGGGAAAGAATGTCGTTCGACAGTCTCTCGCATTTATGAGTTTGGTTTTGAATGGTTTCAAACAAGAAAATAGAAAAGTAAACATTAAAACATAAAAAGAAATTCATTCTTCAGAGACAAGAACTTATCAGGCGTGCACATAATCGACTCCTCACAAACTTAAACTTACCGACCAGTTATACTCTACCTACAATACTCATCAATATCACCCAACATCGCTCACAACACAGGTTATGTCTACCACAAAGTTGAGAAACCAACCGTGTTACCATCGCCGATGCTCTCGCACGCTAGCTCAAGGCACGGAGGCATTAAGATTCGACGCCTATTGAAGATTGTTAGCTCCTAAATCTATGTCTAGAGTCCAAAAATTAACAAATAATCATCCCTAATCGAAGTTTGCGACGGTTATCTCTAACGCAACCCAAACCCCGCGCATAAAGCAAAAATCAGAGACAATCACCAATAAAGATTTGTAAAGAAAGTTTTATACAACGCCATGGGCGACAAATATACATGAGTTTACAGCAAATACATATACACAACCCAACCATAAAGAAAAACACAAAGAAAAATAGAAATGAACCAAACATCTTGCGGATTGTCATAGCCGGTCGACGATCAATCCACCCCGGTTCATCTGTATGCATGCTCCACAGTTGTTTTCTAAGCAAAGCAATGAAAAATGAAGTTTGATGGAAGTGGGATCAAGAAAACCCCAAAACCATTATAAAAAGTGACTAAAATGAATTATATACATTTCAAATTCTGCACTGTTCGCTAGGCGAACAGATAATACGCTAGGCGAATGCACGAAAATGGCACTTATGTGCCTCTGAATAGTTAAACCGCCCTTGCAAAATTCCAGAAGTTCGCTAAGCGAACGTTTTATTCGCCTAGCGAATGCTCGCCAGGACATTCGCGAAGCGAACATTGGTCTCTTTCTCCTCTGCCTCATTCTGGCCTCCTTCGCTGAGACCTTCGCTAGCCTTCTCTAAGCGAACATTCGCTGTCACACTCGCTAGGCGAACATGACAGAAAACCAGTCCCTTATTTGACCACAACTTCTGCACCGTAGCTCCGATTTATGCACGGTCGGAAGCGCTGGAAAGCTTATTAGATGCTCTACAAGAATATGGCAAGATGACCTTTATTAGTTACCTAAAAAAATGAGCCAAAATCAATTAAACTCAACGATATATACAAGAAAACGGAATATACACACGAAAACGTAAAGTAAACGTATTTACACATAAAGTGGGGTTTATTCAACCAATTTTAACACAAAGTAAAGATAAGTGCACAAAACGTATTTACAAAAATAGGTACAATTTGCACTTATCAAACTCTCCCTAACTTACATAATTGTTTGTCCACAAACAAGAATCAAACAAACTTGAAAACACAAAAGCGATATCCAAAGAAAGACGAATCAACAGGTTTTGAAAAACGGAAACGAATGAATGGTTCAAATGAAAACGGTACACCCAAAAAGTAAATACTTACCACTAAACTACGACGACAACATAGTCACGAAACAAATGCAAAATACAAAAATCATGCCTAAAATTCTAAAACAACACAAGTTCCAAAGTGAATCACACCTAGTAAAAACAATCATCGGTAGATGAAAAACACACAATAAGGTACTTTACACTCACATAACACTCATGCAAACAAAAGACTAAATTATGCATACATCCACAAATTCATATTGAACATACAAAGGCAAGAATCACAAGGACTTTCAAGGTTATAACGTGGTCGGGTAAACAAACAAGGGGCAATTTCTCAAGGTAATTGAAACAAAAACTTGCCTAACCCTAAGGGAGTGAAAACTCACAAAGATTCACACACAAAATTTCAACCAACTTCTTCCAAAATCCCAAGTGCAACACAACACACAATACTTATTTAGCACAATTATTGAAACTCTTTTTGTTTCCTTTTTCAAGGATTTTTCTTTTTTCTTCCTTTTTCAGATTTTTCTTTTCTTTTCTTTATCATATTTTTCTCCTTTTTCTTTTCTTTTTCAATCCGCATAGAATCCAACCAATGGGTACACAATCATCCTCTCCCCAACTTGAATTCAACCGCACCATCATGTGAATACTCCCTACTTTTTAAGGCAAGGAAAAAATTCATCCAACAACACAAAGTTGAGGTCCAAGAAAAAACAAAATCCATTCAAAAATAAGTGAACTAAATACTCATAGAAAAGCAATAAGTTCAATTAGAAACATGGATCAAAAAGCTCAAAGGGGTTACGAATTCTCACACTCTCACAAGGTGAATTGACTATTTGGCTAAGGTGGTTGTGCTCAAAATGAAACAATTGCCTTGATCCTTTTCATGCATTCATATAAACAACACAAACAACAGATTCAACATAATAAAATCCAGTTAGAACAAGAATGTTGGTACTCCGCATATATGAACAATGGAAAGCCACCTCACAAAAAGGTTGAGAACTAAAGTGATTCACAATAGAACAAGTATACAAATGAATGGATGGCATGGAAGTTTGTAAAATGCCTAAGTATCATGAATATGCTAAAGTATAGAAAGCGATAAATACATACCTCGGACGTATACAAAACTTAACAAAATCATTATCATACATCCGCAAGTTGAAACGAACCAACTTGGAAAATCACAAAAGCATCCTCAAATAAGTCAATCAAAATCTGTGAGCAAACAACAGCTAAAAACATTTGAAAAGAAAAACTATAAAACATGCTTGTTTTACGTCGTAAGCTCAACGCCTTTACAATGCTTAGCTAGAAACTTCCTCTCTTCATGCCATGGTGATGTCTCACCGCGCAACCAAAAGCAAGCGTCCTAACCAAACACTTGAACAAACGTCAAAAATGTACAAGTATCATAATAAACAAGTGAAAATATACAAAATGTACGATATTTACAAAACTAAAAAAAAAAGAAACTATCGCAATGCGATTCAATATCAAAACCAATCCCCGGCAACGGCGCCATTTTGTTGGTTGCAGTATAGCGGCAAGCAGTAAAAATATTTATTTTCGGAAGAATTCCCTCCGGGATTTATGTCGTGTCCACAGAGATCGGTTCGAGGGAAAGAATGTCGTTCGACAGTCTCTCGCGTTTATGAGTTTGGTTTTGAATGGTTTCAAACAAGAAAATAGAAAAGTAAACATTAAAACATAAAAAGAAATTCATTCTTCAGAGACAAGAACTTATCAGGCGTGCACATAATCGACTCCTCACAAACTTAAACTTACCGACCAGTTATACTCTACCTACAATACTCATCAATATCACCCAACATCGCTCACAACACAGGTTATGTCTACCACAAAGTTGAGAAACCAACCGTGTTACCATCGCCGATGCTCTCGCACGCTAGCTCAAGGCACGGAGGCATTAAGATTCGACGCCTATTGAAGATTGTTAGCTCCTAAATCTATGTCTAGAGTCCAAAAATTAACAAATAATCATCCCTAATCGAAGTTTGCGACGGTTATCTCTAACGCAACCCAACCCCGCGCATAAAGCAAAAATCAGAGACAATCACCAATAAAGATTTGTAAAGAAAGTTTTATACAACGCCATGGGCGACAAATATACATGAGTTTACAGCAAATACATATACACAACCCAACCATAAAGAAAAACACAAAGAAAAATAAAAATGAACCAAACATCTTGCGGATTGTCATAGCCGGTCGACGATCAATCCACCCCGGTTCATCTGTATGCATGCTCCACAGTTGTTTTCTAAGCAAAGCAATGAAAAATGAAGTTTGATGGAAGTGGGATCAAGAAAACCCCAAAACCATTATAAAAAGTGACTAAAATGAATTATATACATTTCAAATTCTGCACTGTTCGCTAGGCGAACAGATAATACGCTAGGCGAATGCACGAAAATGGCACTTATGTGCCTCTGAATAGTTAAACCGCCCTTGCAAAATTCCAGAAGTTCGCTAAGCGAACGTTTTATTCGCCTAGCGAATGCTCGCCAGGACATTCGCAAAGCGAACATTGGTCTCTTTCTCCTCTGCCTCATTCTGGCCTCCTTCGCTGGGACCTTCGCTAGCCTTCTCTAAGCGAACATTCGCTGTCACACTCGCTAGGCGAACATGACAGAAAACCAGTCCCTTATTTGACCACAACTTCTGCACCGTAGCTCCGATTTATGCACGGTCGGAAGCGCTGGAAAGCTTATTAGATGCTCTACAAGAATATGGCAAGATGACCTTTATTAGTTACCTAAAAAAATGAGCCAAAATCAATTAAACTCAACGATATATACAAGAAAACGGAATATACACACGAAAACGTAAAGTAAACGTATTTACACATAAAGTGGGGTTTATTCAACCAATTTTAACACAAAGTAAAGATAAGTGCACAAAACGTATTTACAAAAATAGGTACAATTTGCACTTATCAAACTCTCCCTAACTTACATAATTGTTTGTCCACAAACAAGAATCAAACAAACTTGAAAACACAAAAGCGATATCCAAAGAAAGACGAATCAACAGGTTTTGAAAAACGGAAACGAATGAATGGTTCAAATGAAAACGGTACACCCAAAAAGTAAATACTTACCACTAAACTACGACGACAACATAGTCACGAAACAAATGCAAAATACAAAAATTCTAAAACAACACAAGTTCCAAAGTGAATCACACCTAGTAAAAACAATCATCGGTAGATGAAAAACACACAATAAGGTACTTTACACTCACACAACACTCATGCAAACAAAATACTAAATTATGCATACATCCACAAATTCATATTGAACATACAAAGGCAAGAATCACAAGGACTTTCAAGGTTGTAACGTGGTCGGGTAAACAAACAAGGGGCAATTTCTCAAGGTAATTGAAACAAAAACTTGCCTAAACCTAAGGGAGTGAAAACTCACAAAGATTCACACACAAAATTTCAACCAACTTCTTCCAAAATCCCAAGTGCAACACAACACACACTACTTATTTAGCACAATTATTGAAACTCTTTTTGTTTCCTTTTTCAAGGATTTTTCTTTTTTCTTCCTTTTTCACTTTTTTCTTTTCTTTTCTTTATCATATTTTTCTCTTTTTTCTTTTCTTTTTCAATCTGCATAGAATCCAACCAATGAGTACACAATCATCCTCTCCCCAACTTGAATTCAACCGCACCATCATGTGAATACTCCCTACTTTCTAAGGCAAGGAAAAAATTCATCTAACAACACAAAGTTGAGGTCCAAGAAAAAACAAAATCCATTCAAAAATAAGTGAACTAAATACTCATAGAAAAACATTAAGTTCAAATAGAAACATGGATCAAAAAGCTCAAAGGGGTTACGATTTCTCACACCCTCACAAGGTGAATTGATCCTTTTCATGATCCTTTTCATGCATTCATATAAACAACAGAAACAACAGATTCAACATAATAAAATACAGTTAGAACAAGAATGCTGGTACTCCGCATATATGAACAATGGAAAGCCACCTCACAAAAAGGTTGGGAACTAAAGCGATTCACAATAGAACAAGTATACAAAAGAATGGATGGCTGTCATACCCCAAATTTGTCCTACCTGTGTATAAATGACCTTTTACATCCTTTTTTTGTTTTCTTTTCCCAGACCATTTTCAATCCAAGCTTTTAATCCATGTCCACTTCAAAATTATTTACCCATGTCTATTTTTATTTTGTTCAAAAATCTTTTTCTTTAAATCTTATCCAAATCTATCCATTAGTCCAATTCATCAACCATTCTTTATCCATTTTTAATCTTTAAACCATATCTAATTATCCATTTCTCCTTTTCTTAGCCATTATTTCATTTTAACCATTTTTCAATTATCTTTCCTTTTTCTAACCAATTTCCATAAACCATTTTTCACATCCAAACTCACAACAATCCATTCTCTGTTTGTTTATTTATCTAGTTAAATCCATTTATCCATTCCAAATTTTATCCAATTATCCATTATAAGTTTAATCCATTTTATCCAATTTCAAATTCACTTTTGTTCATGAATCATCTTTCTATTTTTTTATATTATCTAAGAAAAAAGAGTTGAAAGCTCATGGTCCATCTATTCTCTCAAGTCCAATTACATAAAAAGCACATAAAAATATGAGAAGCTTATTACAAATTATTCAAATTCCAAAATCCAAAGCCCATTACTTTTTCATATTACAAAAATTAGCAAAAAACCATTGTTTTATTTTCAGCAGATCTCTGTAGCCAAACTTTCACGTACACACACCCAAAACCTGTACAGCCACAACGCGTACCCCACACACACAACATACAAACTCGTTCAACCCCCACCTCTTCTCAACCAAGAACAGCTCCATGCCCCAAAACAATAAAACTGCAATTGAAAGGGACAGGATATTCAACAACCAACAAGAGTAAGCAACAACGACATCTCCCTGCACCACACTTTACTTCATTTTTGCAAATCAAAAATCTGAATCCATAAAGACAAGTCTGAACAAGTCACAGATTAACAATAGAAAAAGAATTCATCATCAAGAAGAAGACAAATTTTGGTACGAAAAAGCTTATGGAAGAAGTTTGGGAACCAAAAATAAAAAGGAGAGAAACGAACACAATACAAAAAGGATTTTTTTCATCCTACACACAACCCTCTTAAAACCTGCAGCGACCTCAACCTTAAGGAAAAAAAAACCTTGAAACGAGCTCACGGCCCGACTCTGAAAAACACCCAAAACCTTCTTCAATACTCCTTCAATCTCAAAGCCAAACCGCAACAATAACGCTACTGCCCTTCTCTGAAGCGAACAACCATTCCAAACCCAGATTTCAGAACCCATCCGAAAACTCAAAAACTGAAAAAGAAGAAGAAGATCAAACAATAAACCAAAACCTTTTCCATTCTTCATATACAACAACTTTCCACATCAACAAACATCAAACCCAGAACCGAGCGGAATAAAGATGAAGAGAGAGTTCGAAAAAAACCAAAAAGAAGCAACACAAACCTTCAATCCGCCTTTGACTTCACTGAATCCAACCAAACAACACAATACCTTCTTCAAAAAACCTTCAGCCCTCTTTATCATCTTCTTCAACCCACCGTCTAACAACAACAAAATCGTTTCAAAATCGACGCAGAACCATACATGAACCACACAAAACTGAAGCGAAATCAATAAATCTGATGTTGTGAATCAGAGAAATTGGTGAACGGAGGTGGATTCGCGCAAAGTGAAGGTTGGATCGGATATGTTGTTGTTGTTTTTCGCATTTCCACCTTTCCGTTTTCGTCGAAGCGTTACCCTGTTATCCGTGGCTTTTGATTTAAATATGATAAATGTTGGGTTATTGTTTTCTGATCTCTTTTATGTAGATTTATTGAGCTTTTTTATTTATTTATATTTTATGAGATGATGGGCTGTAAGGGCTCAAGTGATTCAACACTCATACACACATTTTATTTCACATCCCCCCTTTCCTTTCTCTTTCAGCCGTGTGCGTTGGGGTTGGGCTATTAGGCCTGTTTCTTTTTTCGTTGCTGTTGGTTGGTGGATGATGGGCTCATGGAGCCCAAATGATTTCACCTGTTATTCTTTTTTCTTTTAGCTTAAGTTCTTGGGTTGTTAATTAGATCTTCATTTTGATATTTGTTTTTTTAATGCTTCAATAAGATATATTGCTAATTATTTATAATAGATATTTTAACTACATAATGGTTATTTTTATTTTTATATATATTTTGTCTCATTTCAATATCTTCATCTTTGGCCGATGATATAAAAAAAATCTTGATTAAGTTGATTTATTGAGATCGATTCAAAATCTTGATTTATATGAGGCCACCTTTTTATTTTCTTTATCGGTCAATGAAAGTCAAAAAATCATAGCTTATCGATCTAAGATTAAAGATCTTGATTAAGACGAGACCGATTTTATTTTCACCTTTATTTTTATTCATTTTTTGGTCAATGAAAACCAAATATCAATGATTTATCAATTTTCGATTTAAAATCTTGATAAAGGTGAGACCTTTATTCTTTTTCTTACCTCTTTTCGATTTTATTTCATTGCTACTATCTTTTCACTATCTTTATTTAGTGTAGGTCAATGAAAGTCAAAAAATCATAGCTTATCGATTTCTCGATTAAATCGTGATTAAAGACGAGACCACTTATATTTATTTTCTATTTTCATTTCATTTTCTTATCTTCGATCGATGAAGTCTTTCTATTCGCGAATGTTGATTGTTGAAGCGATTAACCTTCATTATTTCAAATCTGTAGTGAGTGATCATCGAGATCTCTTTCTATACTTTGGGATCGTGATAGGTTACCTTTGATTAATCGACGAAAGTTTGTGATTAAGACGAGATCTTCATCCTTTCTTTTCGTGTGGCACAATTTCATTGGAGAATGATCCTCAATATCATTTCTCCATCGTGTTTTAACACATAAATAAATTGCGCATCCTCCTATAGTGTGATCTTCGTCATAGATCGTGCTACGATGGCTTAGCGCTTCATTGGACCCAATTCATCCGATTAATCACTAACTTTACATTTTTCATCAATATTATCTTGATTTACTTTTATGTCGTTATTATATCTTGATTATATTATTGTTCATATTATTCATTTTGTTCATACACTATTCAAACCTTTTTATAATCACTTGCCGCTTAAAATACGTAATTTATATTCAAATATTACTTTTATAAAAGGTGAAGTGAGGTGGGTTGAGTCTTTGATCTATCTCCTCAATTGTTTGGGTGCGAGTTCACTTACTCGTGTGTGAAAAATTGTCACCTCTAAAAAATTAAACTTTAACTTGTCGATTGTTTAGGTGCGAGGTCACTTACTCGTGTGTGAACAATTGACGCCTCTAAAAAACTTGAGCTTTAACATGTCAATTGTTTAGGTGCGAGTTCTCTTACTCGTGTGTGGACAATTGACACCTTTAAAACACACGAACTCGACAACATTCAAACCTTTTTCCACGTAATCATTAAAACACTTAATCTTTATCTAAACACATTTTACTAAAGGTGAAGTGAGGGTGGTCGAGTCTTTGACCCTTCTCCTCAATTGTTTGGGTGCGAGTTCTCTTACTAGTGTGTGGGCAATTGTCACCTCTAAAATATCCAACACGACTAAAAAACTCCTTCCTCGCCCACGTGCGACCGAAACCCTAAAATACATCCAAATCAAACCTTCTTCTCAATCAAACCTCTAATACACTTAATCCTTATTCAAACCACTTTTCACAAAAAAGAACATTGTTTAGTCCATTCTTTTGCGCATATGAACTCGTGCTTCAGCCTCCCGTGACGAGCAGACAATCCAACGTTTAGCAGTTAGAATGCAACCTAAACCCTCGTTCGCCTAAAAAACACGAACCAACAAACCGTAGTCCCACGAACTACGAATGCTCTGACTTTCCCATTGCACGAGGGAATACGTAGGCCCAAGGGTTCTTAATCCTTGCCGAGCACACTAATAAAAAAAAACCATCCCATTTTTTCCCCATAAAAATTAATTATTTTACCTTAGAAGATAAACAAACAAACCTAGCTAACTTTCTCACGAATCGAATCAAGAGGTTCCCGTTGAGTACAACGGACGTAGAGGGTGCTAATACCTTCCCTTTGCGTAACCGACTCCCGAACCCGAATTTGGTTGCGATGACCATTTTCTTATCCTTTTAAAGGTTTTATCGATATTTTCCTTTCCCTCTTTTGGGATAAATAAAGTTCGGTGGCGACTCTATTTCGAACAGTTTTTTCCGCGTCCATCGCGAGGATCGTATTTTTCGAGGTACGACAGATGGCGACTCTGCTGGGGAATCTGCATTGCCCTATGCTAGAGAGAGTCAAGCCTAACTTGACTCGATTTGTGAGTGTTAGATTCGCTTGTTTGTTTATCTTCTCTTATTTGTTTGCTTGCTTGTTGATTATCTGTTATCTACTTGTTTGCTTATTTTTTATTATATCCTATTATTATCTCTTGTGACACTGTGGGAGTTCTCTGATCATTGGTGCTCTGTGAGATGGCTCTACACCCGAGTCTGAGTATAACCCTAGGATTAGGATGGTGGTTGTGTAGTGTAGGCTTGCGTGGTCTCTTCCGCGTGAGTTGAAGCGAAAACCCCGCTTGGAGTAGGTTCCCTTGGATATATTATTGCTGTGGTGAAACTTTGCCATGACGGTAATGTTTTCGAGCCTGAATCGTCGATCCCAAGGACCTTTAACCTAATTGCCCATGGTGGTTAGTAGTGTTAATTCTATGTGAGTTAATGCGAACGCCATAATCAGATGAGATCCCTCGAACGTATTACTTCCTGACAGTAATATTTTCGACCTCGATCTAAGATTCTGAGAACCCTAAACCCGTGTGTCGATGGTTGTGTAGTGGGCGCCTCTGAGGAATCTTTCTCGTGGGGAAAAAACGAAGACCTCACCTAGACGAGATCCTTTCAAGGATATTATCGTCTGATGTTCCTTCGTCATGGCTATAATGTCTTTGAAAGATATCCATAACTCTAAGCACCTACCCGTTTAGAGCCTACCTATGGGGTCCTGTGCTCAGAGATATCCTGTGTCTAACTCCTTCCTCATAATCAAATGTTGTTTTGATCCTAGATCTTCCTGCATTACATTTGTTTACACAGCATAAGCATTGCATACTCATAGCATTAGCATATCATTTTCCAACCAACTTATCTGATCCTCTGTCCTTTTCCTGCCAGCTGATTTCCCGACGCTCATACTGAACCTGTGGTAGCCGCAAAGCATTTAAAGCAAGTTCAAGCGGAGATAAGAGGAGCATAAACAGTTTGAAAATTATGGTAGCTATGTCATAGGATAGCTTTCAACATGTTGGAATGGAGGATTTTACCCCCTCATCAGGTTTTGCTGTGACGACTAACCCATTGTATGATCGTCTACCTGGTGATCATCCTCCACAAGTGAACATCCCTACTCAGTCTCAGATGATGTCGATGTCTGATTCCATGGAGAAAAGGTTTTGTGCCCTTGAAGAGAAAGTTCAAGCTATGAAAGCGCGTGATACTTCTGGGTTCGACGCTGTTGATATGTGCCTAGTGCCAGACTTGGTAATTCCTCCAAAGTTCCAAGTGCCCAACTTTGAGAAGTACGTTGGTCTCAGTTGCCCGAAGCGTCATTTGGTGATGTTCTGCCAAAAGATGACTTCTCATGTCCGCGACGACAAGTTGATGATTTACTGTTTCCAAGACAGTTTAAGTGGTGCATCTTTGAATTGGTACATGGATTTAGAAAGAAGCTGTATCCAATCATGGAAAGACTTGTCCAATGCTTTCCTAAAGCAATATGAGTACAATTTGGACATGGCTCCTAGCCGCATGCAGTTGCAAAGCCTATCTCAGAATAGCGGTGAATCCATCAAGGTCTATGCACAACGGTGGAGAGAGTTCGCAGCCAGCGTATAACCATCACTCCTAGATAAAGAAGTGATTGACATGTTCTTGAACAATTTGCATGCCACCTATCTATAAAGAATGACTGGCAGTTCATTCTCAAGCTTCTCTGACCTTATAATAGTAGGAGAATGCGTCGAGATTTACCTCAAAGCTAAACGAGTCCGAGACGCCTCGAGTAATCAAGCTGGCGAGACTGAATCCTTCAGCAAACCCCAAGAGGAATAGGATAATGAAATTGATGCGGTCATAGCAAATGTTGAGTATTCTCTAGGTACACCAGCAAAACTTCATGGCCCTTCAACTTCTAGGAAGTTATCATTGTCAGCGCCATATCATCCTTATGGGTAACCTGTCAAGCCTAGGGCGTCATACCAGAAACCTATGATTCCTCCTCGTGCAAATCAACGAGCCCGTGGTCGAGGATATCAGAATCATCATCAGAATCAGCATAGGCCTCGAAACAACTTGGAAAGAAGGACTGCTCTTCTTCACCTAGTTCCTATGTTGTACAGTCAGCTTTTGCCGCATCTGGTCCGAAACTCACTGGTAGAGCCCAAAGCTATCAAGCCTTTGCCAAAACCATACCCGCCTGGATACCACCCCAATGCGCATTGTGGGTATCATGCTGGATCCATGGGGCATTCAACTGAAGATTGCAAAGCTTTTCAAGCTAAGGTGCAACAGTTGATTGACAAGAAGCACATATCTTTTCAAGAAGGGAACTTGGTTATGCAAGTCAGCTTCTCGCCCAAATGAGTTCCAAGACTTCAAGAGGCATCCCCTAAAGCCAGTGGTTCAAACAGGAAGACTTCCTCAGATACTGGCAATCATTGGATTGTTTTTATCATTCGCATTTGTAATTTCTTTATGATTAAATGCTGCTTGTTTTGAACATTGTTTATTTTGAATGGTAATATTAATGAAGTGATCATGCATTTTTTTGAACTAATCACGTCGCATTCGCTCAATTTTTCTTCACATATATATAAAAATACAAAAAACAAAAACAAAAAATGTTCATCTATATACCTCTCATTCACTTTCTTAACCAAATTGTTGTTTAGCAAAGATTGGAGGGAGGATGACGAAAATGAGATACCCATAATTGCTGATGGTATGCTTTCGGATAGAATCCTGCCAAGGATGTACAGGCATTGTTTCAAATCCCCAAACACTGGAGAGATAAGGAGTTAATCCTAGTCAACCACTTCGAGCCTAGAAGTAGAAGTTTCCTTCGGATATTCAAACCCTTACGCTTAACCTGGGGCAGGGTAGTGTTCGGTTAACCTAACTACACACTTAAATCACAAAGCTAAATCCAAAAGATAAGACGGTTGTTCATCAATAACCATGACTTGGCAGTCACAATCCTCTGACACAAAAAAAAATATAAAAAAATAAAAAAAAAACAAAAACCAAAAGCCTGCTAAGTCGAGCACCTCAAAGGAGACTTAGGCAAAAATCAAGGCTACCCTGATGGACTAGAAAAGAAAAATTAGTCCATGCAAAATAGGGATTAAAAGAAAAAACAAAAGCGGCCCTCAGATCCTCAACAAAAACAAAATAAGATCCAGTGACCACCATAATCAAAACCAAAGGGTCGCTGACATCCATCCAAAACAATATAAGGTGACTGCCATTTCAAGAAAACCTTGAATCATTCATCGCTTACACCGTCACCCCATTTGGAGGACAAACATATGTAGAGTCAACTGAACGTAGGACTGGAGAACATCACGAAGAAAGGGTGGGTACAAAACACACTTTGAGCCTTATATCCTTTGTTTCTATAACCGTGAACCAGACCAAGTTACAACCCTCAAAAGACCTAATTGAGGCGGGGTTTAGTCTGAAAGCATACTACAACAAGGTTGCGTAAACTGACTCCTGCAAATTTGCTAATCACTTGTATTGGTGTCATTTTCTTGCTATATCTTTCACACCAGCTAAATCAGCACCACGTGTGGACTAATGGTCCATTCGTCACACACTATCACATCATTCTAATAATGACTGGTTTTCAAAACTTGCATGAGCATCGCATTAAAATAACCATTTGTGAACGAACAATTTTGACTGCAAGTCAGTGTTTGACATCAAGGAAATTCCAACGAGGAGCAATCAAAGAGAGCTAGATCATTCAACAAAGTTGATTTGAACTAACAACATCTCATAACCCTATGGAACAGGGGCATTGATATCCAATTATTATGGAATCGGTCAGTTTAAAGCAAGTCCCCGAAGCATTAGTTGATTATGGGGCAAATCATTCAGGAATCAGGTTGAACAAGGTGAATCATCTCAAGACTCTACCAACCAGGGACAGGCCACCCAGAGGTTCTTTTGATTAAGGGAAAACCCCTCCAATGTTCAATCAACACAAGTTAAGTCGCTCCAACACTCATTCTGGGGCAAGCTACCTCAAGTGAGGCCAAATACTTCAAGAGTCAGTCAATCAAGGAAGAACCCTTTCATGACTTGTAATTCTGGGGCAAGCCATCTCGAGTTCATCTCATGTTACAACTGCTTCCATTTTCCTTTCAAAGACAAATCCTTCCGTGACTTGGAATTCTGGGGCAAGCCATCTCGATTTTATCTCATGGTATAACTGCTTCCAACTTCCTTTCAAGGATAAATTCTTCATAGACCCAGACTGGGGCAAGATGAGCTATACAGGGGCAAATCTCTCTGTTGCTTTCAATCTGCTCAAGCGAACATCATCAAGTGACCTTTGAGTTCAAGATAAGTGTCGGGGAGTCATGTTATCACCCCACAAATAACCTTTTGCCTACCTTCCAACAAGATTTGATATCTCAAAGCCTGGTACCGCAAGACTTGACACCAAAGTCCAATTTAGCTTGGCAATCCAAAAGTCCAATTCTTTATTGGCAAGTACCCGAAAGACCACACTCGCTGGCACCTCCAAACATTTTTAAGGCCCAGTTCTCGTCTGGAAAATATTTTAAGGCCCAGTTCTCGTCTGGCAAATCATTTTAAGGTCCAGTTCCCGCCTGGCAAATCATTTAAGGTCCAGTTCTCGCCTGGCAAATCTTTTAAAGGTCCAGTTCCCGCCTGGCAAATCTTTTAAAGGCCCAGTTCCCGCCTGACAAATCTTTTAAAGGTCCAGTTCTCGCCATTTTTAAGGCCCAGTTCTCGTCTGGCAAATATTTTAAGGCCCAGTTCTCGTCTGGCAAATCATTTTAAGGTCCAGTTCCCGCCTGGAAAATCATTTAAGGTCCAGTTCCCGCCTGGAAAATCTTTTAAAGGTCCACTTCCCGCTTGGAAAATCTTTTAAAGGCCCAGTTCCCGCCTGGCAAATCTTTTAAAGGTCCAGTTCTCGCCTGGCAAATCTTTTAAGGTCCAAGTTCTCGACTGGAAAATCTTTTAAAGGTCCAGTTCCCGCCTGGCCAATCTTTTAAGGTCTAGTTCCCGACTGGAAAAATCTTTTAAGGTCCAGTTCCCGCCTGACAAATCATTTAAGGTCCAGTTCCCGCCTGGCTAATCTTTTAAAGGTCCAGTTCCCGCCTGGCAAATCTTTTAAAGGCCCAGTTCCCGCCTGGCAAATCTTTTAAAGGTCCAGTTCTCGCCTGGCAAATCTTTTAAGGTTTAAGTTCTCGACTGGCAAATCTTTTAAAGGTCCAGTTCCCGCCTGGCCAATCTTTTAAGGTCCAGTTCCCGACTGGCAAAATCTTTTAAGGTCCAGTTCCCGACTGGCAAATCATTTAAGGTCCAGTTCCCGCCTGGAAAATCTTTTAAGGTCCAGTTCCCGCCTGGAAAATCTTTTAAAGGTCCAGTTCCCGCCTGGCAAATCTTTTAAGGTCCAGTTCCTGCCTGGCAAATCATTTAAGGTCCAGTTCCCGCCTGGCAAATCTTTTAAAGGCCCAGTTCCCGCCTGGCAAATCTTTTAAAGGTCCAGTTCTCGCCTGGCAAATCATTTAAGGTCCAGTTCCCGCCTGGCAAATCATTTAAAGGTCCAGTTCCCGCCTGGCAAATCATTTAAGGTCCATTTCCCGCCTGGCAAATCATTTAAGGTCCAGTTCCCGACTGGCAAATCTTTTAAGGTCCAGTTCTCGTCTGGCAAACCAATTCAAAGTCCAGTTCTAGTTTGGAAGTTTAACCTAAAGTCCAATTTCATTTGGCAATTAACCTAAAGTCCAATTTCATTTGGCAATTAACCTAAAGCCCAATTTCATTTGGCAATTAACCTAAAGTCCAATTTCACTTGGCAATTCCCGAATCCAATCCCTGGTGATACCCTCGACTAGGAAACTTATCCCCAGCGCGCCCGATCATTTGCATCGTCATATGCATGGCATGCTAGCATAACATTACATAATCATATCAAGCACTATCATATCATACGTGCATTAGATTCCCTATCAGTTGCATCTTAGTATGTGTTTCAGTGCATCATGTAGTGCAGGTCATATCCATCCCCAACATCATATCATAGTAGGATCCAGGATCGGTTCACAAGCATCTTGGCCAGTCCTCCATCAAAGTCAGCAGTATTCCCCTGAAGAGATGTTGATACCCTGCACATGCTCAAGGAATTTTAATTCCCCAGCAAGTTCTTCAACCTTGCAATTGATAATGACAATCTCCAGCAGCTATTGTTATTCTTACTCCCCAAGCAGAGGATACCATAGAAAGTTTCTTGTGAGCTTTCCCCTACAGAGCCAGCACATTTCCTCCGAACAGGAATCTTGCTCAACTATTCCCCCAACAAATTTACTTCAGGGATACTGCTTTGGTATCATCAGAGAACCTTAACGGATAAGGGACTGCTTCGACCACCCAAAGAATCTCAAGTTATTCTGTTCATTTGGTACCCTTCTACCCCATTCTATCAGCTCTTACTCCATAGCACCTTATCTCTTGTCAGACAAATTTTTGGGGTCTTCTTGTATCTAATTGACTTGCACCTTTAAAATGAACGCCATGCAGCAGTTCATCTTACTAGGTTCAAGCCAATTAGCTAGGGGCATCTGTCATACCCCAAATTTGTCCTACCTGTGTATAAATGACCTATGTACATCCTTTTTTTGTTTTCTTTTCCCAAACCATTTTCAATCCAAGCTTTTAAACCATGTCCACTTCAAAATTATTTACCCATGTCTATTTTTATTTTGTTCAAAAATCTTTTTCTTTAAATCTTATCCAAATATATCCATTAGTTCAATTCATCAACCATTCTTTATCCATTTTTAATCTTTAAACCATATCCAATTATCCATTTCTCCTTTTCTTAGCCATTATTTCATTTTAACCATTTTTCAATTATCTTTCCTTTTGCTAACCAATTTCCATAAACCATTTTTCACATCCAAACTCACAACAATCCATTCTCTGTTTGTTTATTTATCTAGTTAAATCCATTTATCCATTCCAAATTTTATCCAATTATCCATTATAAGTTTAATCCATTTTATCCAATTTCAAATTCACTTTTGTTCATGAATCATCTTTCTATTTTTTTATATTATCTAAGAAAAAAGAGTTGAAAGCCCATGGTCCATCTTTTCTCTCAAGTCCAATTACAAAAAAAGCACATAAAAATATGAGAAGCTTATTACAAATTATTCAAATTCCAAAATCCAAAGCCCGTTACTTTTTCATATTACAAAAATTAGCAAAAAACCATTGTTTTATTTTCAGCAGATCTCTGTAGCCAAACTTTCACGTACACACACCCAAAACCTGTACAGCCACAACGCGTACCCCACACACACAACATACAAAATTGTTCAACCCCAACCTCTTCTAAACCAAGAACAGCTCCACGCCCCAAAACAATAAAACTGCAATTGAAAGGGACAGGATATTCAACAACCAACAAGAGTAAGCAACAGCGACATCTCCCTGCACCACACTTTACTTCATTTTTGCAAATCAAAAATCTGAATCCATAAAGACAAGTCTGAACAAGTCACAGATTAACAATAGAAAAAGAATTCATCATCAAGAAGAAGACAAATTTTGGTACGAAAAAGCTTATGGAAGAAGTTTGGGAACCAAAAATAAAAAGGAGAGAAACGAACACAATACAAAAAGGATTTTTTTTTCATCCTACACACAACCCTCTTAAAACCTGCAGCGACCTCAACCTTAAGGAAAAAAAAAACCTTTAAACGAGCTCACGGCCCGACTCTGAAAAACACCCAAAACCTTCTTCAATACTCCTTCCATCTCAAAGCCAAACCGCAACAATAACGCTACTGCCCTTCTCTGAAGCGAACAACCATTCCAAACCCAGATTTCAGAACCCATTCGAAAACTCAAAAACTGAAAAAGAAGAAGAAGATCAAACAATAAACCAAAACCTTTTCCATTCTTCATATACAACAACTTTCCACATCAACAAACATCAAACCCAGAACCGAGCGGAATAAAGATGAAGAGAGAGTTCGAAAAAAACCAAAAAGAAGCAACACAAACCTTCAATCCGCCTTTGACTTCACTGAATCCAACCAAACCACACAATACCTTCTTCAAAAAACCTTCAGCCCTCTTTATCATCTTCTTCAACCCACCGTCTAACAACAACAAAATCGTTTCAAAATCGACGCCGAACCATACACGAACCACACAAAACTGAAGCGAAATCAATAAATCTGATGTTGTGAATCAGAGAAATTGGTGAACGGAGGTGGATTCGCGCAAAGTGAAGGTTGGATCGGATATGTTGTTGTTGTTCTTCGCATTTCCACCTTTCCGTTTTCATCGAAGCGTTACCCTGTTATCCGTGGCTTTTGATTTAAATATGATAAATGTTGGGTTATTGTTTTCTGATCTCTTTTATGTAGATTTATTGAGATTTTTTATTTATTTATATTTTATGAGATGATGGGCTGTAAGGGCTCATATGATTCAACACTCATACACACATTTTATTTCACATCCCCCTTTTCCTTTCTCTTTCAGCCGTGTGCGTTGGGGTTGGGCTGTTAGGCTTGTTTCTTTTTTCGTTGCTGTTGGTTGGTGGATGATGGGCTCATGGAGCCCAAATGATTTCACCTGTTATTCTTTTTTCTTTTAGCTTAAGTTCTTGGGTTGTTAATTAGATCTTCATTTTGATATTTGTTTTTTTAATGCTTCAATAAGATATATTGCTAATTATTTATAATAGATATTTTAACTACATAATGGTTATTTTTATTTTTATATATATTTTGTCTCATTTCAATATCTTCATCTTTGGCCGATGATATAAAAAAAATCTTGATTAAGTTGATTTATTGAGATCGATTCAAAATCTTGATTTATATGAGGCCACCTTTTTATTTTCTTTATCGATCAATGAAAGTCAAAAAATCATAGCTTATCGATCTAAGATTAAAGATCTTGATTAAGACGAGACCGATTTTATTTTCACCTTTATTTTTATTCATTTTTTGGTCAATGAAAACCAAATATCAATGATTTATCGATTTTCGATTTAAAATCTTGATAAAGGTGAGACCTTTATTCTTTTTCTTACCTCTTTTCGATTTTATTTCATTGCTACTATCTTTTCACTATCTTTATTTAGTGTGGGTCAATGAAAGTAAAAAAATCATAGCTTATCGATTTCTCGATTAAATCGTGATTAAAGACGAGACCACTTATATTTATTTTCTATTTTCATTTCATTTTCTTATCTTCGATCGATGAAGTCTTTCTATTCGCGAATGTTGATTGTTGAAGCGATTAAACTTCATTATTTCAAATCTGTAGTGAGTGATCATCGAGATCTCTTTCTATACTTTGGGATCGTGATAGGTTACCTTTGAATAATCGACGAAAGTTTGTGATTAAGACGATATCTTCATCCTTTCTTTTCGTGTGGCACAATTTCATTGGAGAATGATCCTCAATATCATTTCTCCATCGCGTTTTAACACATAAATCAAATGCGCATCCTCCTATAGTGTGATCTTCGTCATAGATCGTGCTACGATGGCTTACCGCTACATTGGACCCGATTCATCCGATTAATCACTAACTTTACATTTTTCATCAATATTATCTTGATTTACTTTTATGTCGATATTATATCTTGTTCATATTATCTTGATTATATTATTGTTCATATTATTCATTTTGTTCATACACTATTCAAACCTTTTTATAATCACTTGCCGCTTAAAATACGTAATTTATATTCAAACATTACTTTTATAAAAGGTGAAGTGAGGTGGGTTGAGTCTTTGATCCGTTTCCTCAATTGTTTGGGTGCGAGTTCACTTACTCGTGTGTGAACAATTGTCACCTCTAAAAAATTAAACTTTAACTTGTCGATTGTTTAGGTGCGAGTTCACTTACTCGTGTGTGAACAATTGACGCCTCTAAAAAACTTGAGCTTTAACATGGCAATTGTTTAGGTGCGAGTTCTCTTACTCGTGTGTGGACAATTGACACCTTTAAAACACACGAACTCGACAACATTCAAACCTTTTTCCACGTAATCATTAAAACACTTAATCTTTATCTAAACACATTTTACTAAAGGTGAAGTGAGGGTGGTCGAGTCTTTGACCCTTCTCCTCAATTTTTTGGGTGCGAGTTCTCTTACTAGTGTGTGGGCAATTGTCACCTCTAAAATATCCAACACGACTAAAAAACTCCTTCCTCGCCCACGTGCGACCGAAACCCTAAAATACATCCAAATCAAACATTCTTCTCAATCAAACCTCTAATACACTTAATCCTTATTCAAACCACTTTTCACAAAAAAGAACATTGTTTAGTCCATTCTTTCGCGCATATGAACTCGTGCTTCAGCCTCCCGTGACGAGCAGACAAGCCAACGTTTAGCAGTTAGAATGCAACCTAAACCCTCGTTCGCCTAAAAACACGAACCAACAAAGCGTAGTCCCACGAACTACGAATGCTCTGACTTTCCCATTGCACGAGGGAATACGTAGGCCCAAGGGTTCTTAATCCTTGCCGAGCACACTAATAAAAAAAAACCATCCCATTTTTTCCCCTTAAAAATTAATCCTTTTACCTTAGAAGATAAACAAACAAACCTAGCTAACTTTCTCACGAATCGAATCAAGAGGTTCCCGTTGAGTACAACGGACGTAGAGGGTGCTAATACCTTCCCTTTGCGTAACCGACTCCCGAACCCGAATTTGGTTGCGATGACCATTTTCTTATCCTTTTAAAGGTTTTATCGATATTTTCCTTTCCCTCTTTTGGGATAAATAAAGTTAGGTGGCGACTCTGTTTCGAACAGTTTTTTCCGCGTCCATCGCGAGGATCGTATTTTTCGAGGTACGACAATGGCATGGAAGTTTGTAAAATGCCTAAGTATCATGAATATGCTAAAGTATAGAAAGTGATAAATACATACCTCGGACGTATACAAAACTTAGCAAAATCATTACCATACATCCGCAAGTTGAAACGAACCAACTTGGAAAATCACAAAAGCATCCTCAAATAAGTCAATCAAAATCTGTGAGCAAACAACAACTAAAAACATTTGAAAAGAAAAACTATAGAACATGCTTGTTTTACGTCGTAAGCTCGACGCCTTTACAATGCTTAGCTAGAAACTTCCTCTCTTCATGCCATGGTGATGTCTCACCGCGCAACCAAAAGCAAGCGTCCTAACCAAACACTTGAACAAACGTCAAAAATGTACAAGTATCATAATAAACAAATGACAATATATAAAATGTACGATATTTACAAAACTCAAAAACAAAAAAACTATCGCAATGCGATTCAATATCAAAACCAATCCCCGGCAACGGCGCCATTTTGTTGGTTGCAGTATAGCGGCAAGCAGCAAAAATATTTATTTTAGGAAGAATTCCCTCTGGGATTTATGTCGTGTCCACAGAGACCGGTTCGAGGGAAAGAATGTCGTTCGAAAGTCTCTCGCGTTTATGAGTTTGGTTTTGAATGGTTTCAAATAAGAAAATAGAAAAGTAAACATTAAAACATAAAAAGAAATTCATTCTTCAGAGAAAAGAACTTATCAGGCGTGCACATAATCGACTCCTCACAAACTTAAACATACCGACCAGTTATACTCTACCTACAATACTCATCAATATCACCCAACATCGCTCACAACACAGGTTATGTCTAACGCAAAGTTGAGAAACCAACTATGTTACCATCGCCGATGCTCTCGCACGCTAGCTCAAGGCACGGAGGCATTAAGATTCGACGCCTATTGAAGATTGTTAGCTCCTAAATCTATCTCTAGAGTCTAGAAACTAACAGATAATCATCCCTAATCGAAGTTTGCGATAGTTATCTCTAACGCAACCCAAACCCCGCGCATAAAGCAAAAATCAGAGACAATCACCAATAAAGATTTGTAAAGCAAGTTTTATACAACGCCATGGGTGACAAATATACATGAGTTTATAGCAAATACATATACACAACCCAACCATAAAGAAAAACACAAAGAAAAAGAGAAATGAACCAAACATCTCGCGGATTGTCAGAGCCGGTCGACGATCAATCCACCCCGGTTCATCTGTATGCATGCTCCACAGTTGTTTCCTAAGCAAAGCAATGAAAAATGAAGTTTGATGAAAGTGGGATCAAGAAACCCCCAAAACCATTATAAAAAGTGACTAAAATGAATTATATACATTTCAAATTCTGCATTGCTCGCTAGGCGAACAGATAATTCGCTAGGCGAATGCACGAAAATGGCACTTAAGTACCTCTGAATAGTTAAACCGCCCTTGCAAAATTCCAGAAGTTCGCTAAACGAACGTTTTATTCGCCTAGCGAATGCTCGCCAGGACGTTCGCGAAGCGAACATTAGTCTCTTTCTCCTCTGCCTCATTCTGGCCTCCTTCGCTGGGATCTTCGCCAGCCTTCGCTAAGCGAACATTCACTGTCACACTCGCTAGGCGAACATGACAGAAAACCAGTCCCTTATTTGACCACAACTTCTGCACCGTAGCTCCGATTTACGCACGGTCGAAAGCGCTGGAAAGCTTATTAGATGCTCTACAAGAATATGGCAAGATGGCCTTTATTAGTTACCTACAAAAATGAGCCAAAATCAATTAAACTCAACGATATATACAAGAAAACACAATATACACACGAAAACGTAAAGTAAACGTATTTACACATAAAGTGAGGTTTATTCAACCAATTTTAACACAAAGTAAAGATAAGTGCACAAAACTTATTTACAAAAATAGGTACAATTTGCACTTATCAAAATACATCGTTTTTCACAACAATGTGGCATTCCAACTACCATGGTTAATTTGACATTCCTCGCTTATTTGAAATTATCATACAACCATCTGTCTGGGAAAATTTCTCTCAGCATTAAGTTGGAACCATTTGACAAATCCTCCTACCAAGGTAATCCGCACCTTTGTGGTAGTCCACTCACTGAAGAATGCCCCAAAAATAGTTCGTTCAAAGATGCACATTACAATCACATTCAAGAACATGAAAATGAAAGGAATAAGGAAGACAAAAGAACGGACATGGAAATAAATCCGTTCTACATAACCATGATTGCAGGATTTTTCACTGGATTTTGGGTATTTTGGGGCTCCATATTACTCTTTGCATCTTGGAGACATGCTTATTTTCATTTTCTAATCAACATGGCAGATAGGATCTACGTCACTGTAGTTGTCGCATTTAATAAATTGCAGAGGAAGCTTCTCACCCAACAACCTCCCCAGTAACCAAACTATTTGTTTGCTGTGTTTGTCTTTTAAGTTTGTCAATGTTGTTGTTTGTTGATGATTTTGAATTTGAATAAAGTGTTTATGTTTTAAACATCAATTTTCTAAAGCAAAAATCTGTAACAGATATCAGCTATATATGTGTATCAAATCTTATTTGCCAATGTTAAACATCAAATCTTTAACATTCAGCATAACTGAATAATTGTTTCAAAAAAATATAACATAAACATTATATCATCATTTATTGTTACTATCTGCTGTATATATTGGTTCTGTTTATGTTTGTCAATATACTGTCCTAGCCAGGCCAGCGTTAAAGAAAATATATACAGGAAAATTTATTTGAAATAAGGCTTGAAAAAATATCAATAAAAAAAACAAGTTTTACAAAAAATTTAATTTGTTGGCTGCAACATTTTGAATTTGAGAAGACCTTAAAAATGCTTCGTTTGCTTAAGACCTGATCCTTAAACTGAACATGTATGTCAATGACTACGGATTACAATTGTATCTTGGGTACCTACAGAAAACTTCCGGTTAACATGTTGGCAAATTTATCTACCACTTGAGAAAAATTTCCAATAATTTATATGGAATAATTTCACGAGTGTGTGCAATGTTGGGTGTCAATAACTCTTTGGAATTATTGATTTATATTTGAGTAAATTGTCATTGTTGGACATAGGGGACAAATTATCTTAATACACCCTATATATTACGGTACCACGTGAAAATATTAAAATGTGCTCAGATTCTAGAAATATATCTCTCCACGCACTTCAAACACACACAGTTTAAGCCAATTTTGAGTGACTCCCTAAAAGTGTCTTTTTTTGACCCAGAGATACATTTCCGGAATTTGTCCGTAGATGCATATATGTAACATTCTGAAACTGAAACAGAAGTAGAAAACCAAAAATTTTTATTTTGACAATAAAATTCTCATTTATAACAGAAAATCAGCACTACATATGTGATGTTAACATAAAATCGAACATTACATTTCAATATCCAGGTGGACGCTTCAACATCTTCACAATATCTTCGACTGATCTAGAAATCATCGCTTCCAATTCTATCGGAACTTGTGCTTCGAAACAGAAAAATATATTTCACATACCTCTTACATCTGCATTCGTCTTGAGCTCATAGTTGTTGAACCTAATCTTGCCTTCGTTGTTAATTGACGGTGAACGGTACTCGAGCTACACAATTTTTCGATTATCTTCGTAAGGTAGGAGATTATGCACTTTGTATTGCAAATCTGCAAAAGAGGTGTACTCATTGATCTTAAACTTTCGTTCGGGTGTCGCGCTGGAGAAGAAGATATTTGAGACGTACCAGATGGTGTTTAATGGTGACATTTGCGACATTTTCGGTTTGTATGAAATAAAAAACAAAAGCCTAAATTTACAGAAGATGTAGAAAAATGTGGACCTCAACATTGACGATCCGTTCAATGTATTTGTGCATAAAAATCGACATTTCGTCAATGAATGGAGTTTTTGGTGGAGAGGTGAAGGAGGTGGTTTGCTATTGCAAGCGTCTTTAAAAACAATTTTTTTTAGATTGTGGAGTTGGTGAGTCCGGAAAAACTTTGTCAACATGTTAAAAATACGTAGGAGACTGCACCGTTGGATTGTCACTCGGTGTAGGCTTGGCCTTCTTCGGAGCAACTTTTGCTTTTACCGATTGAGATGGCTGTTTCAAGTCAGTGGTGTACGCAAGCGATTTTTCTTTTCGAAGAAGGTTCGCCCTTTACATGTGAACTTTTAGTTTATCCCAAAAGGAGGGAAGGGAAAAAAAATCTAAATAAACCGGTGAGTGTGTGCAATGCAAAACAATGCACTTGAGAGATCGGGAATCGGGATTGGTTATACAAAAGGAAGGTATTAGAACCCTAAGTATCTATAGTATCCTATAGGAACCTCTTGCATATATTTGTGTTACTGTTGTTTGAGTTACTTGTTGTGTAATGGGAATTTGTTGATTGGTTTTGAGTGAGTGATGATAGTGAGAAATGTTTTTGTAGGGTATGTTGAGATAAACTATGATGAAAGGTGTAGGGAACCTAATGGTTTTATTTAACACTGTGCTCGCTTAGATCTCGCAATCTTATGTCTACGTATTCTCAAAAGGTAGTTGAGAAATTAGAGTGTTCGTAGTTCCACCTACTAATGGGTGGAATTGAGTTTGTTGGTTTTTGAGAAGAGACAAATTGTTATCTTAAGGGAGATATCTCACCTATTCACTATAAACATTTTGAGAAAGAAGAGAAATAAGGGAAGAAACTTTAAACTTGGATGTAGAAGATCCAGAATAATGTCACATCTTCTTTTAAATGAGTCTTTTAAATCTTTTAAATGTAGTCATCGAGGATGACATGAATATGGTATGATTAAGCATGATATATCAACATGTGAATGTGCATCAGACAAGGAGTATGTTCATTATGGTAAGAGTTTATGAAGAAAATACTTGAACATGTGAGCAAAGATTTAATCTATGGAAGCAATCACAAAGAAGTTCAAGTAAGCATATATTCAAAAATGAATCGAGGATCAGATGAATATGGTAAAGGGTAATCAAAACCCTAATGGAGATAATCATATAAACAAAGCATTCAAACATGGTTGAAACAAGGCTTTGGGGAATCCAAACTCAAGTGGAAGCCCTAATTATGTACAAAGGTGTTCTTACAAAGTTGAAAACAAAACCCTAATTTCAAAAACAATTAATCTAAGCTTTATTCAAAGTTTAATTAATCATGGTATGAAGGACAAGACAACATGTTAGGTACATCAAACAAGGCTTGAACAAAGTGTATCATGACAATATAAGCACATATGATCAATTAGGTTAAGAGAAAATCAAAAGAAAGTCATTAAAAGTATGGAAATACTTTTAAAATGGACCACCTTTCAACTTAACAAAAATGTGTTAAATAAATATTATTTTTGACATTTTTAGATATATTCACAAAATAGGACATATGAATAAGAAGTGTGCAAAAATTCAGTCAAAAATAATGAATTTTGCTATGTGAAATATGTGAAGTTGTGAAGAAAAATAAGGAAAATAGTGGTAAAAAATTAGGGAATGCTCCCACCAAGGATTGAACCTGCGCCCTAAAGGTGGGGGGCTCAAAATTTTACCATTGGGCCACTTGATTATGTGGTAACAAATAGCGCGCGCGCAAAGTAATATAGAGAGCTTTCATATTGAAAATGTTAAAAAAAAATAACATCAAAAGGTTGGAAACTGTTCGACTAGTGGTGGCCTTGGCATGCAAGCAAGGCTGGTCAACATTTCACTTAGATGTGAAATCAGCATTTTTGAATGGACCTTTAGAAGAAGAGGTGTATGTCACACAATGTTATGGGTTTGTGATTCAGGAGGAAGCAAGTAAAGTATACAAGTTGCACAAAGCACTCTATGGTCTCAAGCAGACACCTAGGGTATGGAACAAGAAGATCGACTCATACTTGGTCGAATTAGGATTTGTAAAATGAAAATCTGTGTCTATGTTCAAGTTGTGGCACAAGATATAACAATAATCTGCTTATATGTCGATGACTTGCTAGTAACTGGAAATAGCCTGAAGAACTTGTCGAAGTTCAAAGATCTGATGAAGAAGGAATTTGAAATGTCGGATCTAGGAAAGTTGTCATACTTCCTAGGCATCGAATTTCAAACGTCGAAGCAAGGCATGGTGTTACATCAAAGAAAGTATGTCAAAGATATGCTCAAGAGATTCAGAATGGTTGATTCGACTCCTGCATCTTCACCTATCGAACCAAACTTAAAGTTGGAGAAGCATGGAGAGGAAGACAAAGTCGATGCAACTTTGTTCAAACAGATTGTCGGATCTCTAAGATATGTGTGCAACAGTCGACTTGATGTATGTTTCTCAGTCGGATTAGTGAGCAGATACATGAGTGAACCAAGGGTGTCACACATGAAGGCTGCAAGAAGAATCCTGAGATTCTTAAAAGAATCGATAAACTATGGGATTTTATTTCGACAAGACTTTGAAAGCAAAGAATCTATGGTTACTTCTTATTCAGATGTTGACTGGTGCAGAGATAAGGAAGATTGAAGAAGCGCTACTGGATATTTCTTTCAAGTATTTAGTGCTCCAATCTCATTGTGCTCGAGAAAGAAACCTGTGGTGGCACTATCATCATGTGAAGCAGAATATATAGCAGGATCCTATGTTGTATGTCAAGCAATTTGGATCAGATCAGTACTTAAAGAAATGGAAGTTGAAGTGAAGAAACCTCTTGTGTTGCAAATCGACAACAAGTCTACCATAAATCTGGCGAAGAATCCAGTTTTGCATGGAAGAAGTAAGCATATAGAAGCTAGATTTCATTTCTTAAGGGAAAAGGTAAATCGAGGTGAACTTGAAGTTGGGCACTGCTCAAGTGAAGCACAGTTGGCCGACATTTTCACCAAAGGATTGAAGATCGACAGATTCCTGAATTTGAGAAAGAAATTAGGAATAGTTCAGATCGAGTATGATTAGCATAGGTTCGACAACTTGGATTATGGGGGGTATGTTGAAATATTAGATTAGATTTGATTTGATTAGATTTAATATTTAAATATAATCCAAGTTGTGTTAGATCAAGCCCAAAGTTATTTAGGGTTTGTTATTTAATTTGTTATTTTACTCAAGCCACTTAGGTGTATAAATAGACACTTTGTAATTCAGTTTTAACAATTCAATTCAATAATATTTTCCTTATTCTCTCTTTTTATCTCCTCACTAAAAGTGCATCACGCACTAACACAAATAAGATGACAAAAACATCAAAAGGACGAAATCCAACCCAATTCATAAATATTGAAAAAAGACAAACAACGTCTACATTGAGATGAAAGTTAGGGTTTCATCAAACACACGTATTAGTTTTTTTCATCATACCATTCCTCCATTTTCATCTTAATATTGTCGTTTATTTTTCCTTACCTAATATCAATTGGGTGTTCAATGGCACATCCTATATTTACTTCTATTGCTAATATTTACGCTGACAAGATCAATTGGAATTTGAAGGTTCGGATCATTCGACTGTGGACTCATCCGGAATTAAAAAATCTATCTGACACAAATAGTTTAGAGATGATTTTACTTGACGAAAAGGTATAAATACTTTACATTTTTATTTATTTCATAATAATATTTACAATTTTTTATTGATTTTTTTCTTAGTAATTTCATCTTTGTTTTCCATTGTAGTATGGAAAGATTCATGCCATTGTAAAAAAAATGACTTCTCGCACAGTTTCAAGAAACTTTAAAATAAGGTTTTACTTATTTAATTGAAAACTTGTTAGTAGCGAGAAATAATATCAAATTCAAACCAACAACACACAAGTTCAAACTGAACTTCATGAGAGCTACAAAGTGCAATAAAATAGTTGTTAATGAAATTCCAACAAATCATATTAAAGAAACTCAAAAGAATGAAAAAAAAGTACAACTGATGATAAATTACCTGGTATACATATTATATTATTTTAATTTTACTTTCACATTCATTTATAATTTAATTGTTTATTTATAATTTAATTGAAATTTTCTTGATTTTAACACACGTGATTGGACATATTATGGAAAAGGATAACATTAAAGAAACTCAAAAGAATGGAAGAAAAAAAAAGTACAAACTCATTGATATTGTTCTCGAGGATTTAAAGTAAGATTTAATAATGATTTATCACCATATTTAGTTACATAATTTTATTTAAAATATATTATTTTATGGAAAACTTAAGCTGAACAAATGCAATAATATCTTCAAAAACTATGGTGAATCGTATCCTATCTAGGAGTGGGAATAGGCTGGGTCGAGCTAGGCTTTGCCAAGCCTGAGCCTAGCCTGCTAAAAAATTCAATGCATAAGTCTGACCTGTAGCCTATCATAGGCTTATTTTTAGGCCTAAGTCTGACCTTTTCGAAGACCTGATTGACCTACTAGCCTATTTAAAAGCCTACTTCATTTAAACATCTGTAAATAAGAAATTCAACTAATGTTAAATAGACTAACAAGTTAAAAGATCAATGAGATTAAATGTTTGTTTTCATTGTCTCGTTCAAGTTTTCTTATTAGCATAAGTTTGGTGATACTATTTGTTGAAGAGAACTTATGAGAAAAACTTATGACAACAACTTATGACATTGTTTATAATGTTTTTTCAACTTATTTTCATAAGTTTTTCAAGATAACTAAGTTTTATTTTAGTATTTTAATTCAATGTACAAAATAGAATATAATAATAATAAATTTATTGATTTTTTCTTAAATAGAGCAGTCTGATAGGCTTAAAAGGCTTTTCTTACGGCCTGTGGCCTAGCCACTTTAGCTAAATAGGCTTATAAAAAAACCTAGACCTTTTCTATTTAAGAAAAGAAAATTTTACCCCATACCCCTACATTTATCCCCATACCCCTACTCATCAATTTTTTGGACGAAAATACCCCCATCCATATAAATAGTATTTCTTCCAAAATTTTCATTTTTTTTCTTATTTTGTCTGAGACTACTTTCGGAGAACACACTGAATTTGGCTTCCGGAGAACACACTGAGACTACTTCCGGAGCACAAAAAATACACTTCCGGATCATAAAAAATTGACTTCCGGAGAACACACAAGGGCTACATCCGGAGAACAAAAAACTAACAACCGGATAACTCAAGTAAGTTACTTTCGGTTCTTTAATATTCGAGGATACACACCGGATAACTTGGCACCGTGTTATCCGGTTTGTGTTGTTCCTTCACCGGATAACTTGATGCTGGTTATCCGGTTTGTGAAGTTCCTTCACCGGATAACTTGATGCTTAGTTATCCTGTTTGTTAATTTCTTCACCGGAAATCTTGATGATGAGTTTTCCGGTTTGTTTCAATTTTTATTTTTATTTTTAAACAGTGGCTCGTCGTTTTAGAGGACGCGACAGATTTATCTATCGACGGTACGCGAATGGATCGGTAGTTCGAGCACTTGATATTCGAGATGAAGATCGGGTAGCTGATCCTCCACCTGTACCAGCAGCGGCTCACATTCCACCGCATCCACAATTTCCTGGAGGACCGACTGATACATCCCTTTTGGTGATGTATCAGAACCATGTGGCTCGTTATTTGTGGTATGGCCAAGTAAGTAAATCTATGACCTTTCTATGTTGAATAAAATGTAATTTTAATTATTTATGTATTATGACATATTCTACGATTTATTTTTCAGGAGAGAGAGCCGTAGAAGGAGCTGAAGGTTGCTGCACATGGCAGCAAACTGATTGTATGGGCTCCATCACATCTCCCACGTGTGATTGAGCAATGGGTTACTAATTCTGGTTTATCCTCTTTGCAGAATACCAGTTTATCGAGGATAGATCAGAACCTATTATCAGCATTTGCGGAGAGGTGGAATCCCGAGACATCGTCATTCCATATGCCGTTTGGCGAGATGACGATTACATTAGATGATGTTTCGTGCCTCCTTCATATACCTATTAGAGGGGAGTTATGTAGCCCTGCACAAGGGATTACTGACTCGGATGCTATTGCCCTGGCTATTAGTCTAATGGGTGCTACACTGGAGAAAGTAGCTGAGGAGATTTGGACAAACAAGGGTCCTTACTATAAGCTTGATTGGTTGAAGAAGTTATTTGTTCGTCTGCGAGCTGATAACAGATTTGATTGTGCGGCTAGGGCATATACGTTGTTGCTACTAGGCTGCACTATTTGTACAGATAAGACCTTTACTCTTGTAGAGGCAAAGTATTTACCACTCTTTGAGAACTTGGAAACATGTGGTAGATACTCTTGGGGTGCTGCTGCTCTTGTCACACTGTATTGATATCTTGGAGATGCTTTTTTCTATAGTTGTAGACAACTTGGTGGATAGGCCTCTCTTCTAAAGGTACAACTGCTTAATTTTAATTTCATTTAGATTTGTATTATATTATTTTCAATACCTTTAATTGATGATATTCATGATGTGTCACAGTGTTGGATTCACGAGTATTTCCCAACTGTTGGGAAGAGAGGATTTTCGAGGATAGCTGGTGTAGGTAGTCCACTTCCCAGAGCGATGAAGTGGCAATACAAGCAAGGGACACAGAAGGTTAATGAGATCAGGGCAGTGCTGGATAGATTGACACCTACTGATGTCATTTGGCGCCCGTTCGAGGATCACAGACAGACCATACCATTTACTGATATTTGTTTGTACAGGGGTGGCCTGAAGTCACTACTACGAAAAACCCATTTAACAACGGTTGGAAATGAAATATAATGACGGGGGCGAAGGCGTTGTTATGTAGAGTGTTGTTGTATATGAGGTACGTACAATGAAGGTCCTGGGAAACGTTGTTGTATTCCAGTATGCGCGCACCATTTCACGACGGTTAGTTTAGTCAACCGTTGTGATATACTAAACTGTGATCTGGTTCGATTCTCAGCAACATTTTTTATTTATATTAGCGTTTGACATATAACTACGGATAAGTTTATAATCGCTGCCAAAAATAGACTGTTTTAAATATAAAATTTATCTGTGTACGTATCAAATTATTCCCATAATTTATCCTGTCAAAACAGCTTCTGTTTACATGCAAACACAATATGTGCATCAAACACAATTCTTCCTATATTTTATCCTTATAAATGAATCAGAGAATTTACATCAAAAGAAATTTACATCAAAAGCTAAATGAATCAGAGAATTAAACTGCTAACATTGTTTAAATCAAAAGCCAATATTATTGATTTCATTATGTGCATCAAAAGCCAAAACTATTGTTCACATTATGTGCATCAAAAGCAAAAAATATGTGCATCAAAAAATGTTGCTGATATATCATACAACAGGAGCAGAACCCTTAAGCTCATTGTGGATATACACCCAACGTTTACGAAGATCCACAAAGTCCTCAAGGGGGAATGGGGTTTCGTCGTTAAACATCTACATAAGAGCAAAAAATTGAAGATATATCATGCATGATAATAATTCAATAGTCAACTTATATATTAATATATGTAAACATTTTATGGCATATATTACCGTATCCCATGAATCAACAGTGCCGGCAAGGACGATGTTTAACATGTGTTTCATGATAAAATACCCACACTCGTAACTCCCGCGTTGTTTCCTCGTCTACAAATTACATGAATATAAAAACATGAATACAACCACACATGCATGAATGTAAATGAAATAAATAGGTAATCGGGCCACTTACTTTAGGAGCAAGGTATGTGGGCTTTTTTCTAACATTCCTCAATATATTAACTTGCTCCACAATACTGCACATTGAAAATTGAATTAAACATATTACATGATAAACTAATTACAATTAATGCCAAAGAAAATGATATTAAACAAATACACTTACGTTAATACAAGATCTTTCATTGGTTTGTGGAGTGGATCGTGCAAGGAACACAGTAATGTCACCGTATTATCCTAAACGATATTACGATCAATTGCCAATGACCACTGAATGAACACGAGAATATATATATATATATATATATATATATATATATATATATATATATATATATATATATATATATATATATATATATATATATATATATATATATTATTAGTTGTTACTAAAACAAAACTAAATATAGAATATAGAAATAAATTACAACAATACTAACTTACATAGGAATGGTGCAAGGTAACATTCTTTTCCTCCGTCATTTAGCCGGCTTTTCAAGTAGTTTTCTCTGATATTTTTTTCATTATACGCCCAAGCAATAAAACTTGGGTCCAAGATTTCATAGGTACTTGATTTATTCAATTCTATACAAACACGGTGAATGTACCTAAATGGTCAAAGAAAATGAATAAATTAAGGGAGAAAATACAAAAAATTATAATGTTATATAATGACATGTATATTCGACTATATACTTACGTGCACCAAACTTGCAAAATAGATATGTCAAGCCACTTATATCCTGCGAGAAAATCCCTCACACCTTCAGGAGTGTAATACACTAAATCCAATTTTGGGCAATGTTATAGCGGGAGAGCTTGCGCAAGGTCTGTTGTTGAAATGTAGTAGTATAAACTTGTTATTTCATTTGGACTAGGGTCCAATATCCCATTGCGGCTATCTACAGGTGGGGGAGGGGCTGTACAATTACTCCCTTTTGTAGAAGCGTGATTTACGACACTTCTACTTGGAGTTTGATCATCACCAACGCAACGACGATCTTCATTAGTTCTTTGTTCGAGGCTTTCACTTAATCTCTACATCATAACATTCAATTAGAACATAAAACAAAAATAAGCACAATATATTCAAGTAGAACATATAATATATATCATACAAAAATAAGCGCGATTTACGACACATACCGAATACATCTCTTGTAACCTTTCCACTTCTTTCTCCCTTTTTTCCGTCTCCTCCTCAAACAGCCTCCTTTGCTCCGCCAATTGCTTCTCAACATTATCAATCTTTTGTCGTTGAGCAAGAAATTCAGCGGTTTCGGTGCTTCTTCTTTGAGATCCAAAGTATGACCTCAAGCCGACACCATCTCCAACACCACAGACACGGCCTCCATGCTCAGCTGTTCCGATAGCTTCGACTAATATGTCATTTCGTGCTTCCGGAACAAATGTGCCTTCACGGGCCGCCACAACCAAGTTATCCTACACAACATGAGCAACTTACATAAGCAAACACATTTAAATAACAACTCATGAGCAATTTACATAAGCAAACGCATTTAAACAAAACATATACTTACAATTTTCTCAGCAACTACTCTTGAAGCCTCAGAGGTGTACTCTCCATTAGGTCTTAATCGAGCTCTCTTCCATTTCTCATGTCTTGAAGGTGGAGATGGAATGTCACCATCTCCTCCTTCTTGTAGTTTTTCCTGCAGGATCCTCTTCTCAAGTTTCCTGTAACCCCCACGAGACAATCTATGGGGGTACATGTTTTTCACCTTGTTCTGAATTCCTACTTCGCTTTTAGCCTGTTATTAACATAGTGAAAATGTGAATGATTAGTATCTATAACTCATTAGCATAACATTATAGGTTAAATAAGACTAGTACTAACCTTGAATTCCTCAAAACGGCGTTTCTTCGCAAACTTGTGCCACACCTTCTTCGATAAAAAACTATACCGAATCCATGGAGGTTGAAGACCGCTCTTAGGCTTCGTAATGTTGTCAGCCGTGAGCCGTGACTTAAATCCCCTCCAACGAACACCGGCATAAGTTATCCACTTTCTTTTCAATTTTGAGTCATCGGTAAACTCAAAATTCAACTACATTAAATCAATATATAAGTATGAATTAGAAACTATAGGTAGTGATATCAAATATATGAAAATTATAGTATGAAATACCTTAACGTCTGTCCATATGCTGTCTTTGACATTACCATCCACTTCTCTCCAATCATCAATCAGTATACTGACTTTGCTACGTGCAAGGAACGCAACATAACTCCTAAAAGTAGCGTAATGTGGACAATCCACTAATCTGTAGTGCGAATCAAACTCGATCGGAATTTTTGCACCAGATGAGTTGCGGACTGATGTGAATTGGGGCATCATTGTGACACCTCTTTGTGATCTTTTCGTTTGACTTTCAGTTGTTTGAGTTTCATTGGCTAACCTTTCATTTGTTTGAGTTTCTTCGCTGGTTTCTGATGAAGAACTCGACAAGGTCGACATCTAAGTTCAAAAACAACAACAACAACATGAACAACAATGGCAAAAGAGTTTACTGTAGATGCATGGGGAAAATATTTTACGTACCCTAAACGTGACGACGAAGTAAACGATGTTGGTGTTGGTGTTGTTGTTGTCTTCATTCCTTACGACAACGACAATGTTGTTGTTATCTTCTTTCTCGACGGTGACGATGATGACGACGGTGTTGGTATGTGCGTAATCTTCTATTTTCTTCACTATCGTGATGATGATGACGAAAATGACAACAAATGGATACTGATGATGCAAGCTTTGGTGGAATCATGTATTGTTTCACAGTATTGAAGGTTAGGGTTTAGGGTTGAAATCGTGTAACGTTTCGTCTGCTTTCTATTTTCAATGGAAAAAAGGATACTGAAGAGACAATGAGACTAGCTAGTTTGGAGACTATTGAAACACTACTGCGACGGTCAAGAATTTACACCGTTATGATATATTATTTACATAATGAAATTTCATATTAAAGCGCCAAAGTTATTTTTAGAATTAAAAATTAAAAAAACATACAAAATATATCACAACGGTGTATATAAACAACCGTAGTCAAAACTTTTAATTTTTTTAATTAAAAGTAAATAAAAAAGTAAAGGCGCACTTTAACATAAAAGGAATAATATATATGAATGCGCTGAGGTTCGAACACATGAAAGCTTGAAGGTATCACCACGGTTGATTTATCAACCATTGTTATATACAGATAATCACCACGGTTGGTTTATCAACCGTTGTTATATACAGATAAGTTTTATTCAATAAAAAAATAAAATACAACTGCGCCTTAGTTTAGATATGTCACATTGGTGTATGGATGAAGCGTTGTGAGCATGGCGTCGTTGTTTACGCGTTTTGTAGTAGTGAGTGGTATGGTACATCTGTTCTTTATTTACCTGACAGATGTTTACACCAGTTTGGATACAGACAGTTCATCCCATCTCATCCACCTGATATTGACACACCTGATATAGATTTTGAGTGGGTTTCTTACCATAGGAGCGTCTCGCAGTTGCTACATCAGGTCGAGTTTGCAGATACTCCGTATGATACGGTGGCTGAATACATGGCTTGGTACTACACAGTTTCCCATCCTCTTTTGATACCACCTCAGGGGGAGGCCAGTGAGGTTCCAGTCCCAGAGTTTGATGATGGACCGACAGATCCGAGGTTACGACATATTTCACATGAGTTACGTCGCTATCTCGATCGTCACGATGCCGAGGAGAATGATGATGATTATGTTGAGATCTTTTGAGCACTACATCTAGCTCAGGGTGGACCCGTATACTGTTCTACGAAAACACCTGCACATCTGGGTGTTTGTACCTACCATTTCAACCCTATGCCACTCTTCAGCAATGTGTCGCAAAGAAGCTCTAGATACTGATCCACGCAAATTCGAATAATATGGGCTGGTGTGTGCATGCTCAACCTCATAAAAACTCTTCTGAAATGAAGCTCTAATATTGCCCACTTGAATCTTGATGTTGCCATTCATAGCCGCCCAGCACTTGACCATATCACCTAAACTGTTCTCCAACATATGCTTCAGCTTCCAATGCGCAGATTCGACTCTAACAAAAATAAAAGAAGTTCAGTATAAGTATCAGTAACATTACCATAAACAAACTATGGCTATAAAACAAACACATTACCTGTTAGTAGTGATATTGCCTAAATGCAACACTTTGTTGATCCAAGCTTCAACAAATTTATGCCTATGAGGTGTCAACCATGTGTCTTTCACATAATCCATAAAAGGTCCATATTCTAAATAGGCATGCTCAAGTAATTTCAACTTTTGATGGTATTCCACCTCATCACTAGCTTATAAGTTCATACCAAAGCTCCTCTATCGATTTTCGTATGTCATTCACAACATACTCCTTGCACTTCGCTTTCACATTCTTGTTTGTGTGAAATCGGCACAGCAAATTACTTGTCGTAGGAAATACTGTTTCAATTGCTTTCATCAAAGCAAGATCTCTATCAGTTAAAATTACTTGTGGCCATAATCCTTCTTTAGTAAATAACTGTTTCAATTTATCTAGTACCCAGCACAAAGTCTCTGTTTGCTCAGATTTCATATAGGCAAATGCAACAGAAAATGTTAACTCAGTTGATGTCACACCAACTATTTCAAATAAAGGTTTCCTATACTTAATGGTTTTGTAAGTACTATCCATAATCAACACAATAGGAAACAGATTCGACAACTTCACAGAGTCTGGATGAGCCCAGAAGATATCCCTCACAACTTCTGACTCATCTTTTTTCCTACTTCAATAAACATAATCAGATTCCTCTATCAATTTAAACAACTGTTGCATTTCTGTTCTAGGGCCCCTGATTTTTTTTTAATCTTACTCTTATGTTTATATATTTGGGTGATTCGAGTCACACTCTTCGGATCTCGTTCTTTCAATGACAACAATATGTGTCTTGGAGGAACATGACGTTTTGACAAATCAGCTATATGTTGTTGGTCATCATCATTGAGTCGACTTACAAACGCATGACCTTCAAATCTATCAGGTAAACCATGGTTGTGAACTCCACATTTTACATCAATTTTCCAACCAGAACCATCTTTTGAAGGTGTTGATCTTACTTTGAAAGGACAATTACATTTTTTGGTAGCACTTTGTGTTTCACTTTCCCCTTCTTTGTATTTTCCACCTCTATCACAGCCATATATAACCTTGTCACTTCGTCCTCTCTTACCAGTATTGGTGTCCGAACGGGTTATTATAACAGTGACTCTATTCCTCAATCCAACCTCCTTAATCCACCTAGTCGCCTCTTCTCTTGTAGGAAATTTTTCTGTGCTCGAGAATATTTTTGTTGTATCTACACCTGTCTGGTCTTTGTCACATATCATCAAAGGAATGTCTATGTCACCTAAACAAAATTAAATTAAAATAAAAAAATAAAAAAATACGAACCGGATAAATATGGAACACTTTATCCAGTTGATAAAAAACACAAACCGGAAAACTTGAAGACAAGAATTCCGGTGTTGAAAATTTGTAAACCGGATATCTTGCCTATAAGTTGTCCAGTTAACAATGATGCCACAAAAAACACAAACCGGAGAACTAAGCCTTATGTTATCCGGTTCATGTAAAATGGTAACCGGCTTTCTTTGTTTGATGTTTTTTGGTTTGTAAAAATGTCATTCCAGAAATCCTTACTCTGGGTTCTCCGGTTTTCGTCGAATAGTGACAAAAATTACTTTTGGACTCGTATGACTACACAGTAAAACGTAAAAAAAAAAATTAAATAAAAAATGAAAGGACAAAATTGGAATTTTTTAAAATTTGTAAGGATATGGGGATAAATGTAAGGGTACGGGGTAAAATTTTCTTAAGAAAAAGCCTGTCATGGCCTGAGCCTATGTAGGCTAGGTCGTAGGGCCCTGTTAGTTGGTCTGACATATTCTCACCCCTAATCCTATCGTGTTTATCCTGAATCCTGCCGAGTTAAAGAAATTGAATGGTAATTTAATATATTTTTTTGTCATTATTATTATTTAATATTTATTATTTCGTCCAACTATGTTAAATGTTTGTTAACAGGAATAATGGGAAATTCAAATGCATTTTTTAGTATAATATGATGTTCTTAAATGCTGACATCAAAGAAGTCAATGATTACAAGTTAAAGTTCATATCACATATTATTAATTTATTATTATTTTAATAAAATTTTAAACCAACTAATTCATTTATTTATTTTATCATAGATTGGATGACACAAAATTTTGCTTACTAAGTTAGTGACACAAATGATTGGTCATACTTGGGGTCGGTCCTAACTTTTTAGAGGCTCGGGACTAATAATATAAACGGACCCCTAATAAAAAATTGAGTAATTATCCTTGAATTTTATTCATATAATAATTTTTTATATATTTAATTATAAAAGTAAATATTATTTAAATGTTAAATTAAAGCCACAACCGACTAATACAATTCGAAAGCCCAGTTCTATTTTTAAAAATTGGTCCCTAATAAACAAAATGAAAAATTAAAAGGGAATATTTTATATAAAGTGTAAATAACACTAACAATTATATATAAAAAAAAAGAGAAAGACATAAATTATCTATAAATATTTCAATATTCTGAGAGGAAGGTTAAACAACAAATTTGCAATTGCCGATGCAAATATTTACTTTTTAACTCCAATATTAAAATCGAAGTATTTTAAATAATAAACAACTAAAAATTAAAGTTGTAAAATATGAGAATACATTGCAAACATTTGTTTTTGTCAAATATCGTAAATCAAATCGCTAGAACAATTATAACCATATGATAAAAAGTATAAACATTTAAAATTTTGTATGTTAAATATATTCTTAAAATTATGAACCCTCACAATTTTGAAACATTGCAAGAAAAATCTCAATGTTTTATTAGAGTTGATATAGTATTGTGAAGAAAGTCGAACTAATTATACAAATTATACAATTTTATAAAAATTGACTAAGCTAGACTAACCTAAATGTGATTATTTAAAAATATTTTAAACCTAATAATTCAATTTATAATCCATGTAATTATAAAAATTTATTAAAAATAATATTAATTTTGCTAAAATTTTAATATTATAATAAAATAAAATAAAATAATATATCTTTTTATACAAAAAATAATAATAGTCCAAACCACTTAGAAGAATGTGATATGTTTATCAAAAAAATTTAATAATAAATGAAATGAGCATATAAGAAATATTTAAATATTATACTATAAAATATTAATATATCTAAAATTTATAATTAAAAAAGAAAATAAAATTAAAAGGATTTTTCTTTCCTACTGATCCTTCGACATCTTTCACGTATGATAGCAATCGGTCTCTTTGGGTCAAGATCTCGATTTCTTTTTTTAGTTGATGAGAATCTTATATATAGTGGCCTAGCAAATGATGATAAACACACCAAGCATTCTCGTATTTTTCCATTACGGTGTTGGCCCTCTTGGGGCAAATAGGTTCTGGTATCAATTTGAGATGGTACACTTCGCGCAGGATATCTGCGTGTTTTGAATTGAGTGGAGTAAAGCTCTCGGCGAAGTTGTCATGTGGCCTCCGGGAAGGCTTTATTGTCGATCTGTCCCTCGACATGTGCTTGTGGTGATCTTTTCTGGGCCCAGATCTGTCATGCCTAGGTTGTACCTTCTCCTTAGCATCTTGGGATCTCTTCTCCATATAGCTTTTTTCACCCTTAATGTAACATTCTTCTATATTCATTAATTCATCCATGTTGATGGCCGACTTTTTCGCCAAAGACTCATTGAAATGGTCAGCCTTTAGGCCGTTCTGGAAGGCTCTTACGAACATTTCTTGATTCGGATGAGAGACTTTTATTGTCTTTTCATTGAATCGCACCATATATTTATGGAGAGACTCATAGGGCCCTTGGGGGACGTTGAATAGGCTGGTGGTGGACACCTTTTTATGCTTGCTGGAGGAGAAGTGTTGCATCATCTTCCTGGCCAGATCATGGTACTTGGTGATGGAGAATCTAAGCAAGCTCATGTACCAGCGTAAGGCTACATCTTTGAACGTCTCTGCCATGAGTTTTTACTTTAAAGAGTAAGAAGCGCCGCCTATCGCCATTTAATTGTGATTGAAATTATATGCTCCTGTGGATCGGTTTTGCCTCAAAGGACGACAAAGGTGGTGGTTTGAAATTTTCGAGGATTTGATCGCCCCACATTTTATTCTGAAAGAGGTTGAGGATCTAGGAGTTCCTCTTCTGCTTCCTCCTCCCTAGTGTTTTGCGTTTGCCGAAGTGTGTGAATGCTCTCTTGCAAGGACTCATTCTGCTTGCGCATATCTCCACGATTGTCAAAAGTTGTGCTATGTCTGGTGGAGTGCGAGGTTCACTCCTGATAGGAGACGATCCAGACATCATGTTATTATGGTGTAGATGATGCTTTTGTGTGGCCTAGAAAAGTTTTACCGATTCCCCACGGTGATGCCAAATGTTCTTGGTAAACACTTTTGGATAATCTCTCTAAGGAGAGTCAAGTGAGACCAAAATGCACTGTAAATTCGGTGTTACTTCTCTGTCCCCCTTTTCTCCTTACCGGTGAGTCCTACACGTCTTATTTTCAAAGATCATTTAAGAAGTTTCCCTTTAGTTTTCTTGATTAAATGATGATGATAACATTCGTCGTCGTCATCATGGTCATGTAATGTTTTCTTTATCACCTTCTGTAATGTCCATGCAACTATGGAACTGCCGCATAGTCATTACACCGACCGCACATATCGATGTCCCTCCGAGAACCATACAACATGGGCTCCTACTTGTATCACATGTAGCAACTCGGTGATCATTTACTTTTCATAAATACCCGACATAGCAACTCGGTCACAATGATTGATAGCTCGACTTTTTAGAATTTTCGGCGTGTGCACATAATATTAATCATTTTCTAACACTATATTATAAAATATATTAACTACTATTTACACACTATTAATCAACTTTATTTTATTATTTAAGATTTTTTTATGTATGAGAACTCGATAACTAAATTATAAACTGTATTAACAACCTGATACATATTATTAACCAAAATTGATTTAACACGTAAGATTATTTTTTTATGTCAGAACACTCAATAACCAGGCTATAAATTATATTAATCAACTTTTCACGTTCAATTAACCAATTTTATTTTACTATTTTATATTACTTTTTGATGTCAGAATATATATTAACCGGAGTATGAATTATATTAATCAAATTTTATATACTATTAATATGGCTGGAAATGAACCAAACCAATTTGAAAATAGTTTGGAACCCGGTTCGATAATTAATTCGTTGAATTTGGTTCATGAACCTAATGAGCTGAATATGAGAGAAAAATTAAGTTCATTAACTAAATTAGTTGAACTTGAACTATACATTGTTCAACTCATTAGGTTTATGAACTAACTTGCTTATATATGAGAAGGATTATATTGTCTTTAAGAGTATGGTTAAAGATTTAATTTAAATTTTAACGTCCTATTTTATTATAATCTAACGGTTTTAATGTATAATTTATATTTTCAAGTGAGTAAAATATTTTTAAATATAATTATACAAATAAAATTAGCATCATATAAATTAATTAATTTTTGAATTAGTGGATTTTTGAGACAAAGTTAAATTCCAATCTAATAACTTTTAATTTATTTCAATATTTTATTTTTAAAATAATATTAATTTAAAATGTTATATATATATATATATATATATATATATATATATATATATATATATAATAAAATAGACTTTAAAAAATAGTTTTTAAGTCCGTGAAGTAAGTGAGTTGAACTTAACGAGATGAACCTAACGAGTCGAATCGAGTTACTCGTGAACTTATAACGAATCGAGTTTGAGTTTTGAAAAGAGTTCGGGTCGAACTGGAATCGAGATTTGAGCTGAACTAATTTTTTACAAGTCGATCCGAGCTGAAGCGAGTTCAACTCGACTCAACTCATTTCCAGCCCTAACTATTAACCAATTTTTTTTTAAAAGATTATAAAAAAATAAAAATAAATTATTATTTACCGTATATATGAACAAAAAATAAGTTGTATGTGTAAAATTGGATATCAAAGTAACATTATTCTTTAATTATATTATTGTTATACATTCCTAAACCATGCACTAAATTTCCATTAAACACTGTATGGGGTGTCTAAATTTTGGTTGTACAATTATCATACCTGTCAAATTAATTTGGCTAAGTTAATGGCAAACAAGTTGAAATTGATTATGGACAACATCATCTCCTCATCTCAGATCACATTCATCAAGGGTAGAAATTTGATAGATGGGGTTCTTGTGTTGAATGAAATAGTAGATTATGCAAAAAGAAATAAACAAAAGGTCATGATACTTAAAGTAGATTTCGCCAAGGCTTACGATTGCGTTGAATGGCCTTACATTCGTAAGGTGATGGAGATCATGGGCTTTGGGGAAAAATGGATGAATTGGATGGAGGGTAGTGTTTTCAAGAATTATATGTCTGTGCTTGTTAATGGAAGCCCATCTCGTGATTTTGAATTAACAAGAGGACTTAGACAAGGTGATCCTCTATCACCTTATCTATTTGCTATTGCGGCGAAAGGATTGGCGGTATTGATGAAACGGGTTGCTGAAGGTCAGTTGTATCAAGGTTTTAAGATGGAACAAGATATTTCCTTTAACTTACTTCAATACGCCGATGATACGGTAATTGTTGGTGAAGGCTCTTGGAACAACTTATGGGCAATTAAAGTAATTCTAAAAGGTTTTCAATTGCTATCTAGGCTTGATATTAATTTTAGCAAGCGCAATTTATTTGGTTTTGGTGTCGATGAGTCATTTATGAAGGTGGAGGAGAGGTTTTTGGCTTGTAAAATTTAGGTGTGTCCCTTCAAATTTCTTGGAATTCAAATTGGTGGTAATCATAGATTAGTATCATTTTGGAAACCGGTCATCGATAAGGTACAATCGAGATTGGCTTATTGGAAGGGAAGATTTATGTGTATGGGAGGTAGAACTACCCTTATTAAATCTGTACTTTCTAATATACCTATCCATTATATGTCATTCTATAAGATGCCTTGCAAGGTTATTCAGATTCTAACGACGATACAAAGAAGATTTCTATGGAATAGTTCCTCTGTTAAAAAAGGCATGGCTTGGATTAATTGGGAATTGGTGTGTAAACCTAAGGAAGATGGTGGCCTTGGCATTTTGGATTTGAGATGTTTTAATGAAGCCATGTTAGCTAAATAGCTTTGGAAGGTTATCAGTCCAGGAGAGAGTTTATGACATGGCATTCTTAAGGGCCGATACGGTCAGTACGGTTCTGACTTGATACAAGGAGAACAACCAAAGTATAAGGTACCTTCATCTCTTTGGTGGCGTGATTTATTTTCAATTTCTCGATGCTTTGGTCCAGAATCTTTTTACGATCTCACATCCTCTAAATTTGGCAACGGAGAATTAATATCTTTCTGGACGTCGTCGTGGTGTGGAAATAGCAAACTCTCATTGTTATTTCCGGAGTTGAGAAATGCTGCTCTCAGACCGAACAACAGGGTGGTCGATAACGGGTTTTGGGACGGTGAGCAGTGGGTTTGGAACGTACAAACAATAGGTAACAGATTTTCCACAACGTTACAGCAGCTCCTTGGCAGACTCTATGAACAATTGGACAACTTCACACTTTGCAAAGCATGAAAGAAGGTATTTCAATGGCCACATGACCATTCATTGTTGTATTCTGTCAAATCTGGATATAAATGCCTTTGTCACAATCCGCCTGCTAACAATTTGATGGGATAACTTTCAGTAGCATTCAAATTGTTATGGTTTGCCACTTCTCCACTGAAAACTATTCTATTTGGGTGGCGGGCTCTTGCACAACAGGCTTCCGACACGGGATAATTTATGTGCTCGTGGCATTATCTCAAATCCTCACGACAAGGTATGTCCGTTTTGTTTTGTTTAAGAGTGTAACATCTTAAAATTTTCCATCTTGTTGTTGCCTAGCTTATGTTTCATTGCATTTACATTTAGACCTCATTTCATCTCATATAGCATGCATGTTGCATAAGGGCATGTGATTAGTGGATTGCAGAGCATTAACTATCCCAGTCCATAGAACAAGAGCCAAGGGTCTCCCAACAAGTCTCATGGATATCTTACATCTCACATGATCTCAATTGATCCCACAAGTCATGGGAAGATGGGAATTCATCAAGAAGATTGGACAGTGCATCATCTCTTATCAAACAGTCCAAATTAGGGTTTGTGATCCAAGCATTCTCCTGATGAAATTTTGGTTCAAACTTGATCTCAATGTTTTCTACATGATGTCAAGTATCTAAGGATGGAAGATTGGCCATTGGTTCATTTCAGAAGAGGTTTAATTGGTCAGTTGCTTGAGATTCAAGAAATTGGGGGAAAAAGTCAACTGTGCGGTGAAAAAAGTCAACTCCTAACTTTTCAAGGTCAAATTCATGAAATTCAAGTCACATATGTTCATTGGACAAGATTTGATCAAGAAATGATGGAAGAATCATGTAAAATCAAGAAATGTACAAAATTACCATTTTTAGAAACTTAGGGTTTCCAAAAATGGCAAGTTTGGACCATTTTGCACTACACTTTAAGGCATTCTTTCTCCAAGACAAAAGCTCCAAACTTCGGGCCCAAGTTGAGCCAATTAAAGATCACACTCTAAGCTTCAAATCCATATAAAGAACTCTTCCATTGGATCAAAATTGAGGGAGTTATGATCAATCAAAGTTTGGTAAAATCAAGGCAAAAAAACAAGTCATGGCAAGGCAAGCTCAGGCCTCCAGGCCATAATTTCATCAAACACTTGGTGTGTCAAATGTCAAGCCATTTTTCTCATTGAAGGAAGCTTAAAATGAAAAAATGTTTAACATCAAAGTTGTTCATCTCAATGTCCTCTGCAACTTTGATGTTGGATATTTTTCTATTTGAACAAGTTATGAATGAGTTATAGTGGTGCAAAGCTGGAGGGTGTCACACTGAATTTTCACAAGCCCATAGCCATGCATGCCATGCAGCTTGCAACGCCCTTAATGCTGTTTGGATCCCTTGTGTTCTAAGCAATTTTTCACCACTTTAGAGGCATTGTTTTACTTGGAATCAAACATCAACATTGTTCTATGATGTGTCCTTAATCCAATCACATCAAAAACTCACCAAATCATCCACCATACATAGAGAAATTCATCCCTAAACATCCATAGTTTCCACTGATTGTTTTAATGCCAAGATTGGAATGTTGTGACATTGTTGCTGATGTTAAAATACAGTCATGCGTATGCTTCACACCATCCACTCTTTACCCCTTTAAGCCAAACACATGAACCTTACATACATTGTATACACCATCCATTATACATAAAAGAGGAAAGTGGAAAGCTTGTTCACTAAGTTTCTGCAGCATAACATCATCAACACCATTCATTCTAATCACCACCATAGTGTAGCGAGTGATTTTTGGATGTGGTTGCGAAGCACGATCGCTCTAGTACTACAGCTCGATTCATTTTTTATCCTATTAAAGCTGACGAAGGAAGGGAAATAGATGTCTCCAACTAACCCTACTTGCATACTGAGGTTAAACAGTCAAAACTATTGATTTACAGATGCTACAAAGATTCGGGGATTCTCTTAGGTTATTTTGTTCAAAGGGGTGTTTTGAGATGTTAGGACGGACATTTTTTGATTGATATGTGAAAGTATGGGATCTTGGGTTTTTGTTTAGTGTGCTCGCTAAGATTTTTTCTTTCGATCTTATGCCTACGTATTCCCGTTTACCGAAACAGGGAAATCAGAGCATTCGTAGTTCCTCCTATTCTATGGGAGGAAATGGGTTTTGGTGTCTTGTTCAAAGCCCAAGACGTGAAGCGAAAGGTGATTTGTATCTTGTTCAAAGCCCAAGATGTGAAGCTAGCAGGTCTCGACTTTAGAGAGAATTTGTCGTCTCTAAAGAAGGGTTTGTCTGTTTGTAAAGGAGAATTACTTTAACCGGGATATGTGAATCCTAGCAATGCCATAATTTCCTTAGAAGGGGTTTTAACCTGAAGGAGAAGACTTTAACTCAGTGTAGAGCAATGTTATCTTTCCTTAGGAATTTCTCATGCTAAAAGAGGGACAGTGGCATGGATATAGATGATCCAGAGGCTTGCCGCTTACAGCGATTAGATGAAAGGGAAGAAGTTGTTGATGTTTGTGTATACTGTGAACGAGGCACGACTTTGATGCTAAAAGGTTAATTGGATTAACCAGTGGTTTCCTTATATAAAGCCTAAGAGGAGGCTAATATGTGTCTCGTACAAAGCCCGAGAGAGAGGCTAAAAGGGGTTGACCCAACGAGGGAGTCTTTTATACTCAACAAGAGAGTGTTTTTGTATCTCGTACAAAGCCCGAGATGGAGGCTAAAGATTTTTTTTTGGCTCAATAAGAACCTTTTTGTATCTCGTACAAAGCCCGAGATGGAGGCGAAAGGGTGATTGACTCAACGAGGGAGTCTTTTGTGTGTCTCATACAAAGCCTGAGAGAGAGGCTAAAAGTTGCTTGCTCCGCTGGGGAGAATCTTTTGTATCTCGTACGAAGCCCGAGATGGAGGCGAAAGATTTGTTTGACTCAACGAGGGAGTCTTTTGTGTCTCGTACAAAGCCCGAGAGAGAGGCTGAAAGGTTTGCTATCTCAGTTAAGTGACAGGTCCAATATACTGATTAAGAGAAAATCAGTTCTTATATGAGTAACACTGTACTCATGGATTTGATCTGAGGATCGGGATTGTTCCCTGTTCTTTAAGGAAACGGGGAAATCCGAAGGGTATTGAGACTGTCCGAGTCTACGGTTTCTTCCTATTTAACGACGGGGTCACTTGAGAATGTCTTTGAGACTCAAGGAAAATAGACTGTCCAAGTCTAGAGTTTTGTCTTTTGTACTATGCTTTGAGAAACAGTAGTAGACTCTTTGAAAGGACTGTTCTATGAAGATGACTAAGTTCTGTACCTATACCTCTAGGAGGTCGTCCGGATAATTTGTACGAAGCCCAAGAGGAGGCTGGAAACTTTTAAGAAGCCGATAGGTCCTTGTATGAAGCCCAAGAGAAGGCTATCATTCTCGGAGGAAGAGATCATTATACGAAGCCTAAGAGGAGGTTGTGAATACTTCTAAGAAGCCGACGAGTCCTTGTACTAAGCCCAACAGGAGGCGGGATGCTTATAGGAAGCCTGTGGGTCATTGTACAATGCCCAAGAGGAGGCCGATGCTTTTAAGAAGCCCGTGGGTCCCCAAACCCCGAGAAATTTAAGGCAAGCTATTCCCAAGGAATAGATCAAGTCAGGAAAGTTTGAGAATTTGGAAGAAACTCAAAGATGCCATTCACGGAGAATACATTCATCTTTGGGAGTAGAGTTTCTTGACAATTCCTAATGAGGACAGCCGAAGAGAAGACTGTATCTGGTGATCCTATTGGGGATCTAGCTGTCTATTTCTACGAATAAACGAAACGGCTTTTCCTAGTACTAGACGTAGTTGCCGGGGAAACTCTAAATATCTATACTATTATTACACAGTTGATATGAGTTTATGAAAGAAGACTTACAGCGAAACAGCCCCACAATACAATTATATGTATAGGAAAGCAGTAAATGAAAGCGTATAAACACTTACTCGGTTGTAGAGCTTCCATGATGTTTGGTTAGTTGTTCAACAAAGAAAGATTGAAAACAACAATATATTCAAAATCAAAGGAGAAAGTGCTTTGAAAAAGAAAGATTTGGGGCTTATAGCTCAAGGAAAGGCCCGGGGTTTTACCGTTGAATTTGTACAGAGGGACTTATACAAGTGACTGTGGCCCAAAAAGGTTTTCTATACAAAGGGATGGATCTTACACTCTCTCAAGAGGCCCAAAAAGTTTTAAAGAAAAATAGTGGGGCTTATAACACGAGGGTAGGCCCAGATGGTTTTTTCGTTTAAAATGGCGATCGCGCCGAGGTTTTCTTTTAACGCAGAGGGACTTATACAATAAGTGAGGCCCAAAATGGTTTTGGTTAAAAGGGGGATTGGGTCTTACACTCTAATAGAGGCCCAAAAGTTTTGAATGGGTCTTATAGCTCGAGGAGAGGCCCAGTTTTGGTTTTTCAACGGACGATGATCGCGTCGAACTTTTTGAAATACAACGGGACTTATACAATAAGTGAGGCCCAAAATTAGGTTGTATTTACAAAGGGTTGGGTCTTACACTCTATTAGAGGCCCAAAAAGTGTTTGAAAAAGTTTGATGAGGGTTGAATCAAAGAAACCCTAATTTGTTATTCTTTAAAAGTAAATATTTAAAGAAAATCAAACAAAATATCAAATAAATTTGAATAAACCACTTGTGATTTTGTTAAAGGTTTTGAAAAGTGGAGTTTAATCACAAGGGATATTTAAACTCATTTGGTCTTGATTTTTCAAGATGAATATTCATTTTAAAAATGTTTTAAAAACAAATAAAATGAATTTATTCACAAAAATACTAATTATATTAAATAAATAATATAAACTTAATTTTTTTGTGGAATAAAATATTTCAATATTTTTGTGATTTTTTTGCAACAAGAACCAATCAAAAATAATTAAAATTGAAAGAGTTATTAATTTTTCAAATAATTAACAAAACATGAAAATAGTTGGAAAAATAGCAAAAATGTGGAAAATCACAAAATGGCATGGGTGGGGTTTGAACCCACGACCTCAAGCATACAAGGCGCGCATCTTAACACTGGGGTGGTGATGCATTCATTGCTTGAAACAAAACAACAAATATACAAGTCATGCCTTGGTTTTGGCTTGCCCAAGGCAAGTTTTGGCTCAAAAACGTGAAGGTCATAACTTTCTCAATTCTTAATGGTTTGAGACAAAATTTATATGCATCTGGGCCAGAATTTCACAAGGAATCCAATGGTGGTGGTGATTTTTCAGATCACACTCCCTCCTCAAAACCCGATAGTGGTTTTGAAAATGGCCTATGATTGCATTTTCTATGCTACACTTTGATACAGGCATGAATTACATGATCAATTGGCACAAACACAACACATATGACATGTATAATAGATGTATACTCAGTGGACTTCAAATGCACACATGTTTTGGTGAGTGCAAGTTGAGAGGCTTACCCTTCTTTGGGCTTTTGGAGTTTTCTCTGCAATCTGCCAACCTTCTTGCTCCAGATATGATTTTATGCTTTGAACCACCTCAAATGATCCCTTGGATGCTTTTAGGATGATTGGAATTGACTGGTACCTGCAAAAACACAAACAGTCCCTTTCTTGCAAAAGGGGTCAAAAGTGACCAAAATAGCAACTCCCTCAAATGGTGTTCCAGATGGTGGGAACCATTTGGGACAGTTCAAGGATGATATTTGGAGTGTGTTTGAGTTTTTATCTGGTTTGGAAAGTGACTGAATCAAGACATGGCTTGAAACATGCAAACAAGTGCTATTTTGAGGTTTTGAGAGGTGACTTTGTGATGTTGTGATTACAGGTCACTTTTGATGGTTTGCACAGCTTACATATGATATATATGAGGTGTGTGTGTGATTAGTTTGAGTGGAATTTCTCTCTAGCTCAAAAACTCAGAATTACTTGCTTTGGAAGGCAAATTTGAGGTGAAAGAAGAGATTTTGAGGAAAGCATCTGTTTGATGGCTTTGGTGTACTCAAACTGAACACAATTGAGCTCTATTTATAGTAGAGCAAGTTTGTTTTGGGATCCACAGTGAATGGCAACTGCAGCAGGTGTTTGTTCAATGTTGGCTAATGGAAATGCAAGTCTCCTCTAGCCATTGACTAGAGGTTAGGGCACAGGGCTGTGGTTCCCTTGGTCTTGGATAAGTCTTGACTGATTTCAGATGAGAATGGCTCAGTCCATGCCACCTTGATGTTTCCATTGAATGCTTCAATCCAAATTTGGAGTCTTGTCCCTATTTTGGCCATTCTAGGTTCAACATGCTATTTCTTGTTCCAAAGACTTTGGAGGCTTGGCTCAGTGATTGTCCCCTTTAGATTCAATCCTCAGATGTGTCCAAGTGGATAGGAGCATCTGAATTTGGCTGATTTTGGAAAATCGAGCCAAAATGCAAATTCTGCCTTGCCTTGACAGATTTCAGCAAGGCAACTTGCCATTGTCATATCTCATGGTGTAAGTTGAACTTGGTAATGCTCTTGGCCATTTTGGAAAGCCCTTACATGATACAACAACGGTTGAACATATTTGGTTTTGATCTCTTTTGAATCCAAGTGAAAAATCCCCCTACATTTGGCAAAAAGTGAGGTAAAATCTGACTTAGTGAAATTTTCACTAAGTGTTGGAATAAAGTGACTTTTCTTGATTTTGATCACTCCATAACTCAAAATCCATGAGGAATTTGGACATAGGTCAGTATGAAGTTTTTGTAGAGGGTAATGAGATCTTCAAATCAAGCTTTGAATGGGGCACAATGGCCTTGTGGTTTAGGAGTTATGGTCCTCCAAAGTTGGTGCATTTGTGACACTTTTTCATGATTTAGAAAAATTTCTAAGTTTTATGGTTACTCCTTTTACAAGTTATCCCACTTTTCTTGATTTTTCTTGATGAATGATGATTCAAATCATACATTAACATCATTTTAGGGTTAAAAATCCATTTTAGTGAAAAATCTCAAAAAGTCAAAGTTGACTTTTGTGCACAGTTGACTTTTTATCAGATGAATTCCAAACTGTGCAATCCTTCAAGAAATCATGTCCTTGACCTAAATCAAACTTGATGGACATGTTCCATGGGTGTCATAGGGTATATTGAATCATGTCTTAGGGTTTGGGAGCATGTCCTGGTCAAAAGTCAAAGTTACAGTTGACTTTTTCCGCAAAACCCTAACTGTGGTGCAGATGAAAATGAAACTTGTTGCTCAAGCTTCTTGGATCAATCCATTGTTCCAAATGGATCAATATGGTATATTAGAGACCCTCAAATCATGTCTTGAGGTCTTGGTTCATGATTTGTCCCAAAAGTCAACTTAGGGGTGAATTAGGTCAAGAAACCCTAATTCCTGATTTTTAATGTATGCATCCCCTGAGGCAAAATTGACTTGATGTTTGGGTTCATGATGTCCTTTGGAGCATCATAGGTTATGCTTTGAAGCATTGGCTCATGCCCAGAGGAAAATTTCCAACTGGAGGCCCTGGTCGACCAAAACCCTAATTTGGTGACACTGTCGATCTTGAAGCTTAATCCACTTAGAAGGGAGCAGCCTTGTGCTTAATCCTTGAAGTGGGAGTCCTCTTGATCCATTGTAGATTCTTTAGAGGTTAGACAAGTTGAAGATCAAGTCATTCCTTTATTGATCCTTTGTCTAAGAGCTCAGAGAGGGCTTGAAACCCTAATTCTGATTGTAGTGGATGCTCAACAACCTTTGAGGAGATTGGTGAGGCATAAAGGTCCATCTATATTGTGATGATGATTTGCAGAATGATGGGAAATCTTAGTGGTCAAAATTTGGGGTATGACAGATGCCCCTATTTAATCTTCTTGGACACGAAGGTGTGAATGACGAAGGTATTCAGGCATTCGGGGTGCAAGAGGATTAAATATCGGAATATCCGAAATTTTGACGGCGTCTATGAATGGTAATTCACGCATTCATCTTCTTTTGCTAAGCAATAATGCTTAGAAAAGGTAAACTTCCCCTCGATCATGGTTTCCTACCAGGGAACTGGTCTTAGTTTCTGAAATAAACTTCCCCTCGATCCTGGTTTCCTACCAAGGAACTGGTCTCAGTTTCCGAAATAAACTTCCCCTCGATCCTGGTTTCCTACCAAAGAACTGGTCTTAGTTTCTGAAATAAACTTCCCCTCGATCCTGGTTTCCTACCAAGGAACTGGTCTTAGTTTCTTTTGTAAACTTCCCCTCGATCCTGGTTTCCTACCAAGGAACTGGTCTCAGTTTCTGATGTAAACTTCCCCTCGATCCTGGTTTTCTACCAGGGAACTGGTCTCAGTTTCTGAAATAAACTTCCCCTCGATCCTGGTTTCCTACCAAGGAACTGGTCTTAGTTTCTTTTGTCAACAAACTTTATTGACAAGGGACGCTACTCGTAGCGGTTTTCCTCAAACTTCTCGCCGAATTTTCCTGGGGAGATACCATTTGAGTGGAAAAAGTTTTGATGTCAGACTTGCTGGGGAACCCAATCGTCTGAGTTGTAGAGTTGCACAAACTTCTCTGTTGGAGACGCCATTTGTTTCTACTGGGGAAAGCGAGTCTTTGGAAAGACTGCTTTCGCTTGGAGTCTTACATCATACTTTTCTCGGGATCTTCCTGGAGAAACGCCATATGATGTGATCCAATTTTGAGGTGCCGACGACCTTTTCATCAGCGGTTTTTCGGAGGAATACTTACGTACTGCCGAATTTCTTCTTAAAGGGCTTTCTCTGGGGATTTTCCTTAATCCAGGAAAGCAAGGGTATCATCTTCAATGGCGAAGAGTGACATTTGTTGAAGGTTCTTTGGTCTTTCAGAGGTTCAAGTTATCAAAGTGGTCGATTGCCGACTCTGATCTAAAAATACACTGGTGACGAGTTCGTTCAGACACAACATTTCCTGACGAGGAAAGAATTGACAACTCGATTGAGAGAATGGTTATCACTAGGGGACGATACCGACTAGAGTGATAGCGATGCAATATGAAATAAGAATGCAAATCAAAAATGCATGATGTATGTATGTATATGCTGACAAAATTGACTCGACATACAAACTAGTAGATGAACACGACTGGATACTCGGCCACTGCTGGGGACGAAAAAGTACCGCTGGTTCAAAATAGCAATTCCACCTTGCTCTGGAGAAATAGTCCCTGCCGGGAGCCGTTGGTCGTAGTTAAAAAACGTCATTCTGTAAAGCTAAAACAAGTAAGAATTACAAACAAAGGCACAAGGGCTCAAATTTTATTGATAAGATGGAGATCAGCCAAACGCGTGATTCCAAAGAGTATTTACAAAGTTCAGAAAATGGTAATTTACAGGGAAAAGGGCTACGTTGAAACATAACGACCACTATCCTTCTACCAACTTTGAATTCGGGGCATCCTGAGCTTCCGTCGAAGATGACCTTGACTGGAGTTTTCCTCCGATGGATGATGTAACTACTGCTAAGGGACTTGCCTATGTTGAACATAGTTACTTGCCATTATCCCTAATTTTTTCCTGGATTGTACTTTGATGTTTCCAATCCATCGGGATGATGTTTTTCATGTCTCTAACTTTTTCCTGGACCTCCCTTTCGGGTTTTCAATCCACCGAGACGTTTTTTTTTAGTTTAGGCGAAGTATTTCTTGACTACATCAACATTCGTGGGGTAGGCAAATTCCTCTCCGTCCATGGTTGCAAGTCTCAAGGCGCCGCCTGAGAAAGATTTCGTGACCACATAGGGGCCATCATAATTTGGGGTCCATTTGCCCCGAGAATCAGTGAGAAAAGATTGTATCTTCTTGAGCACAAGGTCTCCTTTCCTGAAGATGCGAGGTCGAACCTTTTTGTCAAACGCCTTCTTCATTCTTTGCTGATACAACTGACCGTGTCACAGTGCCATAATTCGCTTCTCTTCGATCAGATTGAGTTCGTCGTGTCGACTTTGACACCACTCAACTTCGGTGAAATTGGCTTCCATCAATACCCAGATTGATGGGATCTCTACTTCTATGGGGAGTACTGCCTCCATGCCATATACTAGAGAGAAAGGGGTAACCCCTGTTGAAATGCGGACAGATGTGCGATAACCGTGAAGAGCAAAGGGTAGCATTTCATGCCAGTCTTTATAGGTTATAACCATCTTTTGAACGATCCTCTTGATGTTCTTGTTAGCCGCTTCTACCGCTCCGTTCATCTTGGGTCAGTAAAGAGATGAGTTATGGTGTTCGATCTTGAACTCTGCGCACAACTCTTTCATCATCTTATTGTTCAAGTTAGATCCATTATTAGTAATGATCTGGCTTGGAACACCATAACGGCAGATGATATTGCTTTTGATAAATCGGACCACCACTTGCCGAGTTACATTAGCGTACGACGCTGCTTCGACCCACTTGGTGAAGTAATCAATGGCGACTAGAATGAACCGATGTCCGTTTGAAGCCTTAGGTTCAATCAAGCCAATTATGTCTATTCCCCATATGGAAAAAGGCCACGGGGAAGAGAGAACTTTGAGATGCGTTGGCGGTACATGGAGTTTGTCGGAGTATATCTGACACTTGTGACACCTTCTCATGTACTTGTAGCAGTCGGATTCCATGGTTAACCAGTAGTACCCTGCTCTTAGAATTTTTCTCGCCATTGTATGTCTGTTGGCATGAGTGCCAAAGGATCCTTCATGAATTTCCTTTATCAGCATGTCTGCCTCTGGTCTGTCGACGCATCGGAGCAAAACCATGTCAAAGTTTCTCTTATAGAGAGTATCACCGCCCAGGAAGAAGCTTCCTGCTAGTCTTCTGAGGGTCTTTCTGTCTTTCCTGGATGCCCCAGGTGGGTACTCTTGTTTCTGAAGGAAGCATTTGATATCGTGATACCAAGGTTTGTCGTCTATGACTGCTTCAATCGCGAAGATGTAGGCGGACCGTTCAAGGCACATTACGTCAATCTTAGGTAAGTCATTCCATCGACCTACGCTAATCATGGAAGAGAGAGTGGCTAAAGCATCAGCCATGTGATTCTCACCACGAGGGATGTGATGAAACTCAACTCTATTGAAGAAGGGTAACAACCCTCTTGCATAGTCTTTGTAAGGAATCAATCCTGATTGGTATGTGTTCCAATCTCCTATGATCTGATTGATAACCAAGGCTGAGTCGCCGTATACGTCCAAGTTCTTGATCCTTAGATCAATTGCTTCTTCGAGACCCATAATACAAGCTTCGTATTCGGCCTCGTTGTTCGTACATTTGAACATAAGTCTGGCAGTGAAAGGAATGTGGGTACCCTGAGGGGTAACAATGATTGCCCCAATTCCGTTTCCGTAATGATTAACTGCTTCGTCAAAGATAAGTCCCCACTGGGAACCTGGTTCTGGCCCTTCGCTGGGTAACGGTTCATTGCAATCTTTCATTTTTAGATACATGACATCTTCGTCTGGGAAGTCAAACTCGATTGATTCCTGATCGTCAATCGGTTGATGAGCCAAATGATCGGCTAAAATACTTCCCTTAACGGCTTTCTGAGCGTGGTACTCTATGTCATATTCTGATAGCAACATCTGCCAACGGGCAATCCTTCCCGTGAGAGCAGGCTTTTCAAATACTTACTTGATTGGATCCATCTCGGAGACCAACCAAGTAGTATGACGAATCATGTACTGACGAAGACGTTTGGCTGCCCAAGCCAAAGCGCAGCAAGTTTTCTCAAGCATCGTGTACCGAGTCTCACAGTCGGTGAACTTCTTGCTCAGATAGTAAATGGCAGACTCCTTCCTTTTGGATTCGTCTTGTTGGCCAAGTACACATCCCATTGAGTCCTCTAGGACTGTGAGGTAAATGATTAGTGGTATTCCTTCCACTGGAGGTGATAGAATCGGCAGATTCAACAGATATTCCTTAATACTGTCGAAGGCAGTTTGGCAGTCTTCTGACCAAACGCAATCCAGGTTTTTTTTCAGTAACCTGAAAATCGGCGCACACGTGGCGGTCATGAGGAATATGAATCTGGAGATGTAGTTCAAACATCCCAGGAATCCTCTGACTTGTTTTTCAGTTTTCGGAGAAGGCATTTCTTGAATAGCCTTGACCTTGTCAGGATCAACTTCAATTCCTTTCTGGCTGACGATGAACCCTAAGAGTTTCCCTGAACGGACACCGAAGGTGCACTTGTTGGGATTCAAGTGGAGTTTGTACTTTCTCAACCGCTCGAATAGTTTTGACAGATGGGTCACATGCTCCTCTTCTGTCTTAGATTTTGCAATCATATCATCGACATATACCTCGATTTCTTTGTGTATCATGTCATGAAACAGAGTAGTCATGGCCCTTTGATAGGTTGCCCCGGCGTTCATCAAACTGAACGGCATTACCTTGTAACAAAAGGTACCTCATGGGGTAATGAACGAAGTTTTCTCCATGTCTTTCGGCGCCATTTTGATTTGATTATAGCCCGAGAATCCATCCATGAAGGGGAAAACTTTAAACTTTGTTGTACTGTCAACCAGCATGTCAATGTGTGGTAAAGGAAAGTCGTCCTTTGGACTTGCCTTGTTCAGATCTCTGTAGTCGACACACATTCTGACCTTTCCGTCCTTTTTAGGAACAGGTACAATGTTGGCTAACCATTGAGGATATTCAGATGTAGCGAGGAAACCTGCGTCAATCTGTTTTCGTACCTCCTCTTTGATTTTGATGGCCATGTCCGGGTGAGTCCGTCTTAACCTTTGTTTTACTGGCGGACATTCCGATCTCAACGGTAAGTGATGTTCCACGATGCTGGTATCCAACCCTGGCATGTCCTGATAGGACCGAGCGAATACATCGGGAAATTCTTTGAGAAGCTTTGTCAAACTCTCTTTGGTAGTTGGACTGAGTAGTGCCCCAATCCTGATTTCTTTTCTCTCTTTTTCTGAACCCAAGTTTACCGTTTCCAACGGCTCTTTGTGAGGTTCAATGGACCTTTCCTCTTGTCCGAGCAATCGGGAGATCTCTTCTGGAATTTCGTTGTCAACTTCTTCTTCAGCCTCAAATACCGGGAACTCAAAGTCGGGAGAAGGCATTGGATCGTATGTTTCAATGGGATGTAAAACAAGCAATTTGTATGACGTGATTTGTGTTTAGAAGAGATAGAGAAAATGCGAGTATGTGCAGTGTATTTCTTTTACTGCTTGTTTTTTATTTTTGAATTGTTTTTTAGGATTACCATTTTCTGAGAAAAGCAAAAGGAGAAAACAACAATTAATGCGGAAATTACAGAACGACGTTATTTTATTAATGAACAAGTCGAATCTTGAAACTACAGCCCTATAAAACAAAACTCTGTCGCTTTGGGCAAAGCGAAGAGGGGAATTTACAGAAAGCGAGCCCTATCAAAACATCTGTTTCACCTGGGCAGGGCGAAAGGTTTAAAGATGGCAATTACTTTGACTGGTGAACAACCTTCGGAACATCGACAACAACCCATTGGCGGCGAACTCCTCGGTGAATCACAAAGTCTGGCACCTTCCTTGATTTGTCTTCAGAAATAATGCTGATTTCTGGTGGAGCAGGATCATTGGAATCTGTCTCCTAGGCAGAGTTGTCGTAGGAGGATTCCTTAGTTGTATTTTGCAGAGTATTTGTGCTCTCAGCTGTATCTCCCCATCCAGTTAGCTGAATATCTTCGAGCCTGATACGAGAGCTTTCGAGAGCAGTGTACTTGACCATATAGTCAAAGTTTCCACTTGGTTGTCCCAAGATGTCCCACACTTCTTTAGAACCGGAGGAGTCATCCCTCTCGATGACGTTGACCTCGGGAAAATCATAGTTGATGAATTCTAGTCCTGCAAACGTTGCGAATTCATCGTCATGTTGAGTAGTTTCTGAATGACCTGTGTGTTGATCCCATGACATGGTGGGGACACAGGTATTCTGCTCAATGATGCCCAGCTGAGTGTCATTACTCGGCTGACTTTCTGGCCCCAAATCTCCTGGGTAAAGTTGCCACATTGGCAGATCATCCATCGGGCCATAGTAGTTGTGGTCAAAGTTGTCTTTCATCAGAGTGTCTTCCTCTAATGAATTTGGTGGAGCACGGAATCCTTCCGGATCACAATCTCCATATATCATTTCGACGTCTGACCTGGGTATAAATCTCAGACTCTGTGCAGGATAGCAAAATGGAGTTTGCGTTTCATCCTGAGACATATAACCGTCCTCGTTAAGATAAGACTTCCATTCCTCATCTGTGTCAAAGGGATCCTCTTCATTGATAACATGGACTGCTTGAGTCACTGGTTGGAGGAAGCCTCCACTATGGAAGAAATTCTGAATGGGATGAAGACTTTCATCGTTGACAGCTGTCTGGGTGCAGGTTGCAGAAAAACCAAGACCCTTCTTTGTTTTATTATCAGTAGGAATGACAAGCTGTCCCCATCCTGTGGTATCGGTACTCTCGACCGCATTGATAACATCTTTGTACGAGGAAATCGAAGTTCCTCCTTCAGATTGATTGTCCTTGCTCACCGACAGTGCTTGGAACTGCGTCCCAATAACCTCCTCGGGTTCTACACAAGTAGATGATGATAAGTTACTCACGAGCAAGGCTTGTTCTCCACAAACCGTGATGAGTTGATCGCCCTTGACGAACTTTAGCTTTTGGTGGAGGGTCGAGGTGACCGCTCCAGCCTGATGTATCCAAGGTCTTCCTAATAAACAACTGTACGTTTCCCAGATGTCCATGACCTGGAAAGTGACTTGGAAAGTGTGAGGACCAATAGTTATGAGAAGATCAACTTCGCCGATAACCGCTTTTCTGGATCCGTCGAACGCTTTGACGACGACCTCGCTGATTCTCATCGGAGGGCCTTTGAATGATAATTGCATCAAAGTGGACTTCGGCATAACATTCAGGGATGACCCTGTGTCTACCAGTACGCTGGCTAAAGCTTCGTCCTGGCAGTTGATTGTGATATTGAGTGCCATGTTATGACGGCGACCCTCTTCAGGTAATTCCTCATCACTAAATCCCAAATTATTGCAGGAAGTGATGTTAGAGACAATGCTATCGAACTGTCTGATGGTTACATCCTGTTCCACAAAGGCTTGCTCCAAGACATTCTGTAGAGCCTCCCTGTGGGCTTCTGAACTGATTAACAGTGATAATACCGAGATCTTTGAAGGAGTCTGTAACAGTTGATCAACAATGTTGTATTCACTCCTTTGTATGAGCTTTAGCATCTCATCATTGTTCTTTGAAAGGTCGGGATCACTGGATTGACCGACTGGTGGATTAGGAACTTCTGCCTGAGGTTCCTTTTCTTTGTTAGGTTCTCCAACTCCTCGGTTGAAGATTCGACCGCTTCGTGTTATACGAATGATGTCTGCAATATTCACGACAGAGGGTAATGGAATTTCCTTTCTATTCTCGATTATTGTTGCACCGTATTTGTAAGGGATCGCCTTAGCTGATTCATACGGTAGTGGTCCTGGTAGATAGATGACTATGGGAACCTTCTGGTTTTTCTGACCATCATAAGTAATCTCGATCCATTCCCGGTTGGGAATTTTAGATTGGTCAAGCAGAGGGATGATGGCACAAACATCTCTAGTCCTCTGATGATTAGAGATGACGACAACGTCCTCAATTTGATCGGCGAGATAGTTCGGCGTCCAGTTGATAGGTCCGGAACTCGGATATGGACGAATCTCTCCACGATCCACCTGACCCTGAAGAGCTGCTCTCACAAGGTAGCACCCTTGGTTACTTTCTGAACAGACTCTACAACAGTCATAATTATGTGGTGGCACCTGGCCACGCCCACTTTGAATAGAATGTAACCTCACTAGGTTAGTTTCCACAGATCGAACATCCTGACTCTGACGCCGAGTAGGATTCCTGTTATTGATACTAATTTGCTGAGTATCTTCATCCATATAGATTGACATCCACCAGTGATTTAACAAGTGCTGAAGTGCCTCCTGGACAAGGGTACAACCTCGATCATTTTCGCAACCTGCTTTACAGCTTTGATAGTCATGTGATATTAGGAATCCGAGTCGGACCTGCTCAGCATGTAACTCTACCAGGTTGGTATTCATCACGCGAATATCAAAAATCTGAACCATATTGATCTGATAAGGGTTCCTATCATGGTAGTCCTGGATCCATCCAAGATCCATCTGACGCTGGAGGGCCCCTTGTATGAAAGAGCATCCCTGTTTGTTTACCGAGCAAGTCAGACAGGAACTGTAATCGTGCCGCGGCAGATTATGGTACTGGCTTTACCTTGAATACATCGCCACCAGGTTGACATTCATCGCACGGATGTCGTGGTTTTGAATGACGTTGTTAGACTCTCCCTCTATCAGGTTGAGTGCAACTTTCTCGTGTTGAGGTAGCGGGTTTGTGAGAACATTAGGATTCGTATCTTTGAAAGATAAGAGCCCGCTCCTAACAAGATTTTGCACGTCAGATTTGAAATTTAGACAATTCTCTATGTTATACCCCGATCCTCCTTGATGATAAGGGCATGTCTGATCCGCTTTAAACCAAAAAGGCGGATTTTCCGATACTGTAAGAGGAGACTTAGTCTAAATGTGCCCCTTAGCCAGTAGTAACGGAAATAGTTCTGTACGATATGGGTATTGGATCAAATCCTTGTGGCCGCGTTGTACGGTTGTTGTTGTACGGAGGACGAGCCTGCTGAAGTGGGTGTTGAGTCCTTTGCTGATTAGGTTGGCTCTGCGCAACCTGAGGTTGATACGTAGAAACAGGCGCGGGATTGACAGCAGGAGTTACCGCTGCTACTGGTTGATAACGTCGCCTTTGATTTCCGAGAGAGATACTCCCAATATTTTGCTCTTTTTTCTTAGGGAGAGCACTACCATATCATTTTGTACTACTTTATGATCCAGCGTCTTTTGCCAAACGTCCTTCTCGGACGGCTTCCTCAAGACGAACTCCCATACCCACCATCTCGGTGAAGTCACTGGGCGCGCTGGCAACCATTCTGTCGTTGTAAAATGAGCTTAAGGTCTTTAAGAAGATCTTTGTCATCTCTTTTTCCTCAAGAGGTGGACAAATTTGGGCGGCAATTTCACGCCATCTCTGAGCGTACTCCTTAAAGGTTTCCTTGTCCTTTTGTGACATTGATCTGAGTTGATCTCTGTCGGGTGCCATGTCCAAATTGTATTTATAATGTTGGACAAAGGCAGTGCCAAGATCTCTGAATGTGCTGATCGTGGCACGGTTTAAACCCATGTACTATTTTAAGGCGGCACCGGTTAAACTATCCTGAAAGTAGTGAATCAGCAGGTCCTGATTCTCAGTCTGAGCTGACATTCGTCGGCGTACATCACCAAGTGACTTTGAGGGCAAGAGTTACCCTTGTATTTTTCAAAGTCGGGCACTTGGAATTTATGCGGAACCTTCACATTGGGGACCAGACAAAGGTCTGCGGCGTCCTTTCTAAATAGATCCTGACCGCGAATGGCTTGCAATTCCTTCTGCATTTCCAAGAGCTGTTCCTGGAATTCATCCATTCGGTCGAACATAGTTTCCTTTTTACCAGAAGGTATCTGTGGAATATGTCTTTCCGGGACAGTGTGCACCACAGGGGGTGGTACCGTAACTACGGCAGTGAATCTTGGCGTTTCCCGAAGTTTGTAACCTTCAGGAGTCTTCAATATGCCTCTGGCATCTTCGCTTTCCCGAAGTTTGAAACCTTCAGGCCCAGTGGCATCTGTTGCGATTCCCTGATCTTCAACGATCGGCGGAACATATCCTTCCGGGATATAGTTCGCAGGCATGCCCCAGGGACGATCTTTCGGCATTTGATACCTAGGATTAAACTTCTCCACTATGGGCGCTGAGGTGATCTCTGAGATCACAGTCCTTTGTAGCTGAGCTTCTGCCATGGCTTGCATGTCGTTACGAAGCTTTCTCATATCCTCTCTCAGAGCGTAGATCTCTTCTTTCAACTCTCTGTTTTCTTCCTCAAGATCATCCATCTTTTTCTGACGACTGGCCCGAGTATTGTATGAATGAGACAGTTTGACTCTAGAACCGAGACACAAATGTGAGATTCGTAGGTAAGGAGAATACGCGATGTGAGAATGATGAAATGCAATGATTATATTAATTGTTTTTTGGTTTAATCAAAATAAACTTCGACAATTAGATTGCAAATATCAAACAGTGGGGAAACCCCGTTTTATTGAATTCAAAGTGAAATTCTGGTACAAATGTGTGATGTTAAGGTGCAATGTCACAACATCAAACTCTGTTGCATGAACAAGACAATAAAAACAGAATATGAACACAATCAATTGTTCACCCAGTTCGGTTCAACCAACCTACATCTGGGGGCATACCAAGCCAGGAAGGAAGTCCACTATTAGTAGTATCAAATTACAGACTCAACAGACCAGTTGACAATCTACCTAATTTAATCCCTACCCAATGACCCTTCTACCTAAGTCCTCCCTAGGTAAGAGACTCCATCTCACTTCCAATCATCTCGATGATGTCTAGCAGCCAACTACACCGTCACTGCATCAACAGCTTGATTTCCTAATCTTTTCTAACACATAGACTTTGGAAGACACACTTCCATGACACCCCTTTGGAGTTGCTTCAAAGCTTCCTCCAAGAACAATACATCTCTTACCTACAGGTTTCGAGATAAACATGATGACCATCCCACAAACCGGGTGGTTCATCAATCAACACAGCCCTTATAATCTACATGATGGCTGGCTTACTAAAACAAGGTTACAATGCTTCTATTTATAACCTATTTCCCAACTGGATTTGGGCCTTCAAATCATATCAAATCTTCTGTCCCAAATCTCCAAAAGATTCTGCTACTAAATAGATCTTCAATTAAATCCTCAATCAAATCTTCAATTAAATCTTCAATTATTAACTCTAAATATTCTCCATATCTTTATGCATTAAATTCAGCTCCACATAATATTTCTAGGTTATTATGTATCTTTTAAATCTTCATTATTCAGCTGCAAGATCTTCTCCAAATATCTGATTTGATTTGAATTTAAAACCAGATTTTATCTTCAAATCTTTTCATATCTTTCAGCCCTAAAAATAGCAACAAGATCTGCTCCACTTCTGATTGCACCAGAATATATCTTTACCAAGATATTCGCCTACAATCTCTCACTCTCTTCAGCAGAATATCTCTCCAATAACAGAAACACGCGCAACACTAATAATACAGCAGACTGATGTTCTGGTATAGTGATGTCAAGACATCGCATGTGACATCACTCATCAGCACTTTAACTCTTCAGCACCTTAACATTCTGCAATACAAAAACCACAACAGAATATATCTTTACCAAGATATTCGCCTACAATCTCTCACTCTCTTCAGCAGAATATCTCTCCAATAACAGAAACACGCGCAGCACTAATAATACAGCAGACTGATGTTCTGGTATAGTGATGTCAAGACATCGTATGTGACATCACTCTTCAGGACTTTAACTCTTCAGCACCTTAACATTCTGCAATACAAAAACCACAACAGATGGTTTTCTGATGTTCTGTCAACTGATGTCAAGACATCATGTATAACATCAGACCACAAAACTGCAACCATGCAACAACAATGATAAGAACCAATGTTATGACATCAGACATATGACATCACCATTGTTCAGCTTTGTTTTACCAAAATTCCAGCCAATACAAGAACTAACAATCTCCCCCTTTGGCTAATTTTGGCTAAAACAATCTCTGCTAACATTAGAGAACCCAGCAGCAACAAAAACCAATAATGCAGAAATCACCTCATCAACATATGGCAAACTCCCCCTCAAACCAAGAACCAGCTCACAGTTGTTCAAACACTCTCCCCCTCAACAGCTGCACCATATCAGAAAAGGCTTCACAGCCACACCTTGGCAACCACTAGGCTAACTCTCCCCCTTTTTAGCCATAATTTGACAAACTCTGAACATAGCAGCAAGCACAAAATTTCAAAAGCAACCTCTGAGTCATCCAACCAATATATTCATACCAGAGCAGACTAATCTCCTACTTCTCTCCCCCTTTGGCCAAACATTGACAAGCATTAGGGTAAACTGTCATGTCCACCATTAACTTCACCAGTAACACACTGTTACAACATCTTGTCTGACATAACACACTCACTGCACTACTTCAACCACGAAAGATCAACTCCCCTATCTAAGATAGCCAGTGCTCCCTTGCAAGAAGATCACCTTAAATGAATGGAAAACATAAGACTCATCTTCATGTCTTCAAGAGCGCACCCTCTGTTCAACACACCAGCTGAACACATTCACATAATGCTTAATCCTCAAACAATCCAAGTACCACACTAGTACAGACAGAAGTTCTCCCTTTATATTTCACAACTGAAGCTCCTTGACTAGCACATCATAACATATGGAGAATCCAGACACAGTCTTCAAACTTCTCCTCATAAGCATATGCACACTTGCTGCAGACTCCATAGACAAGTACTCCCCCTGTCATGGATAACCAATGCTCTAGATGGAGATGAACATTTGAGCACCAGATCTTCACACACTTGCTCTCACTCCTAGAGAACACCTTCAAGTACCCTGACTGGTTTGACACAGCTCGAAATCTCAGATTACTTACAAGCTTTACTGAGATCCAATCTCTTCAAAATTTTCTGATCAAATCACCTCATCTGACACAGTTCCTCTGCCATTACATCCACTAGTGAGGTCTTCAAAAATAGTAGACATGCTTTGCCAGAACATACTACAACAAACCAAGATTAGAATCTCCATATTCTAATCCACAACGTCAGAAACACCTCTTTTGAAATAATGCTCGAGCAATCATCTCCTAAATATAACCATTCTCATCAGGATTCCAATCAATCAATACCTGATCTACTACAGTCTTCTCTACATTCTCCATCCATGGTAGACCTTCTACTTCATCATTCTCCTGTATGACTATGTAGACGATCCTTAGGCATAATGTAGGCACCAAGCTTCTGAACCAGAGCATAATCATCCTTCACCAAGGATATCCAACCAAATAATGTCCTAACACAAGTTAGAACATCTTCCACACACCACGAAATCATCACCATGATTCTTGATATGCTCCACCAACTGGACTTACTATTGCATAGTAATCCATAGAACTAGAGACTTAAACTCTCATCCACCTTCAAGAAGAATAATCTCCTTGAGTCTTCAACTCATCACCCTTCTGCCCAAGAGTAACTTATTCCAAGACAAACCTCAATAATAACCAGCTGCCACACTCTGATTATCTTGATTCTTCGAACCCACTACTGAGATCAACCAATTGCCACAGTTTGATCACCTCAAGCATGAATCCTCATATGAAAACATCCAAATGCCACATTTTGACCTTTTTCACGTTTGTCAGAACTCTCACAAAGATATCCTGATCCACCAAGGAAACCAGATCTTCAAGTCACATGTTCCACTTGCTCAAAAGCAAACACACTTAGACTCCCTAAGCCATGGTTATGTAACATCTTCTCCTTCCTACAGCTCCCGCAAACTGTATGAGACAGCCCTTTTTGAAGCATCCATAACTCCCATTACTGTAGATCACTCCTATCTTAAGCTAATGTCCCACAACACCAGCTGAGACTTCTGATGTTAAGCTAGATGTCAGAACATTATGACATCCAACTGTTGAATTCAGCTCTTCCTTCTGCCACTCAAAAGAACCTCCTCCCTTTGCAGAAACAGATTTCCATGCTCTCATAGACTTGATTCAACAATCAAGTTTGAGTAGACAACCTCCATCCTGCTTAGAAACTCCAAAGACTTCAAATCAACCACATCTGAATCTTCAGAAAATAGGTAATCCAAGACTACCTCATAGCAATACCAAAGACTGCCACTTTCCTTAGTAGAGCCACAGATAACTGCCACTTATCCTCGACCTTCACCACCAGAGCAAGCACCATGCTCCAACCTGATCCAAGCTGAACCATTATGATATATGTATATCTTTTAGCCTTAAACACTTCAGCTTGTCAACAATCTGCCTCTTCTAATCCAAACTTATCCCAGGTAATTTGGATGATGCTCCAAGTACATAGTCTCCAATCCACCCCACCAGATGATCCAACTCAAAGTGATTAACCCTAGAAAATTCTCAATAGTCCTGCACTTTTACCTTAGACATATACATAGTCTCCCGTCAATGTATATTGTCATTAGTTGAAGGCAGACAAATACTCAACCTTTTATCTGGTCTGACACCCTACACTTGAGGCACTAGCTGATCCCTCTTCTGCTAATCCACACCACTGATCACTAACTTTCTTTGGCTGAAATGATGTATCAACATCAGTTCTGACATCAGTCTTCATCACATTACCCACTTCTACGGCTTTGGAAACAACAATCAATCACATAGATCTCTTGCAGGGAACACACGAGAACAAATCAAGCTCAGCTTCTTCCTTGATGAAACTTCTTCCAGATCATGTATTTGCAGAACTACATGTAACATCATAACCAGAAGGATCCTCCTAAGCATAAGAGATAACTTATCAAGATTTTCACTCCCGCATGAAAGCTTTGACAATGATACTCTTTTGCTTTGACTCCACCCTCTTCTTTCATCATCAAGAAGGTTGACACAGCCTTTAATAAGACCTATTCACCTTCTGATCACTTCTATCCCCAACACAAAGATATGAGATAATCTTCAAGTGACTTTGGCATCTCTAACCAAACGGTTGAAGTTGTCTTGTACAAACTACAACATCCTGCTGAGGAGACCAACCCCTAATGTCTTTCCAACAGATACCATGCAGCGGAACACTCAACACCTCCTTGCACAAATCTGAAATGCTCATCCTATGGTTGGTACACACATACAACTCCTTTCAAACAGAATTTGCTCCATGGCCATAAACAAGATTGCAAACAACTGGCTGCTTTGATCAGAAGGAACTTTCAGATATCAGAGAAAAAGTCCTTGACATTTGAGCTTGACCTCCACCAAGACAAATAACCTTTGAACACCTACTCACTTATCCAATGAGTGACACTGTATTGATCATCTCTTGACCAATATACATATCTAAGACATGTTTCTTGAGGGAAACTTCTTAGACACACAACCCAGATGCCTCCTCTTCCAAGCCAGGAGTAGGTTCCAAACAGATGTGATCAACACATTTGTTTAGCCCCCAAGCATCTGTTATGTCACGATTCTGCACAATCTGCTGGTAGGACATAAGTTCTCTTCACACCAAAAGATCCTTTAACACAACCCAGAGATTGACCTTGTAAGGTTGGAGGCAAGAATAAATTGCTTCTAACTTTCTTCAGACCTCTTTTCAACAAGCTCATATAAGAGTTCCTTTATGAGTGGACTTGGGATGAACCACAAGTATCTTTGGCAACTCTAACAAGCTAGTTTAAGATGTCCTCACGTATCACCACACCATGTGATACATCTTCAGTGGAGAACAGAATGTTGCAGCCTTAACAAAAAACCATCAGGAATTTTCCATCAGATAAATATGCAGCGGAACATACACCAGAAAACTCCTCTACAACCTTCAGGCAAAACATAATAACCCTTGCATAAACAAGACACTCCAAGTGCACTAGGTCATCATAAGTCACAACAGCTTTCCTCAGTTTGAACACTTCATTCTCCACTCCAAGGGATCATCAAGTCCAGAACTATCTTCCTTGCTCATGAACCAGAAAGTATCTTCCCAAGATCTCATCCAGAAACAGACAGGATGCCTGCTCTGATACCAACTGAAATTCTGGTACAGATGTGTGATGTTAAGGTGTAATGTCACAACATCAAACTCTGTTGCATGAACAAGACAATAAAAACAGAATATGAACACAATCAATTGTTCACCCAGTTCGGTTCAACCAACCTACATCTGGGGGCATACCAAGCCAGGAAGGAAGTCCACTATTAGTAGTATCAAATTACAGACTCAACAGACCAGTTGACAATCTACCTAATTTAATCCCTACCCAATGACCCTTCTACCTAAGTCCTCCCTAGGTAAGAGACTCCATCTCACTTTCAATCATCTCGATGATGTCTAGCAGTCAACTACACCGTCACTGCATCAACAGCTTGATTTCCTAATCTTTTCTAACACATAGACTTTGGAAGACACACTTCCATAACACCCCTTTGGAGTAGCTTCAAAGCTTCCTCCAAGAACAATACATCTCTTACCTACAGGTTTCGAGATAAACACGATGACCATCCCACAAACCGGGTGGTTCATCAATCAACACAGCCCTTATAATCTACATGATGGCTGGCTTACTAAAACAAGGTTACAATACTTCTATTTATAACCTATTTCCCAACTGGATTTGGGCCTTCAAATCATATCAAATCTTCTGTCCCAAATCTCCAAAAGATTCTGCTACTAAATAGATCTTCAATTAAATCCTCAATCAAATCTTCAATTAAATCTTCAATTATTAACTCTAAATATTCTCCATATCTTTATGCATTAAATTCAGCTCCACATAATATTTCCAGGTTATTATGTATCTTTTAAATCTTCATTATTCAGCTGCAAGATCTTCTCCAAATATCTGATTTGATTTGAATTTAAAACCAGATTTTATCTTCAAATCTTTTCATATCTTTCAGCCCTAAAAATAGCAACAAGATCTGCTCCACTTCTGATTGCACCAGAATATATCTTTACCAAGATATTCGCCTACAATCTCTCACTCTCTTCAGCAGAATATCTCTCCAATAACAGAAACACGCGCAACACTAATAATACAGCAGACTGATGTTCTGGTATAGTGATGTCAAGACATCGCATGTGACATCACTCATCAGCACTTTAACTCTTCAGCACCTTAACATTCTGCAATACAAAAACCACAACAGAATATATCTTTACCAAGATATTCGCCTACAATCTCTCACTCTCTTCAGCAGAATATCTCTCCAATAACAGAAACACGCGCAGCACTAATAATACAGCAGACTGATGTTCTGGTATAGTGATGTCAAGACATCGTATGTGACATCACTCTTCAGCACTTTAACTCTTCAGCACCTTAACATTCTGCAATATAAAAACCACAACAGATGGTTTTCTGATGTTCTGTCAACTGATGTCAAGACATCATGTATAACATCAGACCACAAAACTGCAACCATGCAACAACAATGATAAGAACCAATGTTATGACATCAGACATATGACATCACCATTGTTCAGCTTTGTTTTACCAAAATTCCAGCCAATACAAGAACTAACAATCTCCCCCTTTGGCTAATTTTGGCTAAAACAATCTCTGCTAACATCAGAGAACCCAGCAGCAACAAAAACCAACAATGCAGAAATCACCTCATCAACATATGGCAAACTCCCCCTCAAACCAAGAACCAGCTCACAGCTGTTCAAACACTCTCCCCCTCAACAGCTGCACCATATCAGAAAAGGCTTCACAGCCACACCTTGGCAACCACTAGGCTAACTCTCCCCCTTTTTAGCCATAATTTGACAAACTCTGAACATAGCAGCAAGCACAAAATTTCAAAAGCAACCTCTGAGTCATCCAACCAATATATTCATACCAGAGCAGACTAATCTCCTACTTCTCTCCCCCTTTGGCCAAACATTGACAAGCATTGGGGTAAACTGTCATGTCCACCATTAACTTCACCAGTAACACACTGTTACAACATCTTGTCTGACATAACACACTCACTGCACTACTTCAACCACGAAAGATCAACTCCCCTATCTAAGATAGCCAGTGCTCCCTTGCAAGAAGATCACCTTAAATGAATGGAAAACATAAGACTCATCTTCATGTCTTCAAGAGCGCACCCTCTGTTCAACACACCAGCTGAACACATTCACATAATGCTTAATCCTCAAACAATCCAAGTACCACACTAGTACAGACAGAAGTTCTCCCTTTATATTTCACAACTGAAGCTCCTTGACTAGCACATCATAACATATGGAGAATCCAGACACAGTCTTCAAACTTCTCCTCATAAGCATATGCACACTTGCTGCAGACTCCATAGACAAGTACTCCCCCCTGTCATGGATAACCAATGCTCTAGATGGAGATGAACATTTGAGCACCAGATCTTCACACACTTGCTCTCACTCCTAGAGAACACCTTCAAGTACCCTGACTGGTTTGACACAGCTCGAAATCTCAGATTACTTACAAGCTTTACTGAGATCCAATCTCTTCAAAATTTTCTGATCAAATCACCTCATCTGACACAGTTCCTCTGCCATTACATCCACTAGTGAGGTCTTCAAAAATAGTAGACATGCTTTTCCAGAACATACTACAACAAACCAAGATTAGAATCTCCATATTCTAATCCACAACGTCAGAAACACCTCTTTTGAAATAATGCTCGAGCAATCATCTCCTAAATATAACCATTCTCATCAGGATTCCAATCAATCAATACCTGATCTACTACAGTCTTCTCTACATTCTCCATCCATGGTAGACCTTCTACTTCATCATTCTCCTGTATGACTATGTAGACGATCCTTAGGCATAATGTAGGCACCAAGCTTCTGAACCAGAGCATAATCATCCTTCACCAAGGATATCCAACCAAATAATGTCCCAACACAAGTTAGAACATCTTCCACACACCACGAAATCATCACCATGATTCTTGATATGCTCCACCAACTGGACTTACTATTGCATAGTAATCCATAGAACTAGAGACTTAAACTCTCATCCACCTTCAAGAAGAATAATCTCCTTGAGTCTTCAACTCATCACCCTTCTGCCCAAGAGTAACTTGTTCCAAGACAAACCTCAATAATAACCAGCTGCCACACTCTGATTATCTTGATTCTTCGAACCCACTACTGAGATCAACCAATTGCCACAGTTTGATCACCTCAAGCATGAATCCTCATATGAAAACATCCAAATGCCACATTTTGACCTTTTTCACGTTTGTCAGAACTCTCACAAAGATATCCTGATCCACCAAGGAAACCAGATCTTCAAGTCACATGTTCCACTTGCTCAAAAGCAAACACACTTAGACTCCCTAAGCCATGGTTATGTAACATCTTCTCCTTCCTACAGCTCCCGCAAACTGTATGAGACAGCCCTTTTTGAAGCATCCATAACTCCCATTACTGTAGATCACTCCTATCTTAAGCTAATGTCCCACAACACCAGCTGAGACTTCTGATGTTAAGCTAGATGTCAGAACATTATGACATCCAACTGTTGAATTCAGCTCTTCCTTCTGCCACTCAAAAGAACCTCCTCCCTTTGCAGAAACAGATTTCCATGCTCTCATAGACTTGATTCAACAATCAAGTTTGAGTAGACAACCTCCATCCTGCTTAGAAACTCCAAAGACTTCAAATCAACCACATCTGAATCTTCAGAAAATAGGTAATCCAAGACTACCTCATAGCAATACCAAAGACTGCCACTTTCCTTAGTAGAGCCACAGATAACTGCCACTTATCCTCGACCTTCACCACCAGAGCAAGCACCATGCTCCAACCTGATCCAAGCTGAACCATTATGATATCTGTATATCTTTTAGCCTTAAACACTTCAGCTTGTCAACAATCTGCCTCTTCTAATCCAAACTTATCCCAGGTAATTTGGATGATGCTCCAAGTACATAGTCTCCAATCCACCCCACCAGATGATCCAACTCAAAGTGATTAACCCTAGAAAATTCTCAATAGTCCTGCACTTTTACCTTAGACATATACATAGTCTCCCGTCAATGTATATTGTCATTAGTTGAAGGCAGACAAATACTCAACCTTTTATCTGGTCTGACACCCTACACTTGAGGCACTAGCTGATCCCTCTTCTGCTAATCCACACCACTGATCACTAACTTTCTTTGGCTGGAATGATGTATCAACATCAGTTCTGACATCAGTCTTCATCACATTACCCACTTCTATGGCTTTGGAAACAACAACCAATCACATAGATCTCTTGCAGGGAACACACGAGAACAAATCAAGCTCAGCTTCTTCCTTGATGAAACTTCTTCCAGATCATGTATTTGCAGAACTACATGTAACATCATAACCAGAAGGATCCTCCTAAGCATAAGAGATAACTTATCAAGATTTTCACTCCCGCATGAAAGCTTTGACAATGATACTCTTTTGCTTTGACTCCACCCTCTTCTTTCATCATCAAGAAGGTTGACACAGCCTTCAATAAGACCTATTCACCTTCTGATCACTTCTATCCCCAACACAAAGATATGAGATAATCTTCAAGTGACTTTGGCATCTCTAACCAAACGGTTGAAGTTGTCTTGTACAAACTACAACATCCTGCTGAGGAGACCAACCCCTAATGTCTTTCCAACAGATACCATGCAGCGGAACACTCAACACCTCCTTGCACAAATCTGAAATGCTCATCCTATGGTTGGTACACACATACAACTCCTTTCAAACAGAATTTGCTCCATGGCCATAAACAAGATTGCAAATAACTGGCTGCTTTGATCAGAAGGAACTTTCAGATATCAGAGAAAAAGTCCTTGACATTTGAGCTTGACCTCCACCAAGACAAACAACCTTTGAACACCTACTCACTTATCCAATGAGTGACACTGTATTGATCATCTCTTGACCAATATACATATCTAAGACATGTTTCTTGAGGGAAACTTCTTAGACACACAACCCAGATGCCTTCTCTTCCAAGCCAGGAGTAGGTTCCAAACAGATGTGATCAACACATTTGTTTAGCCCCCAAGCATCTATTATGTCACGATTCTGCACAATCTGCTGGTAGGACATAAGTTCTCTTCACACCAAAAGATCCTTTAACACAACCCAGAGATTGACCTTGTAAGGTTGGAGGCAAGAATAAATTGCTTCTACCTTTCTTCAGACCTCTTTTCAACAAGCTCATATAAGAGTTCCTTTATGAGTGGACTTGGGATGAACCACAAGTATCTTTGGCAACTCTAACAAGCTAGTTTAAGATGTCCTCACGTATCACCACACCATGTGATACATCTTCAGTGGAGAACAGAATGTTGCAGCCTTAACAAAAAACCATCAGGAATTTTCCATCTGATAAATATGCAGCGGAACATACACCAGAAAACTCCTCTACAACCTTCAGGCAAAACATAATAACCCTTGCATAAACAAGAAACTCCAAGTGCACTAGGTCATCATAAGTCACAACAGCTTTCCTCAGTTTGAACACTTCATTCTCCACTCCAAGGGATCATCAAGTCCAGAACTATCTTCCTTGCTCATGAACCAGAAAGTATCTTCCCAAGATCTCATCCAGAAACAGACAGGATGCCTGCTCTGATACCAACTGAAATTCTGGTACAGATGTGTGATGTTAAGGTGTAATGTCACAACATCAAACTCTGTTGCATGAACAAGACAATAAAAACAGAATATGAACACAATCAATTGTTCACCCAGTTCGGTTCAACCAACCTACATCTGGGGGCATACCAAGCCAGGAAGGAAGTCCACTATTAGTAGTATCAAATTACAGACTCAACAGACCAGTTGACAATCTACCTAATTTAATCCCTACCCAATGACCCTTTTACCTAAGTCCTCCCTAGGTAAGAGACTCCATCTCACTTCCAATCATCTCGATGATGTCTAGCAGTCAACTACACCGTCACTGCATCAACAACTTGATTTCCTAATCTTTTCTAACACATAGACTTTGGAAGACACACTTCCATGACACCCCTTTGGAGTTGCTTCAAAGCTTCCTCCAAGAACAATACATCTCTTACCTACAGGTTTCGAGATAAACACGATGACCATCCCACAAACCGGGTGGTTCATCAATCAACACAGCCCTTATAATCTACATGATGGCTGGCTTACTAAAACAAGGTTACAATACTTCTATTTATAACCTATTTCCCAACTGGATTTGGGCCTTCAAATCATATCAAATCTTCTGTCCCAAATCTCCAAAAGATTCTGCTACTAAATAGATCTTCAATTAAATCCTCAATCAAATCTTCAATTAAATCTTCAATTATTAACTCTAAATATTCTCCATATCTTTATGCATTAAATTCAACTCCACATAATATTTCCAGGTTATTATGTATCTTTTAAATCTTCATTATTCAGCTGCAAGATCTTCTCCAAATATCTGATTTGATTTGAATTTAAAACCAGATTTTATCTTCAAATCTTTTCATATCTTTCAGCCCTAAAAATAGCAACAAGATCTGCTCCACTTCTGATTGCACCAGAATATATCTTTACCAAGATATTCGCCTACAATCTCTCACTCTCTTCAGCAGAATATATCTCCAATAACAGAAACACGCGCAGCACTAATAATACAGCAGACTGATGTTCTGGTATAGTGATGTCAAGACATCGCATGTGACATCACTCTTCAGCACTTTAACTCTTCAGCACCTTAACATTCTGCAATACAAAAACCACAACAGATGGTTTTCTGATGTTCTGTCAACTGATGTCAAGACATCATGTATAACATCAGACCACAAAACTGCAACCATGCAACAACAATGATAAGAACCAATGTTATGACATCAGACATATGACATCACCATTGTTCAGCTTTGTTTTACCAAAATTCCATCCAATACAAGAACTAACACAAAGGATTACAAAAATGGAAATACAGTAGATTACAAGGTGCAGAAACAGAAACCTAATCTAGTGGGTCTCGAGAGAACTCGGGTGCTGATTCTGGTACTTCCTTTTCTTTGACCGGGGCTCTTGAGCCGTTGTCGGGTTGTCATTCCTTTGCCAAGTGAAAGGAGCGAGCAAATTCCTTTGGTCATCCTGATTATCCATAACATGTTGCTCTAAAATCTCGATCAGAGCATCTTTCTCTTTCAGTAGTTGTTGTATTTGGATACACTCCACATTGAGGGTGCGGTACTTGTTCTTCCAAGACCTCCTCTCCCGTTGAAATTTGTTGAGAGTAACCTGAAGCTTTTCAATTTCCGTCATGAAGTACATGACAGATTCCCTTGGCGGAAGAATTCTGTAACGAGGATAAGGCATCTTTAGCTTGAGAGCTCTAGTTTGTACCCAATGGAGATAAGGCTCCACCGAGACACAGTCCGGTTTTCCTAGAGACTCTCGTCCTTTCTTATGAACGTTCTTCCAAGCGTGCACTATTTCCATCTTTAGTGCTCTGTCATTCTCTCCTTCCTTGAAGAAAAGACCTTCCAGATGAGCGTTCCGTGGAACATGCCTCATCGGGTATCCAAACTGACGACGAACCAATACCGGATGATAATTGATTCCTCCCTTAGTTCCTATAAGGGGTACGTTGGGGAAGTTTCCACAACGATCAATGATCCTCATTCCATCATAAATCCTATTACACCAATCAATGTCAGAGTTGGTGAGAGACATGATTTTCTGCGACCAGCGTAAGGCACTCTTATTATCCCAAAAAGCAGCAGACTTAGGCAAATGGGAGATAAACCATTTGTAAAGCAAAGGTACACAACATGTGATCTCCCCTCCGCTGTACAAATTCCCTAAGTGTATAGAATGATATGCATCTGCGAGCAAAGTTGGCACAGGGTTTCCAATGAGAAAAACCTTAATGGCGTTGATATCGACGAAGTTATTAATGTTGGGCAACAAAAATAATCCGTAGGTGAGTAAAACAAAGATGCTTTCAAAAGCAGTCTCGTTCCCTATACTAGCGAAGTACATAGCTTTCTTTGTTAAGAACTGGGCTGGCAAACCTTGGATGCCACCCTTGGTAGTCATGTGAGTCTTGACTTCTGACTCATCAAAATGAATTGCTCTTGCAATGGTCAGATCCTTTGGAATTTCTTCCAGTCCATAAAATGGAGCTCGATCAGTAATGTGTAGATCGATCAGATGAGAGTACTCCTTTAACGTTGGTGCTAGCTGGTAATCTGGGAATGTAAAACAATGATAAATCGGATCGTAAAACTGAACGAGCGCATCTATGATTCCCTCAATCACATGGACTCTTAACAGAGGTAGCAGACCTCCGTACTTGGCTCTGAAGGCCTCCTGGGTTGTGATCATTCTCGCCAAACCTCTCAAATCCTCTAGTTTTGGAACCTTGAAGGTGTACTTATGAGTTCTCCTTCTACCGAAATCCATTAGCGTAATCCTTTTCTCTGATATTTGCAATCACGGTCTTAGTTTAATTTGAAAGACAGAGAGACTAGAAGAGAAATTTTTTTGAATGTTTTAATGTTTTTTAAATGAATGCATGAATGCAGCACACAAAAACATAGAAAAAACGTGGGGTCAAAGGGTCGTTGTCATGGAGTCAAGGCTCTACCCATCCCAAAGGTTTACTAATGACTTTTGTACCTGTCTCTCTTCATCATCAACTCTTGTCAAGAAAACACCAGCGGGCCGGGAACCGTGCTAGGTGATGTTTTTTGAAGAGTCCTCAGAAGAGGGTGGCATCGCATGACGACTATTTCCGATAGCCTCTGCACCATTAAAGGGGTTTTCCTAAGTGTATACTCAATCTTTCCACATGCGACATCACACGCATTCCCATTAGTAGAAAAATAAACACGTATAACAATTAGGAAAAACAATATATATATTCGTCCTAAAGTCCTAGACTTTAAAGCTATGAATCCTATGTTCCTGACATAAATGGTTTCCCGGCTGAGTCACCATTCTGTGGTTTCTTTCCAAAGTAAAGGTTTTGACCTAAGATCCTAGTAGAGTCAAAAAGTTTTATCTCAGTGAAATTCCCTTTGAAGGTTTCTACCTAGGAGACAAGAATGAACAAACAATGCACGAGTCGTCCCCAGCAGAGTCGCCATTTTTCTGTAGCGAGTGATTTTTGGATGTGGTTGCGAAGCACGATCGCTCTAGTACTACAACTCGATTCATTTTTTATCCTATTAAAGCTGACGAAGGAAGGGAAATAGATGTCTCCAACTAACCCTGCTTGCATACTGAGGTTAAACAGTCAAAACTGTTGATTTACAGATGCTACAAAGATTCGGGGATTCTCTTAGGTTATTTTGTTCAAAGGGGTGTGTTGAGATGTTAGGACGGACGTTTTTTGATTGATATGTGAAAGTATAGGATCTTGGGTTTTTGTTTAGTGTGCTCGCTAAGATCTTTTCTTTCGATCTTATGCCTACGTATTCCTGTTTACCGAAACAGGGAAATCAGAGCATTCGTAGTTCCTCCCAATGGGTTTTGGTGTCTTGTTCAAAGCCCAAGACGTGAAGCGAAAGGTGATTTGTATCTTGTTCAAAGCCCAATATGTGAAGCTAACAGGTCTCGACTTTAGAGAGAATTTTTCGTCTCTAAAGAAGGGTTTGTCTGTTTGTAAAGGAGAATTACTTTAACCGGGATATGCGAATCCTAGCAATGCCATAATTTCCTTAGAAGGGGTTTTAACCTGAAGGAGAAGACTTTAACTCAGTGTAGAGCAAAGCTATCTTTCCTTAGGAATTTCTCATTCTAAAAGAGAGACAGTGGCATGGATATAGATGATCCAGAGGCTTGCCGCTTACAGCGATTAGATGAAAGGGAAGGAGTTGTTGATGTTTGTGTATACTGTGAACGAGGCACAGCTTTGATGCTAAAAGGTTAATTAGATTAATCAGTGGTTTCCTTATATAAAGCCTAAGAGGAGGCTAATATGTGTCTCGTACAAAGCCCGAGAGAGAGGCTAAAAGGGGTTGACCCAATGAGGGAGTCTTTTATACTCAACAAGAGCGTGTTTTTGTATCTCGTACAAAGCCCGAGATGGAGGCTAAAGATTTTGTTTGGCTCAATAAGAACCTTTTTGTATCTCGTACAAAGCCCAAGATGGAGGCGAAAGGGTGATTGACTCAACGAGGGAGTCTTTTGTGTGTCTCTTACAAAGCCTGAGAGAGAGGTTAAAAGTTGCTTGCTCCGCTGGGGAGAATCTTTTGTATCTCGTACGAAGCCAGAGATGGAGGTGAAAGATTTGTTTGACTCAACGAGGGAGTTTTTTGTGTCTCGTACGAAGCCCGAGAGAGAGGCTGAAAGGTTTGCTATCTCAGTTAAGTGACAGGTCCAATATACTGATTAAGAGAAAATTAGTTCTTATATGAGTAACATTGTACTCATGGATTTGATCTGAGGATCGGGATTGTTCCCTGTTCTTTAAGGAAACGGGGAAATCCGAAGGGTATTGAGACTTTCTGAGTCTACGGTTTCTTCCTATTTAACGACGGGGTCACTTGAGAATGTCTTTGAGACTCAAGGAAAATAGACTGTCCAAGTCTAGAATTTTGTCTTTTGTACTATGCTTTGAGAAACAGTAGTAGACTCTTTGAAATGACTGTTTTATGAACATGACTAAGTTCTGTTCCTATACCTCTAGGAGGTCGTCGGGATAATTTGTACGAAGCCCAAGAGGAGGCTGGAAACTTTTAAGAAGCCGAGAGGTCCTTGTATGAAGCCCAAGAGAAGGCTATCATTCCCGGAGGAAGAGATCATTATACGAATCCTAAGAGGAGGCTGTGAATACTTCTAAGAAGCTGACGGGTCCTTGTACTAAGCCCAAGAGGAGGCGAGGATGCTTTTAAGAAGCCTGTGGGTCCTTGTAGAATGCCCAAGAGGAGGCTGATGCTTTTAAGAAGCCCGTGGGTCCCCAAACCCCGAGAAATTCAAGGCAAGCTATTCACAAGGAATAGATCAAGTCAGGAAAGTTCGAGAATTTGGAAGAAACTCAAAGATGCCATTCACGGAGAATACATTCATCTTTGGGAGTAGAGTTTCTTGACAATTCCTAATGAGGACAGCCGAAGAGAAGACTGTATCTGGTGATCCTATTGGGGATCTAGCTGTCTATTTCTACGAATAAACGAAACAGATTTTCCTAGTACTAGACGTAGTTGCCGGGGAAACTCTAAATATCTATACTATTATTACATAGTTGATATGAGTTTATGAAAGAAGACTTACAGCGAAACAGCCCACAATACAGTTATATGTATAGGAAAGCAGTAAATGAAAGCGTATAAACACATACTCGGTTGTAGAGCTTCCATGCTGTTTGGTTAGTTGTTCAACAAAGAAAGATTGAAAACAACAATATATTCAAAATCAAAGGAGAAAGTGCTTTGAAAAAGAAAGATTTGGGGCTTACAGCTCAAGGAGAGGCCCAAGGTTTTACCGTTGAATTTGTACAGAGGGACTTATACAAGTGACTGTGGCCCAAAAAGGTTTTCTGTACAAAGGGATGGGTCTTACACTCTCTCAAGAGGCCCAAAAAGTTTTAAAGAAAAAGAGTGGGGCTTATAACACGAGGGTAGGCCCAGATGGTTTTTTCGTTTAAAATGGCGATCGCGCCGAGGTTTTCTTTTAACGTAGAGGGACTTATACAATAAGTGAGGCCCAAAATGGTTTTGGTTAAAAGGGGGATTGGGTCTTACACTCTAATAGAGGTCCAAAAGTTTTGAATGGGTCTTATAGCTCGATGAGAGGCCCAGTTTTGGTTTTTCAACGGACGATGATCGCGTCAAACTTTTTGAAATACAACGGGACTTATACAATAAGTGAGGCCCAAAATTAGGTTGTATTTACAAAGGGTTGGGTCTTACACTCTATTAGAGGCCCAAAAAGTGTTTGAAAAAGTTTGATGAGGGTTGAATCAAAGAAACCCTAATTTGTTATTCTTTAAAAGTAAATATTTAAAGAAAATCAAACAAAATATCAAATAAATTTGAATAAACCACTTGTGATTTTGTTAAAGGTTTTGAAAAGTGGAGTTTAATCACAAGGGATATTTAAACTCATTTGGTCTTGATTTTTCAAGATGAATATTCATTTTAAAAATGTTTAAAAAACAAATAAAATGAATTTATTCACAAAAATACTAATTATATTAAATAAATAATATAAACTTAATTTTTTTGTGGAATAAAATATTTCAATATTTTTGTGATTTTTTTGCAAAAAGAACCAATAAAAAATAATTAAAATTGAAAGAGATATTAATTTTTCAAATAATTAACAAAACATGAAAATAGTTGGAAAAATAGCAAAAATGTGGAAAATCATAAAATGGCATGGGTGGGGTTTGAACCCACGACCTCAAGCATACAAGGCGCGCGCCTTACCACTGGGGTGGTGATACATCCATTGCTTGAAACAAAACAACAAATATACAAGTCATGCCTTGGTTTTGGCTTGCCCAAGGCAAGTTTTGGCTCAAAAACATGAAGGTCATAACTTTCTCAATTCTTAATGGTTTGAGACAAAATTTATATGCATCTAGGCCAGAATTTTACAAGGACTCCAATGGTGGTGGTGGTTTTTTCAGATCACACTCTCTCCTCAAAACCCGATAGTGGTTTTGAAAATGGCCTATGATTGCATTTTCTATGCTACACTTTGATACAAGCATGAATTACATGATCAATTGGCACAAACACAACACATATGACATGTATAATAGATGCATACTCAGTGGACTTCAAATCCACACATGTTTTGGTGAGTGCAAATTGAGAGGCTTACCCTTCTTTGGGATTTTGGAGTTTTCTCTGCAATCTGCCAAACTTCTTGCTCCAGATATGATTTTATGCTTTGAACCACCTCAAATGATCCCTTGGATGCTTTTAGGATGATTGGAATCTACTGGTACCTGCAAAAACACAAACAGTCCCTTTCTTGCAAAAGGGGTCAAAAGTGACCAAAATAGCAACTCCCTCAAGTGGTGTTCCAGATGGTGGGAAGCATTTGGGACAGTTCAAGGATGATATTTGGAGTGTGTTTGAGGTTTTATCTGGTTTGGAAAGTGACTGAATCAAGACATGGCTTGAAACATGCAAACAAGTGCTATTTTGAGGTTTTGAGAGGTGACTTTGTGATGTTGTGATTACAGGTCACTTTTGATGGTTTGCACAGCTTATATATGATATATATGAGGTGTGTGTGTGATTAGTTTGAGTGGAATTGCTCTCTAACTCAAAAACTCAGAATTACTTGCTTTGGAAGGCAAATTTGAGGTGAAAGAAGAGATTTTGAGGAAAGCATCTGTTCGATGGCTTTGGTGTACTCAAACTGAACATAATTGAGCTCTATTTATAGTAGAGCAAGTTTGTTTTGGGATCCACAGTGAATGGCAACTGCAGCAGGTGTTTGTTCAATGTTGGCCAATGGAAATGCAAGTCTCCTCTAGCCATTGACTAGAGGTTAGGGCACAGGGCTGTGGTTCCCTTGGTCTTGGATAAGTCTTTACTGATTTCAGATGAGAATGGCTCAGTCCATGCCACCTTGATGTTTCCATTGAATGCTTCAATCCAAATTTGGAGTCTTGTCCCTATTTTGGCCATTCTAGGTTCAACATGCTATTTCTTGTTCCAAAGACTTTGGAGGCTTGACTCAGTGATTGTACCCTTTAGATTCAATCCTCAGATGTGTCCAAGTGGATAGGAGCATCTGAATTTGGCTGATTTTGGCAAATCGAGCCAAAATGCAAATTTTGCCTTGCCTTGACAGATTTCAGCAAGGCAACTTGCCAATGTCATATCTCATGGTGTAAGTTGAATTTGGTAATGTTCTTGGCCATTTTGGAAAGCCCTTACATGATACAACAACTATTTGAACATATTTGGTTTTGATCTCTTTTGAATCCAAGTGAAAAATCCCCCTACATTTGGCAAAAAGTGAGGTAAAATCTGACTTAGTGAAATTTTCACGAAGTGTTGGAATAAAGTGACTTTTCTTGATTTTGATCACTCCATAACTCAAAATCCATGAGGAATTTGGACATAGGTCAGTGTGAAGTTTTTGTAGAGGGTAATGAGATCTTCAAATCAAGATTTGAATGGGGCACAATGGCATTGTGGTTTAGGAGTTATGGTCCTCCAAAGTTGGTGCATTAGTGGCACTTTTTCACGACTTAGAAAAATTTCTAAGTTTTATGGTTACCCCTTTTACAAGTTATCCCACTTTTCTTGATTTTTCTTGATGAATGATGATTCAAATCATACATTAACATCATTTTAGGGCTAAAAATCCATTTTAGTGAAAAATCTCAAAAAGTCAAAGTTGACTTTTGTGCACAGTTGACTTTTTATCAGATGAATTCCAAACTGTGCAATCCTTCAGGAAATCATGTCCTTGACCTAAATCAAAATTGATGGACATGTTCCATTGGTGTCATAGGGAATATTGAATCATGTCTTAGGGTTTGGGAGCATGTTCTGGTCAAAAGTCAAAGTTACAGTTGACTTTTCCCGCAAAACCCTAACTGTGGTGCAGATGAAAATGAAACTTGTTGCTCAAGCTTCTTGGATCAATCCATTGTTCCAAATGGATCAATATGGTATATTAGAGACCCTCAAATCATGTCTTGAGGTCTTGGTTCATGATTTGTCCCAAAAGTCAACTTAGGGGTGAATTAGGTCAAGAAACCATAATTCGTGATTTTTGATGTATGCATCCCCTGAGGCAAAATTGACTTGATGCTTGGGTTCATGATGCCATTTGAAGCATCATAGGTTATGCTTTGAAGCATTGGATCATGCCCAGAGGAAAATTTCCAACTGGAGGCCCTGGTCGACCAAAACCCTAATTTGGTGACACTGTCGATCTTGAAGCTTAATCCACTTAGAAGGGAGCAGCCTTGTGCTTAATCCTTGAAGTGGGAGTCTTCTTGATCCATTGTAGATTCTTGGGAGGTTAGACAAGTTGAAGATCAAGTCATTCCTTGATTGATCCTTTGTCTAAGAGCTCAGAGAGGGCTTGAAACCCTAATTCTGATTGTAGTGGATGCTCAACAACCTTTGAGGAGATTGGTGAGGCATAAAGGTCCATCCATATTGTGATGATGATTTACACAATGATGGGAAATCTTAGTGGTCAAAATTTGGGGTATGACACATAGACATCATGAACTTCACCCTCACCATATCCAAACCTCACCAACTCTTGTTATAACTAACTGACTCAGTTAGTTAACTCAGAAACTCACTTAACCTCACTCACTACACTCAATATCTAACTGTTAACCACATGAGTTAACATCCTAACCCCAACTACATAAGCTGAACACAACGTAATTTGAAAAAACCTTCTCTCATTTTTCACATTTTCACAAACCATTCTCAAGCTTTCTCTCTGAACTCTCTCTCTCTCTCTCTACACGATTTAATCATCCTCTTCATTTACTGCATTTCTATCATCATCATTGGTTCTTCTATGATCAAGAACAAGAGAAGATAAAGTCAATTCATCAAGTGCAGCCTCAGTGCAGTTAGAATTTCGTGTTGTTTTCTTCAAGATCTCCAGTTCCATAAGGATTTATTTCACTCATTCCAAGCTCAAGAACTTAACGAGCATCTCTGGTTTTCTGTTGATCCAAGAGTTCTCCAAGTTTCAGGTTCAATTTTCTCAACTTTTATCTCTTCGAATCCACTTAATTTTAACTTGTTTTTGTTGATTGAAGCTTTCTAGAAGCAATGTAACATATCCGGCTAGTGATAGGCTCACTAGGAGCATAGTTGTGAAACTTAGGGCAAAATGTCTGTGTTCTGTTCTTGATGTGTGTGCATTGTTTGGTAATTCTAAGCTTGGATTCATGATGTGCGTGACTTCATCTTTCGATTGGTACCATTTTTACACGTTTCTGGAAGATTTGAAGGTTACAGGTGGTGGCGTTTCGCCGGAGAAGATGACCGGAGGTCCTTCTCCGGCCGGTGGCATTTATCAGTTAGGGTTTCTAGTTTTAAATCATAGTCGTTTGATTGTTTGCATCGTGTGGTTCTAATCTTGCCAGCACATAAATAAAGAGGGTGCCATTCACCTGACTTCTTTTTTGGTTTCAGTTAATCACATGTGTGTGCGTGCGTGACATCTTTTGTGTTCGTGCATTTTAATTCGGTTGATCTGATTGCTTTTAATATTTGACCATCATGACTTCATCCTATGGCCCTGATTGAATCCCATGTTGACTGCATGTGCACCCTATCACACACAAACACACGCCTTAGTGGACTGAGCTCATATTCCTTTTCACACTCTCCATATTGGGCCCAAACTTTTTTAAACGTGACATTTGCTTTCGCCACACCCCCTGCTCATTTTCATTTCATTTTATTTTCTTTTTGTATATTGGTTCATTTTCTTATTTTAAAAATACTAAAATGCATTAAATAATTCCATAAAAATTCATATAGCATCTTTAGACATTAAAATAATTTTACCTATTTTTTAATTCTAATTTCATGAATTTTAGTTCATAATTTCGTAATTTTCTTTTAATTTCTTTTTGAGTGAACTTCTTCATGAACACTTGAACTTACACATTTTATTTCTCTCGTTTCACACACTGTTTTTCCTCCATTCTTTTTTAATTGATTAAAGGACATCTTGAAGCATCTAAAATAATTTTCATTTGATTTTTAAAGTCATTTTATCATGTGTTTGGATGTGTATCTTTAAGTATTTTTGTGGTGTGTTTCAATGTGCTTTCATGAGGCCTTTTGAGGCATCTTTCTTTTGAGTTTTGCTATGAGGTTTTTTTGCATGTTTTTCTTGTGATTAGTGATGTATATGACCTAATTCCATAATTTTCTCATGTACTTTGATATTTTTTTGATGCCTTGTGATTGGAGTTACATTTGTACACTTTCTTCTACTTCATGCTAACATGTTTTGATGAGGCATTTATGCCACCATTTTGTGATTGTTTGTGCATATTTTATAGGTTATTTGTATGATATTATAGGTCATCCTTGTTTCATTATAGGTCACTTTGACTTGTGTTTCCATTCAATATGAGTTTATGCGCGGTAACTTGAAAGTTTGACATGGTTCCTTCTCTTGTATCTTCTTAAGCTCTACATGTTTCATGTGTGCATTTTTGTATGCCATTTCATACATTCCATTTGCATATCATTAAGGGTATGCCACTGTCCATATGCATTCATTAATCATTCCATATGATATTCATCCTTAACATGTAAATTTGTGCATCTAATTGAAACTTGTTTCTCTCCTTTTCATTCCTTTTCATCTTGTCTTTTCTACTTGGACCATTGCATTTATACTTATATGATTGTCTATATGCATCATAAGACACTCATAGATAATGTATGCTTCTGACCTTAGCATTTCATTAAGCATAAATGCATGTTCACTTTGCATTTCCATTCATCTTCCATCTATTCCTTTCATGGTGCATCTCTTGGATGTTTAAGGCATTATGTGTGCAAAGTTTGGGTGTGTTTGATCTCTTAACCTTAGAGAGCATCCTTTGGATATAGGTTCTGACCTTGAATGATTTTCATCTCTTAGGATCTTTATCCATTGATTCTTAATTTGTTTGATCATTACTTGTTATTCTTTCCTTATTTCACTACTTGTAAATAGTTTTTGAACTAACCTTTTCATGTAGGTGCTAATGGTAAGTAAGTGTGTGGATATGCTTCCACATACACTTCTTTATTTCATTTTCTCTTATCTCTTTTAATCATTCAACTTGTGATCATGATAAGCATTTATATGCTTTCCTTGAATAACTTCTTTCTTCTCCCTTTTGAGGTATAACTCATCTTCTACTTTAGAAGTGAGTTGTTTAATTCACTCTTCTTCTCCTTTCTCTTAGGATTAGGTTTCTTAAACCACATTAACCATAGAAACATCCATGTATGATAAATTTAGGGTTTGAGTCTTAGTCTCCCTCATTAGATTTTACTTTTCTGACCATTTGAGTCTCTCTTCTTCTCATCTCAAGATAACAAAAGCAAAAAAACACTTAATAAAGGCATATCATATATTGTATTTGAGCCTTTCATGTGAGAATAAGATAGTGAGGGGTCTTCTCTCACTTTCTTAGAATGTTTAGCATACTTCCCGTCTTGGGTCGATATGCGAGGCATTCGATCCTACGTGAAAGACTTAAATACAATATGCGTTGTAAACACAAAATAATCAAAACACTTCTGTATAAAAACCACAAAACAAACTCAAACTTTTTTATCCTTCGGGATCGTTAAGTGTCAAACCTCATTTTCAGAAAAGGGTACGTTACTTCCGTCTCGTCGCAAACAGGCATCGACCCTAACTGTCGGACGCGAACTTAACGTCGCTCATAAAAAACAACGACTTCGTTAAGTTGAACTATGACTGCTCTGTTTTCCCCCTTCTGGTTAGATTGAGGATACGTAGGCACGAGACGACGATGTCTTGGCGAGAAACCTCCCCCCTTAGTTCGTGTCCGAACTACGTTGACTCTGACTTTCCTGTTCCCGAGGGAATACGTAGGCCTAGGACTCCGAGGATGTCCTATCGAGTCACTTCCTTTTTCTTTTTTTCTTCGTTTATTCGTTCTTTCCCGTTCTCGTTCCTTCTCCTTTCCCATAGCAGTGGGGCTCCAGACGATGACACCCTTCGATTGAGACAACAAGCGTGGATCCCATCGGGTACGATGGACGCGTGGGGTGCTAACACCTTCCCCTCGCGTAACCGACTCCCGAACCCATTTCTCTTGGTCGCAAGACCGTGTTCTTTCCTTCCCTCAGGTTTACGCAGTGTTTCTTTTCCCTCTCTTGGGACAAATACACATTGCTGGCGACTCTGTTTCCGTGCCACTTTCGTGTTTGTACCATGGATGAAAATCCCGGGAGCGACTGCTGGGGACTCTGCTGGGGATCGAACCCAAAATCTCTGGTTTCCTAAGCGAGTCAATCCTAGCGCTTGTTTGTTTTCTTTCATTGGGTGTTTATTATGGAGCTGTATTTTGCTGTATTTACTATTTAACTGTATTGCTGTTTACTGTATTACTGCTTTACTGTACATTACTGTATTTACCGCATTTTAGCATTTTCATTTCATATACTGTATTATACTATATTGTGCTGTGCTGCTTTGTCTATTTGGCGGGATGGGGTATTCTGAGAGATAGGCCCAATACACAGGCCTGAGTGCACTTATGTTTAGCGTGTTTCATGTCCTCTCACGCTCCATTTCGGTGTGAGGAGGGAATATGAAACACAATCTGGACGTGGTTTTCTCTAGAGAATTTTGCGTTGTGGATCTGCCACAATGGTAGAGCTATCTGGAAGAGCTGTTAAGTCTGGATGACCTTTTAGGATGACCCCTCTTTATTTTGAGGTGAATCAGAGGACGATCTCTTTGTATGGCGATAGCATTGTATCCTTCGGGCTGAATGTGCTATTACCTCTCATTCCGAGATCCGAATTTGAGAATCCTCACTTTCTAGTACATACATGTGAGATTGGGGGGGGGGGGGGGGGGTTGTTTACAGGTGTGCAGGAACCTTTGACCTTCAGCATACCCGGTTTCCTTGTGTGTTCAGGATTTGTTACTGAATCTTTGATCCTGACTGGTTTCTTATTGTTCTCGATTTATTACCGGACCTTTGATCCTGGTTTTGTGTATTTCACCAAATTCAGACTGCAGTACAGTGGGTTCAGCAATATATGTTCAACGTTGATCACATGTCCTTGCATACATATCATCATTTGCATTTTTGCATTTAACCTTCATGTTTATTCATTTGCTGGGTATACTTCCTTTTGATTCCGGTTGACAGTTCCCTTTGCAACTATGGATATTCCAAGAAAGTGCAATGTGCATTACACGTTCTTTGACACCAAGGTGGGTCAGTTACAGAAGATGGTATCTCTTATTACTCCAGATTATGGGAGTATGTTCAGAAAGGCTCATGGAGAGATTTTGACTATGGTTGATGATTTGAATGCTTCAGAAAGAAGTGTTATTCACACTTCCTTGCAGTTTTATGACCCACAGTTAAGGTGCTTCACTTTTTTGGACTTTCAGTTGGCTCCGATGCTAGAAGAATATGCCCTTCTTCTAGGTGTGCCTCTCAAACACCAGATTCCTTTTAACTCTGATATGCGTCCTCCAATGCATGAAGAGATAGCTAAGGTTCTCCATCTGAGCGTACATGTGGTAGAAGATAACCTCGCCACCAAAGGAGGTTTATCTGGCTTTCATTTGGATTTCTTGGTCGCCAAAGCTGAAGAGTGTGCTGCTAAGGCTCAATGGGAAACAGTTTGTGTTATTCTGACCTTGAGCATTTATGAGATTATGTTGTTTGCGGATGAGTCCAAGTTTTTGGACATGAGAGCCATCCATATCTTTGTGCTGAGGAATCCTATACCTAGGCTCTTGGGTGACTTGTATTATTATGTGCATTATAAGAATAAGAAGAAACGAGGGGGATTGGTTCGATGTTGTGCACCTTTGTTTCATAAATGGCTCATGAGACACTTACCTAATTCCGAGGCTTTCCTGGATCCTCATCCTGCAAAGAATTGGGCTAAAAGGATGATTCAGTTGACGGCAAAAGATATTCGTTGGTTTAATCAGAGAACGATGGGTGGGGATTTTATCAGTAGTTGTGGAAGACATCCAAATGTGCCACTCTTGGGAATAAGGGGTTGCATCAACTACAATCCTGTTATTCTAAGGAGACAGTTGGGATTTGCTTTAATAGATCTTCTGAAGGATAGCGAATTAGAAGAATCTTTCTTTTTCCCTGTGAAAGATAATCTTTTGTTGGTAAGGCAAGCGGCCGGAGCCTGGGGCAATTTGCAAACAAAAGGTAAAGTTGTCTTTGGAAAGTGCAATAACGTGTCTTCTCCTCAGTATGATGCATGGTTGAAAAGAAGAGTTCAGATCACTCTTTTGTCGTTCTCTATGGAAGGTCCGTCAGGTCCAGGTGTTGTTGAACCTGTAACCATGATAAGTGTTGTTGAATATGACAAGCTTAAGGCAGAAAAGGACAAGGCAGTCAAGATGAATGAGAAGTTAAGCGAAGGACTCCGAAAGACGCTTTGTGATAAGCGTAAGGTTGAGCATGAAGTTCAAAACTTAATTGAGCGCCATGAGGAAAATGAGAAAAGAATTGCTGAGGACACTGTCTATATTCGCAAGATTAAACAAAATGAGATGGCCTTAAACGAGGCATGCAAGCGTATCAACGAACAATTGGCAAAGTCTGAAAATGCACTTGCCAAAGGGCAGCAGCGATGGGATGAGTTCTCCGAGTGCCGAAGGAAGATTGAAGCAGGAATAAGGGCTGAAAATGATGAGTTGAAAAAGAATTTGAAGAGTAAAGAAAGTGAATTTCTCAAGAAACTTAGTTCAGCTAACCGAGAGATTGAAGAGCTGAAAGTCCGCGCTGGAGTAAAGAAAGTAAAAGATTTAGCTGTTAAAGATCAAATCAGGAAGCTGGAGGAAGCTGTAAAGATAAGGAGTCAGTTGATCAGGAGTCTTACAGAGCGCCCTAATGATCCGGTTACCGAAGCACTTCTCAAGGAGGTTCGAGAAGACTTGTATGGGCTTAGTGTCTGAAGCATTTTCGTTGTTGTTCTGAGAACTCACCATCAGGATTGTTGATGGGTTTTCTTTTGTGTGTATTCATGCTTTCAGTTGTATTTGTTCAGAACAAATTTGTATTTGACAGTTCCACACCTGGTTGTGGGTTTTCATTTATGTTATGGGTATTTTGTTATCGTATTCTTGATTCTATGAGGTGGGTTCTTCGTTAAATTATACAATTGTTCACACACTCACTGGGCTGTATATGATGGATGTTCTGATTCATTACTGTGCACCTCTGATGTTATATCCATGTTAGCAATTGCAGGTGCAGGCGTCATTCCATTTTGGTCAAAACTGGAATCGAAGGAAGGAATGCCTCAAAATGAATAAACATGACATTTGCATTCTTATAAGCATTTTTGCATAACAGGTACTTGTTCCGGTTTTTCCTAATCTTTATTTGGTTTCAGACAGGATAGCTAACCAACCGATTCATCAATATTCTACTCGACTCAACCAGAAAAGAGTAATGGAGCAAATGCAAGCAGAAATGGCCACCATGCAACCCCGTATCACCCAATTCATGGAAATGATGCAAGGAGTCGTACAAGGACAGGAGCAACTCAGAACTCTCATTCAACCTCTCATGGCAAGAGTAGATGACAATGGTGTACTACATGGTGATCTCCAGAACAATGTTATTCCTCCGGGTGGAGGTGCTAATGGACACAATATTCAGAATTGACCTCCGGGCGGAGTTCCATTTCCCACTGTTGTTATCCCTCCGGGCGGAGGAGAGAATGTGGTGATTCCTTCTGTGGTTGGAGGAGGAAACAGTATTCATGCAGTTCATGGCCATCATTTTGATGACCAACAAGACGATGTTTTCTCTGTACCAAGTGGAGATGCTGGTCTCCCAGTTGTTGATGATCAAAGGATTAGAATGATTGAAGAACATCTAAGAGGGGTGGTAAATCAAAATTCTGTGGGAATTGATCTGGATGACCTAGGGCTAGTTCCTGATGTGAGAATTCCTCATAAGTTTCAAGTCCCCACTTTTGAGAAGTACAACGGCACTACTTGCCCCAGGACACATGTTCGGGCATACGCAAGAAAGATGGTTGTGTACTCCCGTGATGAAAAATTGCTAATGCACTTCTTCTAGGACAGCTTGTCTGGAGCATCCCTGGAATGGTATATGCAGCTTGAGAGGAGCCATGTATGCAACTGGAGAAAGATGGTGGAAGCATTTGTGAAACACTATCAATATAATACTGACTTGGCTACCAATCATACACAATTACAAAATATGTCTCAATAGAGTGGTGAAAGCTTTAAGGAGTACGCGCAGAGATGGCGCGAGTTGGCGGCAAGGGTACAACCACCCATGCTGGAGAAGGAAATGTTGAATCTGTTCATGGATACTTTGCCGGGACATTATTATGAAAAACTGTTACCTTGCATGTCGGGCAAGTTTGCTGACTTGATCATGGTTGGGGAGATGTTAGAGGGTGGAATCAAAGTCGGGAAAATTTCGGGTAATGATGGGTCGTCTTCTAGTCAGGGGAAGAAACCATATGCGAATTACAAAAAGAAGGAGGAAACCAATTCTATTTCGTCTTACCGAGGTAAAGGGAAGCAACGCCATAACTATAATCAGCAAGTAGCTTCAGTGACGATTCCTGCAGCGCTTCCACAGCAACAGCAAAATCAGGCACCTCGCCGTTACCCAGCTAGACAAAGGACGGTTGATAGGAATTTTAAAACACCTCCCATGTCGTATTCCCAGTTATTTTAGCATTTGCTACAACTACAGTTAATCCAGAAGAGGACCTTGGCCCCTCTTACAGGTAATCCACCTCCGGGTTATAATCCTAACGCCCACTGCGACTTTTATTCTGGGGCACCCGGACATCACATCGAGGACTGCAAAGCTTTTAAGCATAAAGTCCAAGACTTGGTGGATTCAAAAGCCATCAACTTTTCAAATGACGTGCCGAATGTTATCCAGAATCCAATGCCGAATCATGGCAGGCCAAGGGTTAACGCTGTGTTAGAGGAGAATGAATCTTTGAATCTAGTTATGGATGTGAACGAGTTAAAGACTCCTTTGATGGTGGTAAAAGAGAAATTATTAATGGGTGGAGTGGACCCCGGTTGTGACAAGAATTGTTCAGAATGTATGTTACAGATGAATGGTTGTGGATTGTTGAAGTTAGGAGTTCAAAAGTTGATCGATGAAGGTAGGTTACAGTTTGACAGATGTGACCAACGAAAAGAGGTTATCGACAGTGATATGGCTACTGTCACTATTCCATTCAGGACAATCACAATTTCAGCGGCGGCAAGACCAGTGTCGGTTATAATTACAGGTCTTGGACCCATTCCTTATGAGAGTACCAAGGCCATTCCTTGGAACTATGGGGCAGAAGTTTCCGTTAATGGGTAGAAACAAGAGTTAATTGGAACGTCAGTAGCAAGTTCCAGTCTTGAGGAAGCAGGAGCTATTACCCGAAGTGGCAGAATCTTTACTCCTTCCGATGAACAGGCTGATAGTTCTAGATAGAACAAGGGTAAATAGGCCGTAGATAATTTTGTGCCAACACCGGCAATGACTGACCCTGTAGTGAGGCCAGCTGATAGTCCTTTCTCCGAGAATGTAGAAGAATTCATGAGATTGATTCGAAGAAGTGACTATAAAATTGTGGATCATTTGCATCAGACGCCATCCAAGATATCGATATTATCCTTGTTGTTGTGTTCAGAAGCTCACCGAAACGCATTGTTGAAAGTACTGAATGTCGCTTATGTGCCCCAAGAGATTTCAGTCAATCAACTTGAGGGGGTGATAGCCCATGTTAATGCAGGCAACGGTTTGGGGTTTACTGATGCTGACTTGACTCCAGCTGGGAGAAACCATAACAATGCCTTGCATATTTCTGTTGAGTGTCGTGGGTCGTTGATTTCTCATGTGCTTGTGGATACGGGATCATCTTTAAATGTTTTGCCTAAGAAGGCATTGATGAAGTTGGATACCCGAGGGTTGATATGCACGCCAAGTGATTTGGTGGTGCGCGCATTTGATGGTTCTAAAAGAGCTGTTTTTGGAGAGGTTGTGCTGCCAATTAAGGTTGGCCCGGAGGTCTTTGACGCCACATTCTATATAATGGATATCCAACCCGCTTACAGTTATCTACTTGGTCGGCCGTGGATTCACAGTGCTGGGGCTGTAACGTCTACACTCCATCAGAAGCTGAAGTATATGGTGGATGGACACGTGGTGACAGTTTGCGGAGAGGAGGACATTATGATAAGCCATCTATCTACTTTCAAATATGTGGAGGTAGATGGTGAGATACAGGAAACGTTATGCCAGGCTTTTGAAGCGTTAAAAGTTCATGAAGAAGTTCCTAAGGAGGTTAGCCCATCTGAAGTGGTTAAGCAGCTTACAGTGGTTGATCAGCCGGAGATTTCTATGTCATCCCTCAAAGATGCACAGGCTGTAGTTGAAGCTGGAAGCTCACAAAAATGGGGTCAGATTATCGAGGTACAGAAGAAGCAAGATACCTATGGGTTGGGTTACAAGCCACCCAAGCGTCCTGAAGAGCCTCCGAACATTTATGGCCCAGTTCGTTTTACCAGTGATGGGGTATTCTTTGATAGAGTCAACACTATTGAAGAGGATGGGGACAGTGATTGCGACATGGATAATTGGATTCGCCCCTGCATGCCTGGTCAAAACCCATGCAACTGGTCATCGGAGAGGATCATCCTTGCCTCTGTTTTTCTGTTATGTTTGATCTTACGCTCTGCCCAAGGCGTAGTGACTCTTGTTTGTAGGGCTTGAACATTTCGTATGCTTTTCTTTGTCAATAATAAAGGACTTTTCACATTCAAATATTTCTGATCCCTGTTTTTCTGTTTTATTTTGTGCATAAAATCACATCAAAATGGCAATATGTTTTGTTTGTTGCATACATAATAAAACATGAATCATCTATCATGTAGGTTACCTTGTTCAGATTCCATCCCTCATGATTCGGCTATGGCTCAGTATGATTTAGATAATCCCATATATCAGGCTGAAGAAGAGGCTGAGGAAGACTGTGAACTTCCCGAGGAATTGGCCAGATTGCTAAAACGGGAGGAAAGGGTCATCGTGCCTCATTAGGAGGAGATTGAGATTGTTAATTTAGGAACCGAGGACGCGAAAAAAGAGGTAAAGATTGGGGTTGCTTTGGAAGACAGTGTAAAGAGAAGATTGATTGAAATGCTTCGAAAGTATGTGGATATCTTTGCCTGGTCTTACCAAGACATGCCTGGGCTTGACACTGACATCGTGGTACACCGGTTGCCGCTCAAATAGGGATGTACTCCGGTTAAGCAGAAGTTGAGGAGAACGAAACCTGAGATGTCTGTCAAGATTAAAGAGGAGGTTCAGAAGCAGATAGATGCTGGATTTCTGGCTGTGACAAGTTATCCTCCGTGGGTTGCTAACATTGTGCCTGTACCTAAGAAGGACGGAAAGGTCAGGATGTGTGTTGATTACAGAGATCTGAATAGAGCAAGCCCAAAAGATGATTTCCCGCTCCCTCACATCGACGTGTTAGTAGACAACACTGCTCAATACTCTGTGTTTTCCTTCATGGGTGGATTCTCTGGGTATAACCAAATCAATATGGCCCCAGAGGACATTGAGAAAACGACATTCATAACATCGTGGGGAACATTCTGTTACAAAGTAATGCCCTTTGGATTGAAAAATGTTGGGGCAACTTATCAGCGGGCAACGGTGACTCTCTTTCATGATATGATTCACAAAGAGATCGAAGTATATGTTGATGACATGATTGCGAAGTCACAAATGGAGGAGGAGCATCTGGTGAATCTCCAGAAGCTTTTTGATAGGTTGATAAAGTTCAGACTGAGGTTGAATCCGAACAAGTGTACCTTTGGGGTGAGATCAGGAAAAATACTGAGGTTTATTGTCAGCGAAAGAGGTATCGAGGTTGATCCTGCTAACGTAAAAGCCATACAAGAAATGCCTGAGTCGAGAACAGAAAAAGAGGTTCGTGGTTTTCTAGGGAGGTTGAATTACATTGCTAGGTTCATATCTCATCTTACAGCCACTTGTGAACCAATATTCAAATTGCTGAGAAAAGATCAAGCGGTCAGGTGGAATGAAAATTGTCAAAAGGCGTTCGAAAAAATAAAAGAATATTTGCAGGAACCTCCAGTCCTCGTGCCGCCAGTGCCAGGAAGGCCATTGATTATGTATCTTACGATTCTTGAGAATTCAATGGGGTGTGTGCTCGGTCAACATGACGAGTCAGGTAGAAAAGAACATGCCATATACTACCTGAGTAAAAAATTCACTGATTGTGAGTCGAGGTACTCAATGCTGGAAAAAACATGTTGTGCACTCGCTTGGGAAGCTAAGCGTTTGAGGCAATATATGTTAAACCACACAACCCTCTTGATTTCAAAGATAGATCCGATCAAGTATGTGTTTGAAAAGCAGGCGCTTTCTGGAAGAATAGCCCGCTGGCAGATGGTTCTGACAGAATATGATATTCAGTATGTTTCCCAAAAAGCCATTAAGGGAAGTGTTTTGTCAGAATATCTTGCTAAACAACCAATTGAGGATTATCAACCGATGAAGTTTGAATTTCCTGATGAGCATATTATGTATCTGAAGATGAAAGACTGTGAAGAGCCTCTACCTGATGAAGGGCCAGAAATTGGATCTCAATGGAAGCTGGTTTTTGATGGGGCTGTTAATTCATATGGTAACGGAATCGGGGCAGGCATTACAACTCCGAAAGGTTCTCATATACCTTTCACTGCCCGATTAGCGTTCATATGTACCAACAACGAGGCGGAGTATGAAGCATGCATTATGGGGTTAGAAAAAGCAATTGATTTGAGAATCAAGAACCTCGATGTTTATGGTGATTCCGCGTTGGTAGTTAATCAGATCACAAGTGAATGGGAAACTCGTCAAGCGAACTTGGTGCCTTATAATAACTATGCCAGAAGGTTGCTACCGTTCTTTGACAGAGTCGATTTCCATCATATACCTCAGGCGGAGAATCAGATGGCAGATGTGTTGGAAACGTTATCTTCAATGTATCAGGTGAATCGTTGAAACGAAACTCCTTCGATAAGAATCATGCGTCTGGATAGACCCGCTTTTGTGTTTGCAGTCGAAGGGGTATCAGATGGCAAGCCTTGGTATCATGATATTAAGGTCTTTCTGAAGAGTCAAGAGTATCCGGTTGACGCGTCCACCAAAGATAAGAAAACTCTGAGGAGGTTGGCGGGAAATTTCTTTCTGAATAAAGATGACATGTTATACAAGAGAAATTTTGACATGGTCTTGCTACGTTGTGTTGATGAACACGAGGCAAACCTGTTAATGGAAGAAGTTCATGAAGGTTCTTTCAGTACTCATGCCAATGGGCATGCTATGGCCAGAAAACTGCTGAGAGCGGGGTATTATTGGATGACTATGGAATCTGATTTTTTCAAATACGCCCGAAAATGTCATAAATGCCAGATTTATGGTGATAAGGTGCGTGTGCCGCCTACTCCTCTGAATGTTTTGTCATCACCTTGGCCTTTTTCCATGTGGGGCATTGATATGATCGGAAAGATTGAACCTACTGCTTCCAATGGGCATCGTTTCATTTTGGTCGCCATCGATTACTTCACGAAGTGGGTAGAAGCAGCCTCATTTGCTAAAGTCACCAGACAAGTGGTAGCCAGATTTATCAAGAAGGACATCATCTGCCGGTATGGAGTCCTGGAGAGAATCATTACTGATAATGGTTCGAATTTGAATAACAAGATGATGAAGGAGCTATGTCAGAGCTTTAAGATCGAACATCACAATTCTTCTCCCTACCGTCCGAAGATGAATGGGGCTGTCGAAGCAGCGAATAAGAACATCAAGAAGATTATGCAGAAAATAGTAGGGACCTATAAAGACTGGCATGAGATGTTGTCTTATGCTTTACACGGTTATCGTACTTCGGTACGCACATCAACTGGGGCAACTCCTTTCTCATTGGTATATGGTATGGAAGCAGTTCTACCATTAGAGGTTGAGATTCCTTCTTTAAGAATCCTGGCAGGCGTGAAGCTTGATGAAGTTGAGTGGGTACGTTCTCGATTGAATCAGCTGAACTTAATCGAGGAAAAGAGATTGGCAGCCATTGCGCATGGTCGATTGTATCAGAGCAGGATGAAGAAAGCATTTGATCAAAAGGTGCGTCCTCGGTGCTTTCAGGCTAGTGAATTGGTTTTGAAAAGGATCCTTCCTCCTCAAACAGATCACAGGGGCAAATGGACTCCAAATTACGAAGGTCCATACGTAGTAAGACAGGTTTTCTCTGGCGGAGCCTAATTACTCTCAACTATGGATGGTGAAGATTTTACATCCCTTGTGAACGCAGACGTAGTCAAAAAATACTTTGCATAAAAGAGACCCGTTGGACATAAAAAGAAGATCCAGGCAAAAAAGGGGCATCCCGACGAACCATAAAAAGAAAAGGTTCGGGCAAAAGTTAGGGATAAAAAAAGAAAAAAGAATAAACCTGCAAAGTTGAAAACCTGACAAGGAAACTTTGGCAAAAATGGGTATCCCGGTGGATTGAAAACCCGTAAAGGGCGATCCAGGCAAAAGTTAGGGATTTGAAAGCAAGAGGCTGTGGTCTGCGTTCGATATGTGAACACTTGTGATGCATGGGAATCTCGAAGGAAAGGAATCAGCCCAGTCAACCTCTTCGAAGGTCAAAACATATGCGGATAAGCGAGACATACGAGTCATAGTTGAATCGAATCATGGTTGATAGCTGTTCCCCCACATTTCCAACATGTGTATTTTCTTTTACTTTCTTGCGCAATTACCTCTTTTCAGGAATTGCCTCCGAATGTAAATGCCTATTTACAGACCAATTCATTCAATAAAATTTTCACTTCAGTGAAAGAGCTTTCCATTTTTGTTTTATTTTTACTGTTTTGTTTGTGAAAAGTCCGATATTTTGATAAGACATTGCATGCAAAATGTTAAGCTTTGCGAAGCATGTCAGAAAACAGTGGAAGTTGCTCATGAAATAGTCATTAGGATGATAGTCTGGATAGCCATTTTGCATTGTCTGTTGATTTTGTATGCAGGGTAGCAGGATTTCTCCCCAGTAGAGTTACTCTCTTCAGCATCTGAAAGATCATCATCCTCAGCAGAGCTTACTCTTCCCTGTAAGCGTACGAAAGATTGTGTCCCCAACTGAAGTCATGGTTGATCTATTACTCCCTGGCAAGTAGTCAGGAGTGGATTGTTTCAAGGCCCAAAAATGTATGTTTCACTAGCAGCTGTGTACTCTAATCCCCAGCAGGGTAAGGTGAATCTTTTCCTCAGCAGAAATTACCTTCCCCAGGCAGAATACAGAGGCTTACTTCCCCAGCCAGCGTGGTGGTTGGTCCATTACTCTCTTAGCAAATAGCCAGAAGTTGATACGTCTGTATCCCCAGCACGAGACTGGTGGAGTATCTTTTTTGGACAAAGGTGTTATTTCCCCATAGAGTCTGAACACCTATCTTCCTCGGCTAATCAGGAAATGTTTTCTCACCAACAATGGTTTGGTCTGATCCCCAGCAGAGGATTAATCTTGGTGGTATCCCCTAGCAGAGCTGATGTTATTAATCAACATTCCCCAAGCAGATTTGTTGGTGTTGGCTGATATTCCCCGGCAGGATAAAGGTAAGAGCATCTCCCAACAGCAGGGCAAGTTCAGTAATACCCCAAGCAGGATTCGGTATTATGGCCTTGTTCTCCTAAGCAGAGTGTGGTGGTGATCCTCTCGGTGGTTTGTTCAACGGCATTTGATATCCCTAGCAGGTCTTAAGTCTAATTGTTATTAGTATTCTTTCAGATTTAGGTAGAAATCATTGGTAATCCTCAGCGGAGAACATTTCTCTTTGGGCTCCATTTGCAATATCCATCCATCTCCAACAAAGTGGAATTTCTCTCGGAGTTTTCATCTCCAGCAGAGTTGGTGACCAGGAAGTCGTTCAGTGAGATCTTCCCCAGCAGGGTTTTATTCTCGGAGACCATCTAGTTTGTCATCCCAGTGGAGCTGCTTTGGTCTTCAGCATTTATTTTGCTGAGACATTTCTTTTGCATTGCATAAGCATCCTTGCATGGCATCCTCCCAGATGCATTGCATTTCCATTTCGTATGGAGCATTACGCCATAGAAACTCAAACATATGCATTCGAAGCATAAGCCAGGTTTGATATCTTTTACCATTATCTTTCCCCAGCAGAAAGAGATATAATTCAGGAGATGTTGTTTAACATTACACCGCAACCAGTGGGTCTTTCTTATTGTTGTTCCTTCTGGTATTCCCCTACAGAGTTTTCTGTGTAGATTTCTGTTCCCCCAGCGGAGTCATCTTCTTTTCAGGTCGTAAGTCCGTTGATTCTACTTCCTGTGCATTTGCGGCTGTTATCCCAACTTTTGGTTGGTATTCCCTTTGTTTTCCCAACTTTTGGTTGGTATTCTCTGCTCTCACTCAATATTGGTTAGCTTCCCTCATTCCAACTTTTGGTTGGTATCCTTTCTTTATCCCAACTCTTGGTTGGTCTCTTTTGTTGAGTTCGCCTTTGGTCGGCGTTCTTATTTATCCCTCATTCCAACTTTTGGTTGGTATCCTTCGTTATCCCAACTTTTGGTTGGTCTTGCTTATTGTTGAGTTTTCCTTTGGTCGACGTCCTCGGTATCCCAACTTTTGGTTGGTATCCTTTGCTTCATTCCACCTTTTGGTTGGTATCTTTCGTTCATCCCAACTTTTGGTTGGTATTGCTTGTTGTGAGTACGCCTTTGGTCGGCGTCCTCGGTATTCCAACTGTTGGTTGGTATTCCCTTTCTTTAACCCAACTTTTGGTTGGTCTCTTTTATTGAGTTCGTCTTTGGTCGGCGTCCTCGTTATTCCAACTTTTGGTTGGTACCCTTCCTTTATTCCAACTTTTGGTTGGTATCCTTCGCTATCCCAACTTTTGGTTGGTCTTGCTTATTGTGAGTGCGCCTTTGGTCGGCGTCCTCGGTATCCCAACTTTTGGTTGGTATCCTTTGCTTAATTCCAACTTTTGGTTGGTATCCTTCGTTTATCCCAACATTTGGTTGGTCTTGCTTGTTGTGAGTACGCTTTTGGTCGGCGTCCTCGTTATTCCAACTTTTGGTTGGTACCCTTCCTTTATTCCAACTTTTGGTTGGTATCCTTCGTTATCCCAACTTTTGGTTGGTCTTACTTATTGTGAGTGCGCCTTTGGTCGGCGTCCTCGGTATCCCAACTTTTGGTTGGTATTCCCTTTCTTTATCCCAACTTTTGGTTGGTCTCTTTTGTTGAGTTCGTCTTTGGTCGGCGTTCTTATCTATCCTAACTTTTGGTTAGTATCTCTTATCCCAACTATTGGTTGGTATTCTCTCGTTATTCCAACTTTTGGTTGGTACCCTTCGCTCATCCCAACTTTTGGTTGGTATCCTTTGCTTCTGAGTCCACCTTCGGTTGGCGGGCACTTTATTTTGTATCTCCCCCACAGGTTGCAAATTTCCAGGTTATTTTGGTATTCAAACCCCGTGTATCCCGATTGTCTGAAAGTCGTCGCTATCATACCCTCGGATCCAAGAAGTTTGAATAGAGGTAGTTGTAACACCTTAAAATTTTCCCTCTTGTTGTTTCCTAGCTTATGCTTCATTGCATTTACATTTATACCTCATTTCATCTCATATAGCATGCATGTTGCATAAGGGCATATGATCAGTGGATTGCAGAGCATTGACTATCCCAGGCCATAGAATAAGAGCCAAGGGTCTCCCAATAAGTCTCAAGGGTCTCTTACATCTCACATGATCTCAATTTATCCCACAAGTCATGGGAAGATGGGAATTCATCAAGAAAATTGGACAGTGCATCATCTCTTATCAAACAGTCCAAATTAGGGTTTGTGATCCAAGCATTCTCCTGATTAAATTTTGGTTCAAACTTGATCTCAATGTTTTCTACATGATGTCAAGTATCTAAGGATGAAATATTGGCCATTGGTTCATTTCAGAAGAGGTTTAATTGGTCAGTTGCTTGAGAATCAAGAAATTGGGGGAAAAAGTCAACTGTGCGGTGAAAAAAGTCAACTCCTGACTTTTCAAGGTCAAATTCATGAAATTCAAGTCACATATGTTCATTGGACAAGATTTGATCAAGAAATGATGGAAGAATCATGTAAAATCAAGAAATGTACAAATTTTCCATTTTTAGAAACTTAGGGTTTCCAAAAATGGCAAGTTTGGACCATTTTGCACTACACTTTAAGGCATTCTTTCTCCAAGATAAAAGCTCCAAACTTCAGGCCCAAGTTGAGCCAATTAAACATCACACTCTAAGCTTCAAATCCATATAAAGAACTCTTCCACTGGATCAAAATTGAGGGAGTTATGATCAATCAAAGTTTGGTAAAATCAAGGCAAAAAACAAGTCATGGCAAGGCAAGCTCAGGCCTCCAGGCCATAATTTCATCAAACACTTGGTGTGCCAAATGTCAAGCCATTTTTCTCATTGAAGGAAGCTTCAAATGAAAAAATGTTGAACATCAAAGTTGTTCATCTCAATGTCCTCTGCAACTTTAGTGTTGGACATTTTTTCTATTTGAACAAGTTATGAATGAGTTATAGTGGTCCAAAGTTGGAGGGTGTCACACTGAATTTTCACAAGCCCATAGCCATGCATGTCATGCAGCTTGCCACGCCCTTAATGTTGTTTGGATCCCTTGTGTTCTAAGCAATTTTTCACCACTTTAGAGGCATTATTTTACTTGGAATCAAACATCAACATTGTTCTATGATGTGTCCTTAATCCAATCACATCAAAAACTCACCAAATCATCCACCATACATAGAAAAATTCATCCCTAAACATCCATAGTTTCCACTGATTGTTTTAATTCCAAGATTGGAATGTTGTGACATTGTTGTTGATGTTAAAACACAGCCATGCGCATGCTTCACACCATCCACTCTTTACCCCTTTAAGCCAAACACATGAACCTTACATGCATTGTATACACCATCCATCATACATAAAAGAGGAAAGTGGAAAGCTTGTTCACTAAGTTTCTGCAGCATAACATCATCAACACCATTCATTCTAATCACCACCATAGACATCATGAACTTCACCCTCACCATATCCAAACCTCACCAACTCATGTTATAACAAACTGACTCAATTAGTTAACTCAGAAACTCACTTAACCTCACTCACTAAACTCAATGTCTAACTGTTAACCACATGAGTTAACATCCTAACCCCAACTACATAAGCTGAACACAACGCAATTTGAAAAAACTCTCTCTCATTTTTCACATTTTCACAAACCATTCTCAAGCTTTCTCTCTGAACTCTCTCTCTCACTCTACAAGATTTAATCATCCTCTTCATCTACTGCATTTCTATCATCATCATTGGTTCATCTATGATCAAGAACAAGAGAAGATAAAGTCAATTCATCAAGTGCAGCCTCAGTGCAGTTAGAATTTCATGTTGTTTTCTTCAAGATCTCCAGTTCCATAAGCATTTATTTCGCTCATTCCAAGCTCAAGAACTTAACGAGCATCTCTGGTTTTCTGTTGATCCAAGAGTTCTCCAAGTTTCAGGTTCAATTTCCTCAAATTTTATTGCTTCAAATCCACTTAATTTTAACTTGTTTTTGTTGATTGAAGCTTGCTAGAAGCAATGTAACATATCTGGCTAGTGATAGGTGTAACACCCCACTTTCCCAATTTAAAATAAAATACAAAATTACACTTAAAATCAGAGTTTTTCACCAAGAGTGGAATGTCACATCATCAAAACCAATATAAACTCTTTATTGTATTAAATTAGCTAAAGAATCAGCGAAAATGATTATTTAGTTCAATTCACGGCCATCTGCCCAAATACACCAATATTGTCCTTAAAACAAGGTTCTCCATAAAATAATTCAACAACATGGAATACGTAACAAAGAATGTAAATAAAATCAAACAACTACAAAAATATCCCGGTATCCCGTGTTACGTATCAGAGCACTCCTATGGACTCGATCAACAACACCAATATCCAAGCTATCTAAGTACCTGGATTATCTGTACTTCCGAAGAAGCACAGACACAACAATAAGAAAGGGGTGAGAAATCACGTTCAAATATTATAAGTGAATATATACATGATAACAAGGTAGCATTCTAATATATCAATCAACAACACATCAACATGACCTACTGTCCAATATCACCAACAACATCAAATAGTAATGTAATGTAACTCAACACCATGCATGCAGTACCGACTCATTGGTTCATTCAATCAAACCCGGATAGATCACATACACCTCTACTTGGCAATGATCTATCCCCACCATTCTCCATATAGGAGTACGGATAAATCGCATACACTCCTCCTGAGCAGCGATCCATCCCACCAATCACCATGAAAATGCATGACATATGATGCACAATAACACATGTATAATATCAGAAACACATGTACACGATCCTCCTGATCACACCTTAACATAACATCAACACCATCATTACACAATTGTTCCATGCACACCAAACATCTAAATTATTAGTTAATCCCTTAAAATTATTAAAATTATTATTTCCATCTCCAATGTTTTATTTCTCAGCACCTGGCACATATTCCCAACCTCTCAAGAAACCGAATCGGACGCGAAAACGGGAAAGAAATCACGAAACGGTAAAACTCTGCAACTTCGCAGGCCATACGCGTATTGCCCCATGTCATACGCGTATTTCCAGCTCACTCGCTCAACCCTTACGCGTATTGACTCCCCTCATACGCGTATTCCCTCACAATTCCCAAGTCCTTACGAGTATTGCCTTATGCCGTACGCGTACGGACAGAGACGTTTTCTCACTGAATTTCCCAAATTCCAACACCATACGCGTATGGCCTTCCTATTACGCGTACTACCTAGATCCCATACGCGTATTGCTGCGTATCATGCCACTCCATACGCGTATCTCCCACCTGATACGCGTATCGCCAGATCTGTTACGCATTTCGCTAGCAGCCTCACTATTCTGCATTCTGCTACAATTTCCACACTTCTTCACTTCCAACCAGGCCTATAATCGTTTCTACACTGATTTTAGGTTCAATTTTCATCTTTACACTGGCATCCTATGATTACTACATCAATTATGGATCCAACCCTTCGAATCGTTCTTCCAAAATAGGAACAATACACCACATACCAGATCAGATTCAAACACCACAATATTATCAACAAGAAATTCAGAAAAATACATATCAACACATGTACGAATTCAGAATTAAATCAGACATACTCTACAATTCATCACAACACATTCATGGATATGAAACCCTACGGGATTAAGGAATTCCCACTACCCTATCATGATTAAATCACCAATATTTAACAGTTCCCCCCCCCCCCCCCTTTACCTCGAATCTCTATAGAAAATCTGGACAATTGGGAAAGAAGATCAAGCCCTAGCACACCTTGTTCTTTCTTTTCTCTTGGTTCTCTATTCTTCGTTAAACGTGCCAAAACCTTCCTATTTCCTTGAACCTCTCTTAATTCTCTTAATTCCTTATTTTAATTAATTCCAAATAATAATAAAAGTAATAACAATAATAATAATAATAATAATAATAATAATAATAATAATAATAATATTTCTATTATTAATGAAATTATGATTATTATTTAATTATGTTTCTATTATCATTAGTCTAAGGTTTTATTCCAATAATCTACCTTCTAAGCCAAGGTCAACAAGTAAACGCACTCAGACACTCTCCCAAACAAGGACACACTTAAAGATTAATACAAGATGACTAAATAATTAAAATGGGTGTTACAACTCTCCCCCACTTAAATTATTTTCGTCCTCGAAAATTACCTGAGGGAAACAACTCTGGATATGACTCTCGCATCCTGCTTTCCAATTCCCAGGTCACACTGCCTCCTGCAGCACCTCCCCAAGCTACTCTCACCAGAGGTATCTCCTTCCCTCTGAGTTGCTTCATCTTACGGTCTTCGATCCTCAACGGCATCGTCTCTACAGTAAGATTCTCCCTGATCTGAACTTTGTCTCTCTGAATCACATGAGACAGATCCGAAACATACTTTCGAAGTTGCGACACATGAAACACGTCATGCAAGTTCGAAAGCTTCGGTGGCAATGCCACTCTATAAGCAACTGTACCAACTCTCTGCAAGATTTGATACGGTCCAATAAACCTAGGATCCAACTTCTTAGATTTCAAAGCACGACCCACACCGGTCACTGGGTTAACTCTTAGGAATACGTGGTCACCTTCACTGAATTCCAATTCCTTCCTCCGATTATCATGATAACTTTTCTGTCTACTCTGAGACGCTTTCATCTTCTCCCGGATCATCTGAATTGTCTCAGTCGTTTGTTGCACAATTTCGGGTCCAAGCACCACATTCTCACCTGTTTCATACCAACACAGAGGTGTCCTACACCTCCTACCATACAAAGCTTCGAAAGGCGCCATTCCGATGCTAGAATGGTAACTATTGTTGTACGTGAACTCAATCAATGGAAAATGAGTATCCCACGCACCACCCTTTTCCAATACACAGGCTCTCAGCAAATCCTCCAATGACTGAATGGTCCTCTCTAACTGACCATTGGCCTATGGATGATAAGCCGAGCTCAACTTCAGCTTAGAACCCAAGGCTTCCTGCAGACTCCTCCAAAATTCTGAAGTAAACCTCAGATCTCTATCTGACACTATGCTCGACGGAACACCATGCAACTTCACAATTATCCTGATATAAATTTCTGCCAGCTTTGACAACGGAAAACTGATGTTAATTGGTATAAAATGTGCGGACTTCGTAAGTCGATCCACCACTACCCAAATAGCATCAAAGCCTCTTGCCGTATCCGGCAAACCAGTCACAAAATCCATAGCAATACTGTCCCACTTCTATTCAGGAATCTCTAACGGTTGCATCAACCCAGAAGGTTTCTCCGCCCCGCCCTCACGTTTTTGTTGGGTGGGCATAGGTTTTAGGCCCGCATCATCAACTATGATCGCCCTGCCCCGCCCCGTTTTTTTGCGGGCATTTGCGCGGCGGGCCTAAACGGGGCGGGCATGCCCGTTTGCCACCCCTACACTCCACCCTATGTAGGGATCACATATTCTAAGTAAACTCAACAATTTCATTCCTATTATCTTAATTTCAAAATTCGTACGCATCTATTCTACATTAAATCACTACGTCAGAGAGACACTCTCATTTTTGTCAAAAATATGTCTTGATTTTAGTCTCTTGATTAACTTGTGTATTTTCTGTGTTTCCTTATAATGGAGAAAAAAGTTCTGAATTTTAATCTCCTAAACCCATGACAGTATTTTACATCTTTAGACAGTAAGTTAGAAAATTTTGACATTTTTTAATAAACTTTACATTATAATTAATTATAAATAAATCCCACAATAAACCATACACATTTGTAATTCAATAATAAGATCAAATATTCAAACAAAAATGTTGGTGAACCATATATTAGTTTTCGAAAATTACAACGAACCATAATACAAAATTTCTAAATGTTAATATCAAAATACAAAATAAAAGATAACTAATGCATATATATGACACATTTCTTCCTCTTCTGCCTCCTGTATTGCAACACATGTCGTTCATCTGCTAAGATGGTCTGTAAAGTGGTCATCTGAGGAATGTTTTCCTCAAACTCACCCTTAGATATGGCCTCTCTCCCAATAGCCACAATACGGTGACATATCAACAACACTTCAACGACATGACCCGCCCTTTCCTTCTCGTCTTCTAAGATCTTCTAATGAACGGGAATTGGGGACTTCCTTCTGCAAATAAAGATACACGGGGGTGCAGAAAAGTAATAGCCAAAAGAAAAATCTAGCCCAAAGCCCTTAAATCACCAAGAAGGCTAACTAGCGCAACCCTAATTGATTGGAGAAACTTGGCGCTCATATTTTCATATCATATCCAAGCTAAATGTGTGCTCCAAGGCAACCATATCCTAGCATTAATGATAAACGCTCAAAATGATTTTCATATCACCATTTTTGGAATGATTTTGATATGGTTTTCAATATGAACAATCAACATTGATTATATTCAAGAGTTACACACCTAGAACCGGCATGAGTCACTCTATAAATAGGTACTCATTCTTCACTATATTTTCATCTCAAACACTCTTCTTTTTAGCATTTTTTGTGTGAGTTTTCTCTCTTTCCATAAGTACCATCATGACCTCATTAAGCCACAAGTCTGGAGGTGTCCAAAAGATAGATGTCTTCACCAATGGTATAATCAATGGAAAGTAAGAAGAGAAGATAATAATCATGAGGAGTCACAAACCATACTCTCAAATTCGTCAAGCCTCTCTGAAGGATTTCTTCACAAAGGTACCCGATAGAACCTTCCCAAATCTTGTAAGAGAATTTTACTAAAACTTGTAGATTATAGGAACATCCTTGGGACCATTAGTTAGAGGAGTGGAAATAGATATCCACAAGGATAATTCTTGTTGAATTTTTGAGCTACCCATTGAAGGAACACCCTACACCTATGAGGGACCCTTAGGTTTTAAGAGCTGCAAACTCTCCGCATCCCTAAACAACCTTGTTAACAATCCCATTGAAAAAATAAAATTCTCCTTCAAATCATCCATTTAAAACCAAAGTTTCACATCATCCACTACCTTCAAACTAGAATCATCTTTCCAAGAAATGTTAACCATAATTATTCCATTAGAGAAGATGTTGTACCCCTCTGGTTGTTAACCCAAGAAGTTCCAACAAATTGGGTAGAAGGAATTTTCACCACATGATTCGCTCCAAAGAGGACCAATCAATATGACTTCCTTATGGAGCAATGATCACCAAACTCTTAGCAACCTTCAACATTGATATCATGGATGAAGGTGTAGACTCAACGACCCATAGGATCAACTACACATCTCTCAGAGAGATAAAGGTCCACATCAAACATGGCGAATTAAGGGATGACCCAATAACTCAAGAAGAAGACCTTGAAGAGGAAGAAAACATATCAATCAACAAAGACTTTGAGATTTGTCAAAGCATAGCCCAAGATGTGGAAAAACTTTAAAGGATCATCAAAAGGAATTATGATGCTTATGGAAAATAATGATTTCTCTTATGTGTTTAGTTTCTAACCCTAAGAGCACAGTATGAGGAACTAAACATCTGAAAAAGAGTCAAAAGACGACCAGGAAAAATAGTACACCATCCTAACCACCTAAAAATCTTATACCAAACAGAAGATGCAATGACACAAATCACAAAGTGGTGTACTGTTTTGCCTGAAACAAATGGTCTGTGTTGCGCATAATCTCATCACAAGGAAATATTCCCTCACTACAAGAAAATTTTTATTGTGACATCCATGTTTAATGGTTTGATTTTTTGTCACTAAATATTACATTTACTTACACCTATATTACATTTACTTACACATAATATATACTATTTAATATGTTCTGATTATTTTTCTATAACTATTTAATATATAGTATGTTTATTCTTTTTAAAATAATATATATTAAAATATTATATTAATATATATATTTTGTTAAAATAATATATTATAAAATATTAAAAAAAATTAACAAATATATATATATATATATATATATATATATATATATATATATATATGTTCTGGACTGGGTCGTGGTTGTCTACGATCAAACAGGCCCAATCCATACAACATGAAGAAACCCAATAAAGTCCTAGAGAAGGACACATGTCTGCCATACACAAGGACAAAGGTGTGTCAGGCACTTGACACCTTGGCAGTGTCGAGCATCCACAGAAGACAGACACGAGAGGAAGCATCACACCATGATAAAGTGGACCTCCTCGACATATTACTTCTCCCCGCAAGAATCATCCTAATCTCGTTGACTCATAGGTCCTCGACAAGCATAGTCCTCATCCGTCAGGTCATACCTTGACCACCGTCTTTCCTCGACATTATAGACGCTCCCCAGAGGAGTCTACTATCGGTCTTATCAATACAGATACGTTTCATGTAACTGTCTACTAATGGCATTAAAGGGACGGTTACACTAGGGTGTTGACCACGAGCTGGTCATTATTACTACACGTAAGCCCTAGCAGTTACTTGGAACAGGTCACACGCTGATCCCACCCGTTGCAAATAACCGTGGGCCACGCGCTGGGGGTCTCCTATAAATACCCTCTCACTTGAGAGGCTCAGGATAGTTAACTTCTCACTCTCTCTCATTTCTCTCTGTATTTGTTACGCACTCTCTGACTTAAGCATCGGAGTGTTCTGCAGGTACACCCCCACCGTCTCTCATTATCCTTGAAGTAACCATAATTCCAGACGCCGTTGGCCATCTTCAAATAATCTGATCCAGGTACGATCAGTGGCGCCGTCTGTGGGAATCTTCATAAACTTCCCCGTTTTTCCCTTGCGATAAACCAAAGTTTCTTCATTCAACTACCAGCAATGGCCAACCCGTCAGCTAATCAAGCTATTGACAATGTCATCGCACAACTTGGTGGTAACCCTCATGGCGACAACAATGTTCTTCAACCGGTCGTGGAGAATGACATCAGAGATGGAATCACCGCCTCCCTATCTTCCGATGACATAGAATACGAGACTGTTCCACAAGATGGTCAAGAAGAAATCCTCCAGCCCATCTACCATCCTGTGGATCCGCCACCAAATGCGGATCCGAGCACTGCTGCTTTATTTGCGTTGGTCAATCAGACCAATCAAATGATCTTCAACCAAAACTTATGGATTGAGAAGCTGGAAAAAGGCCGTGGTCGATCTTCCCCGCGAAGACATCCACCACCTGCTTATCCCGAACATCCACAGTTTCCAGGGGAATCTCGCAGCCCCTCCCCAGTAAACAGAGGTCGCAGACCGAGCATCCACAGAAGCGTCCTCGCTCCCCGCCACCAAAGGGGCCCACTCGTCCCATGAAGACTAAAAAAAGCAAACCTGACGTCGAGGAGCCAAGAATCCGTCATAAGGAAAAATCCTCGAGACGTTACTATGTTCGAAGTCATAACTCTCCTTCTGTATCCCCGGAAGGCAGCGATGACGATGACTACCGGACTCCTCTATCTAGACAAATAATGGAAGCTCCTATTCCTAAAGGCTTGGAGAGACCTCCTTCCTTGGGGACGTACGATGGAACATCTGATCCAGACGACCATGTCGAGAGCTTCGAAGCTCTTCTCGACTTTCGAAACGTCTCCGGCGCTATCAAATGTCGATTATTCCCTACAACTCTTCGTAAAGGGGCCATGGCTTGGTATAAAAACCTAGCACCCGAATCAATAACGTCGTGGAAAGCTCTAAGAGAACGTTTCATGAAACATTTTACAGCTTCTCGAAGGCATCCAAAAACTATATCCTCTTTGGAGGCCATCTTCCAAGAAAAGAGAGAATCTCTCCGGAGCTACATAGAGAAATTCAACAAAGAAGCGGTCGAGGTCCATACGACCGACCATATAAAACTATATCTCATCATCAAAGGGCTGCGCGTCGGTTCTAAGTTTGCAGAATCAGTCGGATTACACCGTCCTCGCAGCTTCGAAGGTTTCCTCGAACGAGCTCAATCACACATTGAGTTCGAGGAAGCAGAAGCAGCCTAAATTGCCCTCGACCTAAGAAGCAGAGAGGGCCCCCGTGGCCGGAACAGGGAAGAATCCCCGACACATAGGCAAGGAGGGGAACGGAAGAGAGAATATTCCCCTCCACCGAAGCGAGGCGGGGAGAGGAAATAAGAAAATCGGAATAAAGAATCCCGCGAATCTCGAGGACTTTCCGGTCTTTTCAAAGATTACACACCACTAAAGGTGTCCCGTGCACGAATTTTCAGCGAATGTGCAAATTCAGAATTCGTGAAAGGGGGAATCCGCTTCCCAAAACCAACAGCTCCCAAACCAAACACTGATAAATCCAAATACTGCCGGTTCCATCGCAGTCACGGGCATGTGACCGAGGATTGCATCCACCTTAAGGACGCAATCGAAACGTTGATTAAAGAAGGCTACCTGAAAAAGTACGCCAAACAAGAAGAATCTCCTCGCCCAATCGGTCAAGAAGCCTTAAATACCGAGGAGTCAGACTGCCCAGACAATGGAAAGCTACAGGTTGCCCTAAGCATCACCCGACCTGAAGACTTCGGTTTCCAAGGGATTGTGAACGATGCCGAAGTTATTCGAAACATGTGGAAGAGCTTCCCGGCAGAAGAACTAATAAGTGCTCGCAGCACTTGGGAGAATTTCCCCCAAGCCCTCGTCATATCGGGCGGAGACCCTGAGCGAGTGACTGTCAGTTCACTAAAAAGGAAGTTCGACGAACTAAAGACATCCACTCCTCGAGACCCAACCCTTAGCTTATCTCGAGGAAAATCATGCCCGATAAGTTTCTATCTCGAAGAACTACCGGGGGATCCCCGAATGCTAATATACCCCTCCTAATTCGGGCACAAATGGCCAACTTTGATGTGCATCGGATTTTGGTCGATCAGGGAAGCTCGGTGGACATCATGTACACTCACCTCTTTGACATTCTCCAGTTGACAAAGCATCACCTGTCCCCATACGTGGGGTCTGATTTACAAGGCTTCAACGGGGCGTCTACTAGACCTCGAGGTTATGTAGAATTGGTGGTCACATTCGAAGCAGGTGAAACGGCTCGACAGGCGAAGACGCGTTTCCTAGTGGTCGACTGTCCTTCTCTATACAACTGCATCTTAGGAAGAACAACATTGGCTGAAATAACAGCTGTACCTTCCACGGTCCACCTAAAAATGAAGTATTATATGTCTCGAGGACGTGTGGTAACCCTGCACGGGGATATTGAGGCAGCTAGAAGATGTTTTGATGCAGCGATCAAAGTTCTAAGTGTCGTCGGGGGCGCCCACCCCAAAATAACAACTTCAGACACCTCACAGGTTCCACTACCGCCGGTCAGCGCGGTCGACCTTGACAGCAGGTTCTCCGAGGAACAAGAAGAAGTTGCAGACAAAGACCTCCCAGTTGAAGTCAATGGGCAGCCTCTCTACCCAACGCGCCCCATCCCAGACGGAGACTTCGAGCTGGTCCCTCTTGGCGACGACCCAGAGCGAACTGTGAAGATCGACCATGGACTCCCCGACCTGGCGAGGAGGCAGCTGGAGGCATGTCTCCGAGAGAATGCGGATTTGTTCGCTTGGAGCGCTTCGGAAATGCCCGGGTTAGATCCTCAAGTAGCTTGTCACCAGCTGACCATAGATCAAAATGCTAGGGCTGTAGCTCAACGTAGGCGTAGGCAGTCTCCAGAAAAAATGGAGGCTGCTGAAAAAGCTGTAAAAGACCTCCTAGAGGCAAACTTTATTTCGGAAGCCAAGTACACCACTTGGTTGTCCAATGTTGTACTTGTTAAAAAATCTAATGGAAAGTGGAGGATGTGCATTGACTACACGGATCTTAATCGGGCATGCCCGAAAGACTCTTACCCATTGCCTAACATCGACTGATTGGTCGACAATTCTGCAGGATTTAAACTGTTGTCTTTCATGGACGCCTATTCGGGATACAACCAAATTCCCATGGACGAGGCGGACAGAAAGCACACGGCCTTTATGACTGAGTCGGACAATTACTATTATAATGTAATGCCCTTTGGTCTAAAGAACGCTGGCGCCACCTACCAACGAATGATGAACAAGGTCTTCCGAGCAGAAATTGGCAACATGCTCGAAGTCTATATGGACGACATGATCGTCAAATCCACAGACAAAGTCGACCACGCTGCTCACCTTAAAAAGGTGTTCGACACGGCGAGGAAATGTCGCATGAGATTCAACCCCGACAAGTGCACCTTCGGGGTTCGAGCAGGAAAATTCATTGGCTTTTACCTTACGGAGAGAGGAATTGAAGCGAATCCCGACAAATGTAAGGCCTTTTCTGAGATTCCTACTCCGACATCAAAGAAGTCGATACAATCCCTTAACGGGATGTTGACTGCCGTCTCTCGTTTTGTCGCTAAATCTGCCCAATACGAACTCCCATTTTTCAAACTTCTTCGACAGAAAGCAACATTTGAATGGAGTGAAGAATGCGAACAAGCCCTCCTCCATCTAAAACAAGTCTTATCACAACCCCCGATCTTGTCCCGACCAGATAACGGAGAAACACTTTTCCTATACCTGGCCATCGCCAGCGAAGTGGTAAGTGCTGTCCTCATACAGGAGACCCCCGACGGACAAAAACCGATTTATTTCAAGAGCAAAGCTCTTCAGGGTCCCGAGATGAGATATCAACAGATCGAAAAGGTCGCCTTGGCCCTCATAACTGCAGCCAGAAGACTACGCCATTACTTCCTGGCCCACACCATTGTGGTAAGAACTGAGCAGCCTATCAGACAGCTCCTTAGTCGGCCAGATATGGCGGGGAGAATGCTCAGGTGGTCTCTCGAGCTATCCGAGTTCGACATTCGATACGAAGGAAGAAAAGCCTTGAAAGCTCAGGTATTGGCCGACTTCGTAGCAGAAATGACAGTCCCCGAGCCCTCGACCAATGACTCCCAAAAATGGACGATCTATGTCGACGGAGCCTCCAGTGCAAAGGGCAGCGGGGCAGGCATTATCCTCGAAAACGAGGAAGGCATCTTGATAGAAGTCTCACTAGAGGTATCTTTCAAAACATCAAATAACCAAGCCGAGTATGAAGCATTCCTCGCAGGACTCCGACTTGCAGAAGACCTTGGCGCAAAAGAAGTCAAAATCTTTACAGACTCTCAGCTCGTAGCATCACAAGTTCGAGGAGAATTTCAGGCCAAAAATGATAGTCTCATTGAATACCTAACCTTGGTACAAGAAAAATTGAAGAAATTTATCTCCGCGGAAGTGGCTCACATCCCACGCGAGCATAACACTCGAGCAGACGTGCTCTCCAAGCTAGCGAGCACCAAGAAGAAAGGAGGGAACAAATCAGTGATCCAAGAGATACTAACCCATCCGAGCATCAACAAACCTACCTCGACCACGGAAGTGAACGTCATCGGGGACGCAAATTGTTGGATGACTCCAATTTACAAATACCTGATGACGGGCATACTGCCCGACGATCCTAAAGAAGTTGGGATAGTAAAGAGGCGGGCATGTGCATACTCCATAGTCGAAGGTAAACTATATCGACGAGGATTTTCCATCCCTCTACTCCGGTGTGTCGAGGAAAGTAAAGTTTCAGAGATTCTCCAGGAAATACACGAATGAATCAACGCGCAACATCTAGGCGGAAGATCTTTGGCTCGAAAAGCTCTCCGAGCAGGATATTACTGGCCCACTATGCAACAAGACGCAAAGGAACACGTCAAAAAGTGTGACCGTTGTCAGAGGCATGGGGACATGCACCTCGCTCCTCCAAACGAGCTAAAATCATTGTCATCCCCATGACCCTTTGCTTGGTGAGGAATGGATATCCTCGGACCTTTCGTCACAGGGTCGTACCAAAATAAGTACCTCATCGTCGGGGTAGATTACTTCACAAAGTGGATCGAGGCGGAAACATTTGCCAAGATCACTGCTTTCAACATATTACGTTTCTACAAGAGAAACATACTCGCCCGTTTCGGCGTGCCTCAGGCCATTGTCACAGACAATGGGACACAGTTCACCGACGGAAACTTCCAAGACTTCGTTGCCAAGCTGGGCACGAAGCAACACTTTACGTCGATCGAACACCCACAAACCAACGGACAAGCTGAAGCAGCGAACAGAGTAATACTCCGAGGACTCAAACGACGACTCGGCGAAGCCAAACAACGGTGGGTCGAGGAGTTACACAGCGTCCTCTGGTCATATCGAACTACCCCTCATTCCACGACGGGGGAGGCCCCGTTCCGGCTAACATATGGAACCGAGGCAGTTATCCCCGTGGAAATTAGGGAACCGTCGAGAAGGACGGAAGCTCCTCTTAACGAAGAAGCGAACAACGAAGCCCTTCGCGACACGTTGAGTGCCATGTTATGACGGAGACCCTCTTCGGGTAATTCCTCATCACTAAATCCCAAATTGTTCCAGGAAGTGATGTTAGAGACAATGCTATCGAACTGTCTGATTGTTACATCCTGTTCCACAAAGGCTAGCTCCAAGACTTTCTGTTGAGCCTCCCTGTGCGCTTCTGAACTGAGTAAAAGTGATAATACCGAGATCTTTGAAGGAGTCTATAACAGTTGATCAACAATGTTGTATTCACTCCTTTGGATGAGCTTCAGCATCTCATCATCATTTTTCGAAAGGTCGGGATTACTGGATTTACCGACTGGTGGATTAGGAACTTCTGTCTGAGGTTCCTTTTCTTTGTTAAGTTCTCCAACTCCTCGGTTGAAGATTCGACCACTCCGTGTTACACGACTGATGTCTGCAATATTCACGACGGAGGGTAATGGAATTTCCTTTCCATTCTCGACTGTTGTTGCACCGTATTTATAAGGGATAGCCTTAGTTGATTCATACGGTAATGGTCCCGGTAGATAGATGACTATGGGAGCCTTCTGATTTTTCAGACCATCGTAAGTAATCTCGATCCGTTCCCGGTTGGGAACTTTTGACTCGTCAAGCAGAGGGATGATGGCACAAACATCCCTGGTCTGGTGATGACTAGAGATTGTGACGACATCCTCAACTTGATCGGCAAGATAGTCCGGCATCCAGTTGATGGGTTCGGAACCTGGATGTGGATGGATCTCTCCACGATCCACTTGCCCCTGAAGAGCTGCTCTCACAAGGTAACACCCTTGGTTATTTTCTGAACAGACTCCACAACGTTCATAATTTTGTGGTGGCACCTGGCCACGCCCACTTTGGATACAGTGTAACCTCACTAGGTTAGTCTCCACAGATCAGACATCCTGACTCTGACGCCGAGTAGGATTCCTGTTATTGATACTAATTTGCTGAGTATCTTCATCCATATAGATTGGCATCCACCTGTGATTTAACAAGTACTGAAGTGCCTCCTGGACAAGGGTACAACCTCGATCATTTTCGCAACCCGCTTTACAGCTTTGATAGTCGTGTGATATTAAGAATCCGAGTCGGACCTGTTCAGCATGTAACTCTACCAGGTTGGTATTCATCACACGAATATCAAAAATCTGAACCATGTTGATCTGATAAGGGTTCCTATCATGGTAGTCTTGGATCCATCCAAGATCCATCTGACGCTGGAGGGCCTCTTGTATGAAAGAGCATCCCTGTTTGCTTACCGAGCAAGTCAGACAGGAACTGTAATCATGCCGCGGTAGATTATGGTACTGGCTTTGCCTTGAGTGCATTGCCACCAAGTTGACATTCATCGCACGGATTTCGTGGTTTTGAATGACGTTGGAATTCTCTCCCTCTATCAGGCTGACTGCATCTTTCTCGTGTTGAGGCAGCGGGTTCGTGAGAACATTAGGATTCGTATCTTTGAAAGATAAGAGCCCACTCCTAACAAGCTTTTGCACGTCAGATTTGAAATTGAGACAATTCTTTATGTTATGCCCCGATCCTCCTTGATGATAAGGGCATGTCTGATCCACCTTAAACCAAAAAGGCGGATTTTCCGGTACTGTAAGAGGAGACTTAGTCTGGATGTGTCCCTTAGCCAGTAGTAACGGAAATAGTTATGCGTATGATACGGGTATAGGATCAAATCCCTGTGGCCGCGTTGTACGGTTGTTGTTGTATGGAGGACGAGCCTACTGTTGAGGCTGTTGTGTCCTTTGCTGATTAGCTTGGCTCTGCACAACCTGAGGTTGATACGTAGGAATAGGCGCGGGATTGATAGCAGGAGTTACCGCTGCTACTGGTTGGTAACGTCGCCTTTGCTTTCTGAGAGAGATATTCCCAATATCCCGCTCTTTTTTCTTAGGTAGAGCACTACCGTATCGTTTTGTACTACTTGATGGTCCAGCGTCTTTTGCTAAACGTCCTTCTCGGATGGCTTCCTCAAGACGAACTCCCATACCCACCATCTCGGTGAAGTCATTGGGCGCACTGGTAACCATTATGTCGTAGTAAAATGAGCTCAAGGTCTTTAAGAAGATCTTTGTCATCTCTTTTTCCTCAAGAGGTGGACAAATCTGAGCGGCAATTTCACGCCATCTTTGAGCGTTTTCCTTAAACGTTTCCTTGTCCTTTCGTGACATTGATCTGAGTTGATCTCTGTCGGGTGCCATGTCCAAATTGTATTTGTAATATTGAACGAAGGCTTTGCCAAGATCTCTGAATGTGCTGATCGTGGCACGGTTTAAACCCATGTACCATTAAAAGGCGGCACCGGTTAAACTATCCTGAAAGTAGTGAATCAGTAGGTCCTGATTTTCAGTCTGAGCTGACATTCGTCGAGCGTACATTGTCAAGTGACTTTGAGGGCAAGAGTTACCCTTGTACTTTTCAAAGCCAGGCACTTGGAATTTGTGCGGAACTTTCACATTGGGGACCAGACAAAGGTCTGCGGCGTCCTTTCCGAAAAGATCCTGACCGCGAATGGCTTGCAATTCCTTTTGCATTTCCAAGAACTGTTCCTGGAATTCATCCATTCGGTCGAACATAGTTTCCTTGTTACCAGCAGGTATCTGTGGAATCTGTCCTTCCGGGACAGCGTGTACCACAGGAGGTGGTACCGTAACTACGGCAGTGAATCTTGGCGTTTCCCGAAGTTTGTAACCTTCAGGAGTCTTCAATATGCCTCTGGCATCTTTGCTTTCCCGAAGTCTGTAACCTTCAGGACCAGCGGTATCTGTTGTGATTCCCTGATCTTCAATGATCGGCGGAACATATCCTTCCGGGATATAGTTCGCAGGCATGCCCCAGGGACGATCTTTTGGCATCTGATACCTAGGATCAAACTTCTCCCCTATGGGCCCTGAGGTGATCTCCGAGATCACAGTTCTTTGTAGCTGAGCTTCTGCCATGACTTGTATGTCGTTACGAAGCTTTCTCATATCCTCTCTCAGAGCGTCGATCTCTTCTTTCAACCCTCTGTTCTCTTCCTCAAGATCATCCATCTTTTTCTGAGGATTGGCCTGAGTATTGTACGAATGAGACAGTTTGACTCTAGAAACGAGACACAAACGTAAGATTCGTAGGTAAGAAGAATACGCGATGTGAGAATGATGAAATGCAATGATTATATTAATTGTTTTTTGGTTTAATCAAAATAAACTTCGACAATTAGATTGCAAATATCAAGCAGTGGGGAAACCCCTTTTTATTGAAATTCAAAGGATTACGGAAATGGAAATACAGTAGATTACAAGGTGCTTAAATAGAAACCTAAGCTAATGGGTCCCGAGAGAACTCGGGTGCTGATTCTGGTACTTCCTTTTCTTTGACCGGGGCTCTTGAGCCGTTGTCGGGTTATCATTCCTTTGCTAGGTGAAAGGAGCGAGCAAATTCCTTTGGTCATCCTGATTATCCACAGCATGTTGCTCTAAAATCTCATTCAGAGCATCTTTCTCTTTCAGTAATTGTTGTATTTGGATACACTCCATATTGAGGGTACGATACTTGTTCTTCCAAGACCTCCTCTCCCGTTGAACTTTGTTGAGAGTAACCTGAAGTTTTTCCGTTTCAGTCATGAAGTACATGACAGATTCCCTCGGCGGAAGAATTCCGTAACGAGGATAAGGCATCTTTAGCTTGAGAGCTCTAGTTTGTACCCAGTGGAGATAAGGCTCCACCGAGACACAGTCCGATTTTCCTAGAGACTCCCGTACTTTCTTATGAACATGTTTCCAAGCATGCACTATTTTCATCTTTAGTGCTCTGCCGTTTTCTCCTTCTTTGAAGAAAAGACCTTCCAGATGAGCGTTCTGCGGAACAAGCCTCATCGGGTATCCAAATTGACGATGAACCAATACCGGATGATAGTTGATTCCTCCTTTAGTTCCTATGAGGGGTACATTGGGGAAGTTTCCACAACGATCAATGATCCTCATTCCAGCATAGATCCTATTACACCAATCAATGTCAGAGTTGGTGAGAGACATGATTTTCTGCGACCAGCGCAAGACACTCTTATGATCCAAAAAGCAGCAGACTTAGGCAAATGGGAGATAAACCATTTGTAGAGCAAAGGTACACAACATGTGATTTCCCCTCCGCTGTACAAATTTCCTAAGTGTACAGAATGATACGCATCTGTGAACAAAGTCGGCACAGGGTTTCCAATGAGAAAAACCTTAATGGTGTTGACATCGACGAAGTTATTAATGTTGGGAAACAAAAATAATCTGTAAGTGAGTAAAACAAAGATGCTTTCAAAAGCAGTCCCGTTCCCTATACTAGCAAAGTACAGAGCTTTCTTTGTTAAGAACTGGGCTGGCAAACCTTGTATTCCACCCTTGGTAGTCATGTGAATCTTGACTTCAGACTCATCCAGATGAATTGCTCTTGCAATGGTCTGATCCTTTGGAATTTCTTCCAGTCTAGAAAATGGAGCTCGATCAGTAATGTGTAAATCGATCAGATGAGAGTACTCCTCCAGCGTTGGTGCTAGCTGGTAATCCAGGAATGTGAAACAGTGATAACCCGGATCGTAGAACTGAACGAGCGCGTCCATGATTCCCTCAATCACATGGACTCTTAACAGAGGTAGCAGACCTCCGTACTTGGCTCTGAAAGCCTCCTGGTTTGTGATCATTCTCGCCAAACCTCTCAAATCCTCTAGTTTTGGAACCTTGAAGGTATACTTATGAGTTCTCCTTCTACCGAAATCCATTAGCGTAATCATTTTCTCTGATATTTGCAATCACAGTCTTAGTTTAATTTGAAAAACAGAGAGACTAGAAGAGAAATTTTTTGAATGTTTTAATGTTTTTTAAATGAATGCATGAATGCAACACACAAAAACATAGAAAAAACAGGGGGTCAAAGGGTCGTTGTCATGAAGTCAAGGCTCTACCCATCCCCAAAGGTTTATACTAGGGTGATTTTTGTACCTGTACTCATTATCATCAGCTCCTCCCAGGAAAGCAAAACAACAAGCGGATCGCCAGCGAGTTGTAAAGCAATCTTAGAGTAAGTGCTATTCACCGAGAATAGATCACCAGCCTCAAATGAGGGTAGTATCGCGTGACAACTATTTCCGATAGCTTCCGCACTACGAAAGGGTTTGGCTCCTCAGCTTCTCAGACATCACAATCGGCCCATTGTCTAGGTGAGAGAATGGGTTGCATTGGTCAGCCTCCACTGAGGTTGATGGTCGACCTCGTCGCCATCACTTATCTTAAGTGTATACTCAATCTTTCCATATGCGGCATCACACGCATTCCCATTAGCAGAAAAATAAACATGTATATCAATTAGTAAAAGCAATATATATATTTGTCCTATGTCCTAGACTTGAAAGCTATGAATCCTATGTTCCTGACAAAAATGGCTTCCCGGCGAAGTCACCATTCTGTGGTTTCTTTCCAAGGTTTTGACCTAAGATCCTAATAGAGTCAAAAAGTCGCATCTCAGCGAAGGTTTCTACCTAGGAGACAAGAATGAACAAACAACGATTTTGCTGGTCCCCAACAGAGTCGCCACTTTTCTGTAGCGAGCGATTTTTGGACGTGGTTGCGAGGCACAACCGCTCTGGTACTACAACTCGATTCATTTTTTATCCTATTAAAGCTGATGAAGGAAGGGAAATAGATGTCTCCAACTAACCCTGCTTGCATACTGAGTTTAAACAGTCAAAACTGTTGGTTTACAGATGCTCCAAAGATTCGGGGACTGTCTCAGGTTATTTTGTTCAAAGAGATGTTTAGGACGGACGTTTTTTTATTGATGTGTGAAAGTATGGGATTTTGGGTTTTTGTTTAGTGTGCTCGCTAAGATCTTTTCTTTTGATTTTATGCCTACGTATTCCCGTTTACCGGAACAGGGAAATCAGAGCGTTCGTAGTTCCTCCTATTCTATGGGAGGAAATGGGGTTTTGGTGTCTTGTTCAAAGCCCAAGACGTGAAGCGAAAGGTGGTTTGTATCTTGTTCAAAGCCCAAGATGTGAAGCTGAAAGGTCTCGACTTTAGAGAGAATTTGTCAACTCTAAAGAGGGATAAAGGAGAATTACTTTAACCGGGATATGTGAATCCGGCAATGCCATAATTTCCTAAGAAAGGGTTTTTAACCTGAAGGAGAAGACTTTAACTCAGTGTAGAGTAATGCCATCTTTCCTTAGGAATTTCTCATGCTAAAGGAAGGACAGTGGCATGGATATAGATGATCCACAGGCTTGCCTCTTACAGCGATTAGATGAAAGGGAAGGAGTTTTTGATGTTTGAATACTGTGAACGAGGCACAGATTTGATGCTAAAAGGTTAATTGGATTAACCAGTGGTTTTCTTATACAAAGCCTAAGAGGAGGCTAATATGTGTCTCGTACAAAGCCCGAGAGAGAGGCTAAAAAGAGTTGACTCAGCTGGAGAATCTTTTATAGCTCGTATGAAGCCCGAGATGGAGGCTGAAAAAGAGTTTGACTCTGTTTAGAAGAATTTGTATCTCGTACGAAGCCCGAGATGGAGGCGAAAGGGTGATTGACTCAACGAGGGAGCCGTTTATGTGTCTCATACAAAGCCTGAGAGAGAGGGTAAAAGTTTTTTGACCCAACGAGGGAGTCGTTCGTATCTCGTACGAAGCCCGAGATGGAGGCTGAAAGGTTTGCTCCGTTGGGGAGAATCATTTGTACAAAGCCCAAGAGGAGGCTAAAAAAGAGACCGACTCTTTTGGGGATATCATTATACAAAGCCTAAGAGGAGGCTATCTGCTGGTGACTGTCTCAGTTAAGTGACAGGTCCAGTATACTGATTAAGAGAAAATCAGTTCTTATATGAGCAACACTGTACTCATGGGTTTGATCTGAGGATCGGGATTGTTCCCTGTTCTTTAAGGAAACGGGGAAATCCGAAGGGTATTTAAGACTGTCCGAGTTTGCGGGTTTCTTCCTATTTTAACGAAGGGTGCTTGAGAATGTCTTTGAGACTCAAGGAAGTTAGACTGTCCAAGTCTAGAGTTTCATCTTTTGTACTATGCTTTGAGAAACAGTAGTAGACTCTTTGAAAGGACTGATCTATTGAGATGACTAATTTATGTTCCTATACCTCTAGGAGGTCGTCGGGACAATTTGTACGAAGCCCAAGAGGAGGCTGGAAACTTTTAAGAAGCCGATCGGTCCTTGTACGAAGCCCAAGAGGAGGCTATCATTCCCGGAGGAAGAGATCATTATACGAAGCCTAAGAGGAGGTTGTCAATACTTCTAAGAAGCCGACGGGTCCTTGTACTAAGCCCAAGAGGAGGCGGGGTTGCTTTTAGGAAGCCTGTGGGTCCTTGCACAATGCCCAAGAGGAGGCCGATGCTTTTAAGAAGCCCGTGGGTCCCCAAACCCTGAGAAATTCAAGGCAAGCTATTCACAAGGAATAGATCAAGTCAGGAAAGTTCGAGAATTTGGAAGAAACTCAAAGATGCCATTCACAGAGAATACATTCATCTTTGGGAGTAGAGTTTCTTGACAATTCCTAATAAGGACAGCCGAAGAGAAGACGGTATCTGGTGATTCTATTGGGGATCTAGTTGTCTATTTCTACGAATAAACGACACGGCGTCACCTAGTTCTAGACGTAGTTGCCGGGGAAACTCTAAATATCTATACTATTATTACACAGTTGATATGAGTTTATGAAAGAAGACTTACAGCGAAACAGCCCCACAATACAGTTATATATATATATATATATATGAAAGTAGTAAATGAAAGCGTATAAACACTTACTCGGTTGTAGAGCTTCCATGTTGTTTGGTTAGTTGTTCAACAAAGAAAGATTGAAAGCAACAGTATATTCAAAATCAAAGGAGAAAGTGCTTTGAAAAAGAAAGATTTGGGGCTTACAGCTCAAGGAGAGGCCCAGGGTTTTATCAGTGAGCACACTGTTTGAATTTGTACAGAGGGACTTATACAAGTGACTGAGGCCAAAAAAGGTTTTCTGTACAAAGGGATGGGTCTTACACTCTCTCAAGAGGCCCAAAAAGTTTTAAAGAAAAAGAGTGGGGCTTATAACACGAGGGTAGGCCCAGATGATTTTTCGTTTAAAATGGCGATCGCGCCGAGGTTTTCTTTTAACGCAGAGGGACTTATACAATAAGTGAGGCCCAAAATGGTTTTGGTTAAAAGGGGATTGGGTCTTACACTCTATTAGAGGCCCAAGTGTTTTTAAAGAAAAGAAATGGGTCTTACTACACGAGGGTAGGCCCAGATGTTTGTTTTTCAACGGACGATGATCGCGTCGAACTTTTTGAAATACCACGGGACTTATATAATAAGTGAGGCCCAAAAAGGGATTTCAAAAAGGGGGTTGGGTCTTACACTCTCTCAAGAGGCCCAAAGAGTTTTAAATGAGATTGATAAGGGTTGAATTGATTCAAAACCCTAATTTGTTTTCAAAAATGTATTTTTTAATTGAACAAAAATTCAATTAAAATGATTAATATTTGTTAAATACATGAAAACAAATTATGATCTTGGACCAATGTTCCAAAAAATCAGGTTTCTTCCTTGATGCAAGCTGAAATGGAATTTTGCCCAGATGGTGTTCCAGTCGTGAATTGATGATCCCTATAGCTTCAATGGATGTTATGGAGTGTGTTGCAAGCTTTGGAACACTTTAAAACTCTTTGGATCAAGCTGGAGACCTCCACCTGCAAAATTGAAGCATAATGGCTTGGTGGAAGAGTGATTGTGAGCTAGGGGTGTTACAGTTGGTGTTTAAGTGTTTGGACACCTCAAATACATCATATGTGATGTGTTTGAGCAATTGGAATTGATTGCTTATGGCTGCAACTCAAAACCCGATAGTGGTTACTCAAAAACAAGAAAACTTGAGGTTTAAGAAAGAATGAGAGAAAGCAGTGTTGTAACTGGCTTTGGTGTGAGTTGAATGATCCATTGGGACCTCTATTTATAGGTGATCAACTCTTGTCTTGGAGGAATAGTGAATGGCTGCTGGATCAGACCACCTCCAATTGGATTGGCTTGGCATAAATGCCTCTTGAACTAGGCATAACAACTGCTCCAAATAGATTAGCTATGCCTTGACTGAAATCACATTCTTCAGATATTTTTATTGTTGTTTAATCAGATAACTTGACTGAGTAGAGTAGCTACTTTGACAATGCATTATTCCACATTAATGCACTTTGAATTCAAGGCAAAATGTGCCAAAGTGGGTGAATTTCAAGTTGGAAGATTCCTTGGCTTTTTTACTCAGATTTATCAGTTGGATCAGTTGCATTGTGATTGGTTTGAATACAGGTGGCATAGTGATCCTTAGTCTTTGGCTAAAAACCGTGTGTGGCAAACAAACATGCAAACTGATTTTTCCAAAACAGCTTGCAGCAACATGACTTTGGGCATGGATTTCTCATGGCTTAAGTTGAATCAATTCATGTTGTTAAGCTCTTTGAATTCTTAGCAACATATGCAACAATATTGATGTTTAACTTTGGACTTGATTCAGCTTGCAACTATGTGAAAAGATCTCACAAGTTTTGGTGTTTCAACAAAATCTGTCTTGGACAAAATTTTTCTAAGTGTTGGAAAATGGTATACTTTCATGTTTTCAGCCACTTTGGCTCACTCATAGCTCAAAATCCATAATGAATTGGAATTAGGCCTAGTTGAAGTTTTTGTAGAGGGAAATGAGACCTACAAATCAAGCTTTGGATGGGGCACAATGGCCTTGTGGTTTAGGAGTTATGGTCCTCCAAAGTTGGTGCATTAGTGGCACTTTTTCATGACTTAGAAAAATTTCTAAGTTTTATGGTTACCCCTTTTACAAGTTATCCCACTTTTCTTTGATTTTTCTTGATGAATGATGATTAAAATCATACATTAACATCATTTTAGGGTTAAAAATCCATTTTAGTGAAAAATCTCAAAAAGTCAAAGTTGACTTTGGTGCACAGTTGACTTTTTATCAGATGAATTCCAAACTGTGCAATCCTTCAGGAAATCATGTCCTTGGCCTAAATCAAACTTGATGGACATGTTCCATGGGTGTCAAAGGGTATATTGAATCATGTCTTAGGGCTTGGGAGCATGTCCCAATTAAAAGTCAAAGTTACAGTTGACTTTTCTCGCAAACCCTAACTGTGGTGCAGATGAAATTGAGACTTGTTGCTCAAGCTTCCTGGATCAATCCATTGTTCCAAATGGATCAATATGGTATATTAGAGACCCTCAAATCATGTCTCGAGGTCTTGGTTCATGATTTGTCCCAAAAGTCAACTTAGGGGTGAATTAGGTCAAGAAACCCTAATTCCTGATTTTTGATGTATGCATCCCCTGAGGCAAAATTGACTTGATGACTGGGTCCATGAGGTTCCATGGAGTACATTAGGTTATGTTTTGGACCCTTAGCTTGTGCCCAGAGGAAAATTTCCAACTGGAGGCCCTGGTCGATCAAAACCCTAATTTAGTGACACTGGCGATCTTGAAGCTTGATCCACCTAGAAGGGAGCAGCCTTGTGCTTAATCCTTGAAGTGGGGGTCCTATTGATCCATTGTAGATTCTTGGGAGGTTAGACAAGTTGAAGATCAAGTCATTCCTTGATTGATCCTTTGTCTAAGGCTCAAAAAGAGTTTAAAACCCTAATTTTGATTGTAGTGGATGCTCAACAACCCTTGAGGAGATTGATGAGGCATAAAGGTACATCCATATTGTGCTGATGATTTGCACAATGATGGGAATCTTAGTGGTCAAAATTTGGGGTATGACAGATATGTCGCGTGCTGCTGCATTTCTCCTGTTGAGAGGGAACCAGGCGCCCGAGCCCTACAGAGTTTATCTTGATCGGATGGCTGCTGAGGACATTTTTTATGACGCCTATGCCGATCACAGTGTGACGCGCCCGTTCGATGAGGTTTCGCTGTTCTCAGGATGGTTGGCATGCAGTTCGACCATTACTTCTCGATACCTGCCGGAGCGCGTCTTGCGTCAGTTCGGTTACACGTAGACGATCCCCAGGATACCTCATGAGTCTGCTCCTCTAGGCTTGACCTGCATGCAGATAAGTGAGACATATACTGACTTCCAGTCCTACTTGGTACCGGAAGAGGCTCGGGCGACCAGAGCGCCGAGAGACTGGAGCGTTGCTGCAGGGTACATCATGTGGTTATATACCATCTCACACCCATGCATGGTGCCCACTGCTGAGGGATCGCCACCCAGACCTGCTCATCAGGAGATATTAGAGGAGCGGCAGTCTCAGCTGGACCATACTCAGGATGTCCTACCTCGCTGTCGTGAGATAGAGGAAATAACGCTGACGGCCATTGCGGACGGTCACCTCCATGAGGGCTCTGGTGGCAGACTTGCCATGGATAGGATTATTGAGATTGCTCGGAGGGCACTTGAGTACCGCAGACATCGAGCCAGGACGGCGGGTAGGGGCAGAGGAGCAGGGGAGCCAGGAGAGATCCTTCGGCATACAGAGTAGTTTTTTGTTTGATGTATTGTATTTTTATTACATTGATGTACTATATTTTGACAGGAGTATTATTATGTATATATATATATATATATATATATATATATATATATATATATCATTTTATTTTATATATGGATGTTTTCGAATGTATATTAAGTTGTGACGATATATTAACATCTGCGACCAACCAACAAAACTGATTTTTTTTTTAAAATAAAGTTCTGCTATTTTTCCGGATCTGCAGATCAGGAATTATTCCTGATATGCACATCCGAAACAAATCAACGTTTTTAAAAAAAATGGTGTGTTCGGATGTGCATACCCGGAAACTGGGGACAAAAACGGAAATTCGCGTGGTGCCTAAAAAACCTATATGGTGTAGGGATGGCAATTTGGCCCATCCCCAGTGGGTACCCAAAAAATTACCCACAACGGGTAGGGTAAAAACCCGCAAAAATGAGTACGGGTACGGGCTCGGGTAATTACACACTTAAATAAGCGGGGATGGGTGCGGGGATGGACACCTTAGTACCCAGCCCGCCCCATACCCGCACAATATATATTTATATATTTTAATTTATATTATTATATAAAAATAAACATTTATAAAATTTTAAAAAAAAAACATCAATTTTAAACTACTACATATTTAATATACGTGATCATTTATTTCATAATTCAACAATAAAAATTTTTTAAATTTTTTTAATATTTTTAAAAACTTAAAATATTATGATATTTTATACTTGATATATTTATTTTTATTAGAAATGCGGGTAACGGGTACGGATACTTATATATCTATAGGGTACGGGAACGAGTGTCAATTTTGATACCCAAGCGGGTATGAGCTCGGATACGGAGATTTTTTTCAACTGCGGATATGGAGACGGGTACTATAGTACTCTACCCATATCGTGCCCATTGACATCCTAATATGGTGTAATAAGAATCCTCATAATTTTTTGTTAGACTAGTTAATATAGAATTTTATTCTAACTTTAAATAGGTTGTGCAAATGAATGGTAAAATTGATTCCTTTTAGTCTGTCGTAAGTCAGGATCTTTGAAAAATAAATAAAAAAGTTAAACAAAACAACTATTTGAATAAGTGGACTAAAGAGTTGTTGATTACATCTACATGGTGATGATGGGTTCTTGTTGAACGAGTCAATAGTATTTTATTGCTGAAAAACACAATTCATTTAACATTAAAATGAAATTAATTTTGCTTCTCATAATAATTAATCTTGACTTCAAAAAAGACAATGATGGCAAAAGATCAACAATGTGTTACATGCCTACAGACCTAGTAGGAAGGAGACATGAAACTTACTAAAGCTATACATTGGGACATACTAATTTAACCACAAATAACTTGTTTGTTGCAATTTTTATTTTTAAAAATAAAGAATGAGATTTTATTTATTATTAAATGTGATGATTATAATGATCAATTTATAAATGTTTTATTTTAGGGTTAAATAAGTTTTTAGTCCCTACAAGGAAGAAAGCAACCGTTTGAAGTGGTCCCAAAGAGACATCGTTTGTATCATATCAGTGGTCACAGGTACGTTACTTTGTCTGCCATTGTTCCCATGTTCTATTCTTTAATATCCCATGTTCTTTTCTTTAATAGTGGTCCCAAATGACATGTTGTATTCAATTCGTGGTTTTGATTGTTACTGTTAGTAAACATTAGGGTTAGTAAAAATTAGGGTTAGTATGTTTGGTCCAGAAATGGTAAAATTTAAAGTTAGGTTAACTTTTGTCTACAGGGTAATGGATAAGTTCAAGGTTGTTTTTTACACAAAGGGTTGTTTTGTAAAAGACACTAACCTAAAATACGAGGGTGGGGAAGTGTATGCCTTTAGTGGTCAAGATCCTGATTATTAGAGCTTCTTTGAGGCTTGTGACTTAGTAAAGGTGCTTGAACCGGAGTTTGATTACACTTCTGTTAATATGTGGTGGAAGCACGAGGAAGGATTACTTGAACAAGACTTGAGGATGAATACATGACTGATGAGCTGGACAATGGTGGTGATGATGATAGTTGTGATGAAAGACCTTGTGTTTTGAGGTATAATGAGGAAGATTCATTGTGTAAGGATTATGTTTTCAAAGTTGGAATGGAGTTTTCATCTTTAAGGCAGTTCAAGGATGCTATCTTAGAACACAATGTGTTGAATGGTAGGGAGGTTAAGTTTGAAAAAATTATGCTAATACATGTAGGGTCGTGTGTAAGGACAAAAAGAAATGTGATTATACAATGTTGTGTAGTAGGGTACTGACCTCCACCACATTTAGGATTAAAACTCTGTTTTCAAAACACAAGTGTGGAAGACAATTCTTTAACAAAAATGCTAAAGCAGAGTGGGTTGATAAGGTAATTGTTGATGGCTTGAAGAATAATTCTAGGATGAGGTTAAGTGAGGTAGTAGCTGATGTAAGGAAAAGGTATGCAACAGAAATCCCAGGATGTAGGGCATTCAAGGCTAGACAGATAGCAAGAGCCATTGTTGAAGGTGACTCAAGCAAACAGTATAGCCTCTTATGGTCTTATGGTGCTGAATTGAAAAGGGCTTCAGCTGGTAATACATTTAAAATCAATACTAGTGCTCCAAGTGAAGGGTTGAAACCAAGATTTGAGAGATGCTATATGTCCTTTGATGGCACTAAGAAAGCTTTGACAAGAACATGTAGACTTTTCATTGGCTTGGATGGATGCCATTTGAAACACAAGTATGGTGGTATTCTTTTGATTGTTGTTGGGAGAGACCCTAATGACCAATACCTACATATTGCCTTTGATGTGGTTGAGATGGAGACAAAGGATTCTTGGAGCTGGTTTATGAAAATGTTAATTGAAAATATAAGAGATGGAAGGTGGTGCTTCATATCTGATCAACAAAAGGTAATCTTAATGTATTGATGTCTCTTATTTCTTTGCATACATTACATTGTATTAATGCAGTTATTGTTTTTCTTGATTAGGGTCTAGTGCAGGTTTTTGAAGAGGAGTATCCAGCATATGAACATAGGTTCTGTTTAAGGCATTTATATGCAAACTTCAAGAAGAAATTTGGAGGAGGGACCTTGTTCAAAGATCTTATGATGGCTGCTGCAAAAGCTACCTACTATGAAGCACTTGAAGCAAAGATGCTCATGATTAAGGAGGTCAGCTTGGAGGCCTATGAGTGGATAGAGGCAATTCCAAAAAAAATGGTGTAAGCATGCTTTTCCAATATTTTCAAAATGTGATGTCTTAATGAACAATTTAAGTGAGTCCTTTAATGCAATAATACTGTTACAAAGAGACAAACTAATCATAACAATGTTTGAGTGGATTAGGAATTATTTAATGGGGAGGTTTGCTACTCTTAGGGAAAAGGTGGAGGGTTATAAGGGAAACATAATGACAAAACCCTTAAGGAGATTAGATAGGGAAATAGAGAAGAATGCTAGTTGGACAGCTACATATGCTGGTAGGTTAACATTTAAAGTGACTCATGTGTTGTTTACTGACAGCTTTGTAGTAGATTTGGAAAAACAAACATGTTATTGCAACTATTGGGAACTTGTAGGTATTCCATGTAGACATGTTGTGGATGCCATATATAGGAAAGTAGATGACCTTGTAAAATATGTTCATAAATGTTATCACAAGAGCACTTATCAAGCATGTTACAGTGAGGTAATTACCCCACTAAATGGACAGAACAAATAGCCTAGACTGAGAATGATACAATGCTACCACCTAAGTTTAAACGTGGCCCAGGTAGGCCTAAGTAACTGAGAAGGAGGGAACCTGATGAAAAGATCCAAAATAAATGGCAAAGAACAAACACAAACCATAGGTGCATATTCTGTTTTCAACTTGGCCATAACAAAAGGACATGCAAGAAATGGAAGCAAGAAATGGAAACTAAAACAAATGCTATTCAAGTCAGTCAAGAAATCCCTACACAAGAAACTCGGCAAATACCTACACAAGCAAGTCAAGCTAATGATCAACCCAATGATGCACCAAAAAAAGGGTAAGGGTTCCACAAGCAAGTCAAGCTAACTGATAAATATGTTAATACTGTGCTTGTTTACAATGTGGCATATAAATATGTTAATAATGTGCTTGTGTACTTGTATATTGCAGGGGAGGCCTAAGGGTTCAACAAATAAAGAACTAAAGAAGGCAAAGACCAATGAGGCAAGTCAAAAGGAGGCAATAGGAAAAGCAACAACTGTCAAGGATGGAACTTCATCAAAACCTGCTGTTAAGGGGGCGAAAACTGTCAAATGAGCAACTGTTAAGAAAACAACTGTCATTGTGAAGGAAGCAACTGTGAAGAATGTGCATGTGACAAGTGAGCAAAATGTAGCAACTGATCATAGTATGAAGGAAGAAAGTGCAAAGCAAAGTGAAAAATCTGTCAATTTGGAGGCTGCCCATACTGTCAAGGATGCAAGTCAGCCAAAAGATCCAATTGAACCCGAGCTTATTGTCATTGAAAACTCAAGAACTTTGGATGAGACTCTTGTTGCTTTACAAATACGTGGTGATGTCTTGGACATTCAACCGCTGAGAGTTGACAAGTCACCTCTCAAGGCATCTCAGCCAAGGCCAAGTGGTGCCAAAGTTTTCTTTGGGAAGCAACCAAAAATGTGTAGGAACACGCCTTTCAAACCCCCTAGAATAAGAACAAATCTGTCTAGGCCAAGCAACAGTGAACTAGTCAAATTTAGGACACAAAGCAGGTACAAAACACAAGCTAATGTTTTAGCTGAAAAAAGACACAGTGAAAGGTTGAAGACACTGAAGACTAAGAACATACCAGACCCAGGCAAAAAACCTGATGATCCACTGGTTATACATGAAGATGATTGCAACATTGGCAAGGGTCAAACCCAATGAAGGGCATTTCATTTTAGTGTAATTGCTGTTTATGATCAACTGTTATGATGTTTTGTTGAATTTATGAAGTTACAAGTCTAATGTAATGTATTAATGAGGTCTTTTGGACCAATATACAATCTGTTATTTTGATGTACTGTACTAATGTACTCATCTACTATTTTGGTATGCAATTATAACAACTCTTTTGGTATATTCTCATTGTTATGTCATTTTATGGTCACTTTATTATAGGTCATTTCTTGCTGTAAACATTACAACACAATACAAATCATTAAGACAAAGCCTATCAACAAATGTTATCAATTGAAATCAAATTTCATAACAACACCCAACTGAAAATTATAGATCATAACTTAGAGAGATTTTATCAATTCAAATCACATTTCATAACAACTAAAAATTAAAAAAAGCTATTACACCAAAGTGTTGTTCATAACAAAACAACATTACATATCATTAAGACAACTTAACACCTAACTTAGGTCAATTCAACAATTACACCTAATAACAAAATACATCTTGACCAATACTGAAATTATAACACAAACAGTCTTCAACTTTCCATAAAATTCCTCTGCCTTGAGCTTCATCTTCAACCTATTGTTCTTCTTCATTGATGATTCATAAAGCTCCTTAAGAGTTTCCACAAATTGCATATCCCTCTCATCCTTGCTCCATTCAACATCCACCCCTTGAACATCTACCTTCCCTTCTGCAATTTCATCATTCTAAAGGAACATATTGCAAGTACCCTCATTTTTCCAAAAAGGACATCTCCAAAACAATCTACCTTGATTCTTTCCCTTCTTGCACATGTAGGAAATCAAAGTACCCTTGCATCCACATTTTTTCCTTCACTGTTGGTAACACTCTTGGAATGATGTGAGACAACCTTGCTCAACCTAGATGTTGTGGACATGACGAATAAGAAGGAGGAGAAGGAACGAGAAGACAACAGAGATGAAGAGTGAGGAACACACCTTATGATGAAGAGGAATAGGGCTTTTAATTTTATCGTGGAAGAGGAAGGTGGAGGAGAAATAGAAGGACTAAATCATTTCTGACGTGGCATAACAAGAATACACAGTTGGCATGGGATTATTACACACTTGGTGTGCCATATTATCCTCCGTTAGTGGAAACTAGCGGGAGGGACTAAAGTTAGGGACGAAAAACTTTCAGAGGACCAATGTTTGAATGAAATTTTTTGAGGGACCAAACCTAAAAGTTGGGATATTTGTAGAGACCTAATAGATATTAAACCCTTTATTTTATATACTAGAATTTAAAACATTTTTTTATGTTACAAAATTAAATCCTGGCCATGGGAATGACACCTCATAGATTTATTGCAATTTTTTTTAGGGTTCAAAAAATTTGTAGGAAGAAACAACATATCATTATTCTAAACCATAAGAGAGAGAAAACAAAAGGCTATATCTCCACTTAAAATTTAAGATATTAAATACATAAGTTAACTCTCTTATACATTCACTATTATTTGAAAAAAAAAAATCAAATTTCATAATTGACCACTCACCGTTTATATTTCGGCACTAAATTTAATAGTGTTGAACTGAGAGAATATGTTGCAAAAAGTTTAAATCATAGAATTTACAAATGATTTATATAATTTATATAGAGTATATTTTTTTTCTTGCAAATCGTTTGTGTAAAGATGAGTTAAATTAAATTCTATTTTCTATCAAATATCGTATTCCCTCTGTCCTACAATGAATGGTCTATTTAGAATAAATGATTGATTCATTTCAATTTTTAATACATTTTTTTCAATTTTATTCTCTATTTAATATTACTTTCACCATTCTCAATACATAATAATCGCACTTTAGTAATAATATTATTCTTTCTCTTTCATTTTTTTCCTTTTTCTTAATATATGTGAAATGGTTAACTAAGTCACTCATTATAGGACGACCATAGAAAGTATGTTAGCACAAGAGGATAACATTGGTGTCGAGAGACTCATCTATTACCTCAGTAGATTATTAATAGATGGTGAAACTAGGTACACCATGATTGAGAAATTGTGCCTATGCTTGTACTTCTCGTGTATGAAACTAAAACAATATATAAATCCAGTTGATGTTTATGTTTCGTTTCATTTTGATGCTATTAAACATATGTTGTCAAAACCCATTTTGCATAGTCGAATTGGGAAATGGGCACTCGCATTAACTGAATTCTCGTTAACATACACACCTCTGAGAGCCATGAGAGGACAAATAGTGGTGGACTTTATTGTAGACCATGCAATAGTCGAAACAACCATTAACATGGTCAATGCAGACCCGTGGAAACTTTACTTCGACGGGTCAAGTCATAAAAATGGTACAGGTATTGGAATCTTAATAATATCCCCACAGAACATTCCCACAAAATTCAAATGTAATGTTGAAGGAAGATGTTCTAATAATAAAGCTGAATACGAAGCCCTAATAACTGGCCTCAAGATCTTGAAAGACTTAGGCGCCAGGAGAGTCGAAATAAAAAGGGATTCAGAGTTGGTCATCAAACAGATCACGCGCGAATATAAGTGTGTCAAAGATAATTTGTTGATGTACTTTGCCACGGCGACACACTTGATAGAAAAATTTGAGATTGTTAATATCTCTCATGTACCTAGAGTGGAAAACCACGAAGCTAACGAATTGGTACAAATCGCGTCTGGGTACAAAGTGTCAAAAGATAAGCTCAGGGAGTTTGTCGAGGTCAAAGACAAAATGGTCACGAATATACCGCCACCATCATATTTGCCAATAACCAAAGCTGGAGGGGCAGGGGTATTATCCGAAAATTTTGAAAATTTTATAACTTTTGAGAGTTGCGAAGTTTTTGCTATTGACAATTTGTCACAATCCGATTGGAGGAGGCCAGTCGTAGAATACTTGGAAAATCCAGTCGAAGGTGCTGATAGAAAGACCAAGTATAGAGCTTTGAGCTACATATGTATGGGGAATGAATTGCTAAAGAAAACCCCAGAAGGAATATTGCTTAAGTGCCTAGGTAGCATTGAAGCATATTTGGCAATGTCCGAAGTGCATAGTGGGATGTGTGGAGCTCACTAAGCGGGCCACAAAATGAAGTGGTTACTATTTCGAAAGGGTGTTTATTGGCTGACTATGTTAAAAGACTATATGGACTTCGCGAAAGGTTGTCAGGAATGTCAAGTTCACGTGAATATCCAGTACGTTCCGGCTAGCGAGTTACACACGATTGTCAAGCCATGGCCTTTTAGAGGTTGGGCATTGGACGTGATAGGAGAGATTCGACCGGCCTCGTCGAAATAACAAAGGTTCATCCTAGTAGGGATAGATTACTTCACGAAATGGATAGAAGGCGTACCTCTAGTAAAGGTAGACCAAGAAGCAGTAATCGACTTCATCCAAAAACACATTGTGTACAGGTTCGGAATCCCTGAAACTATTACCACAGACCAAGGGTTCGTCTTTGTCGGGCAAAGGGTACAAGAATTCGCCGCCGAAATAGGATTTAGGCTAATCACCTCTACGCCTTACTATGCCCAAGAAAACGGACAAGTCGAAGCAGCCAACAAAGTAATAATTGGTTTGATTAAAAAACATGTGGCTAAGAAGCCAAAAAATTGGCACAACACGTTAGACCAAGTCTTGTGGGCATGTCGAACGTCCCCAAAAGAAGCGACAAACTCAACACCGTTTCGCCTTGCTTTTGGTCACGGTGTTGTGTTACCCGCAGAGATTCATCTACAGTCGATCAGGATACAAAGACAAAATGAAATCCCGTCAGAAAAATATTGGAATATGATGTTTGACGAGATCATCGACTTAGACGAAGAAAGAATGGTCGCTCTAGATATGTTGTTACGGAAAAAAGCACAAGTGGCCAAAGCGTACAATAAGAAAGTGAAGGAAAAAACCTTCGCAGTTAACGATTACGTTTGGAAGGTGATCCTGCCCATGGATCGGAAAGATCGAACGTTAGGAAAATGGTCACCCAATTGGGAAGGATCGTTCCGAATTAATCAAGTGTTTAGCAATAATGCTTACGAGATCCAAGAAGTTGACATGGATCAACGAATCTTACGAGTAAATGAAAAATATTTGAAAAAATATAAGCCTATGCTACAAGAGATTCGAATAAAAAGTTAAAAGCACTTGTCATTAGTATAATAAAAGCCAAAATGGCCCAAACTGCCAAAATGGCTTACAAAAGATGGATTACATTGTGGTAAAGTAAACACATAATTACACCGGGAACCGAGACTTAAGGTCTTCAAAAAGAATCTTCTCATTGGCCACTCTGGTATCTAGATAAGCATGTTTTGATTTCAGTTGGGCAATTTGTTCCTTAAGCTTGAGGGCATTTTCGCCGTGAGAGATCCCTTGGAAAATTGCGTTATCAATGGCATCTTGAGTCAAAAGTGCATCGGCTGCAAGAAGGGAAGCCTTCTGCTTCTCGACCTCGGTAATATTTGCATTAAGCTCAGTTATCTGGGATTTATAAGCGACAATCTGTTAATCAAAGGTCTGTTGTTTGTCGAGACGAGCTTGTTTCTTGGTTTCAAGATCTGTCAGATTCTTATTACAAAGAGCGTTGAGATCCCACTCTTTGTGCATTAAGGCTGTGTGAGCTTCGACCTACGAATTGGCGCTACACTGGAGGGCAAGGTCATTGACAAACTGGCCAAGGAAAGCCTCAAGCTCTATCAAATACTGGGCTAGGGGACTGGGGATCTTAGATTTGGAAATCGTATCGATCAGTTTAAAAGCATCGGCCACCAAGGCCGAATCATCCTCAGTCTCATCGACTAGTTCTTTGCAGGACATGATGATTTTGAGTTGTTCGAGTTAGTGGAGGACAGTGGCGTCAAGTGATGAAGGGACGAGAGGTGCTGTATTAGGCAGGCGAATGTCGACCGTTTCTTGTCGAAGACGTTGAAGTTTTCGCAGGGACTCAGCTAGATTGGTTTTCTTCAATGACTTAATCTCCTAAGGGTCAGGGAGATTTCCCGTGTCGACGATGGTCGAAGAAGGATCGGGAGCAGTGTCTGGAGTAGTATGGGAAACGACGCCTTATGGCACGACGGTTTGGGAAGTCCCAATGGCGTCTTCAGCTACAGCATTGGCAGTCGTAGTCAAAGTGGCCGCGATAGTAACCACATTCGAAGCAGATTGGCATGTATCCACATTTTGATCCCCACCATCCGTCTTCTTCATATCAGGGGCATGGGCAACAGAAGAACCTTGGGGTTCATTTCGAACCAGAGATCTTATGGGCTCGATGGGAGGTGTACGATCCTCAGTCCCGACAACCACCCCGGTAATATCAAGCGGAGTTGATAAAGCAGGAGTTTCACTAACAGCAGGCTCAGAGACTTTGGAAGTACCATGCCTATCAGACAGCTCGACACCAGGGGAAACTTGTTTTGCCATGGATTTTTTTAGAACAATCTTAGTCTTTTTCTTGGCCTTAAGGGGTTTCGTAGGCGTCGGGGCTTTGAAAGCAGGAAAAATACGACGACTATCGTCAGAAGCATCACTCTCGACATTTTGGACTTCCTCAGGAACCTGATGAAACATATAAATAAGAAAAATGAATGCCATCGGAGAGAGAGAGAGAGAGAGAGAGAGAGAGAGCACATGGATGGAGTATACCTGTGAGCTGGAGACGGCTTTAAGTTTCTTCGGAGGAGGATCTTGAGAGGTAGTCTCGGCAGTAGTACATTTTCGACTCTGAAATATTAAAAGTATAAATAAGGAGTCGAACACAACAGAAGGACTTGGAGTTAAAGAAAAAAGGTTGGTTACCTTTGTTGGAGGAATATCCATATGATCAGCCACCAGAGCAGTATCGTGAGAAGGCGTCGGAGTTGGTTGCACCTCAAAGTGTCCACCTGGCAGTTCGGCCAAAGCATCTACTAATTTTTGGAGAAACACGGAACTGGAGAAACGCGAGCTATAATACTCAGCCCACCAGGCGTCGAATTCATCGGTGGTTAAGGATGATTGTTGAAACCTGAACACGGGGGGCTCAAGTTTTTTGGTGGACTTATGAAATTTAAGACAGGCTTTGTGATCTTCAAGATCCAAGGGTCGGCCAGTCCACACAATATCAGTGGCATGATGCACCAAAGACTTCGGCAAATTTTGGCTTAGGCCAAATTGGCGAGCCACCAAGTTGGGTTGATAATTCACAAACCCAAAACCGGTCAACCCAGACTCAATCCTAGAAGACAACATGGTCGGAGTTAAGAAAGCCTTCTAGATGGCATTCGGCTGAGCCGTGGTCTGAGGGGAAGTACCGCGAAATGGATTTTTGAACCATGTCGGGCCAAAGTGACGATCCACTAAGGGCGCCATGCTGGGGACGAATATTGTCGCATCAATAAACATATTCATGTGTTTCATAAAGAGAAGCATGTTAGGAACCTCCACAAAAATAGTCAAATCCAGCCACATCCCTTCAATAGGCCTATCCTCCGTTAAACGCAGGATGTCTGTGGATACCGGGTGACCTAATATATGCTCGAAAGTGGCATTGATCCAATGTTGCAACAACCACATTGGCCCCGACAGGTTTAAGGCCGCAATAGAGGAATGGAGTTGTTTTAGTTTCGTGGTCGCCATGCCCAGAGAATGATATAGGGACGCAAGAAGAAGTTTTCCCAGGGGAACCTGTCAGCCCTCATGAATTTGAATGGCTAGAGGGATGAACCCCTTTGCTATTTGCAGAGAGCCAGGGCAGAACAAATAATACGAGAGCCAGAGGGTCAAGAAGGCGATATCTTCCTTGTCAGAGACCTCAGCAGACGATGAATCACAATGATCTTCAATGTAATTTCTGGAGGCCTGCTCGATTGAAGGAGAAGGTATGTTGGGTTTTGAGAGTGGGATCGAAAGTATCACCCAAAGGAGATAAGCCGGTGATGGCCGCCACATCGAAGAGAGTGGGCGTCAACATCCCACAAGGAAATTGGAAGGTATTGGTCAAACCCTCCCAAAAATACATCGACGATAGGAGTAGGCAGGGGTTGATGCGGTGAACGTTTCTGGAAATCTGAATAGCGTCGAAGATTCCAGCACTTTCCCATTGCTCTTTCCGTTTAGCTTGAACTCTGTTCAACCAGGCTATATAGCCTTTATTACCGGGGCTAGGCATCGACCTAAAGACCCTAAATTTTAGTGCCAAGAATTTCAGATCGAAAACACCTTATTTTTCAAGGGTAGGAGGAATGGTTGGTTCGAAACATGGGAAATGTTCTTGAACTTTTCTAGGGTGCATTTTCTCGGTGGGATATGGACCATGAAAGCCCAATAATTTGTCAGCAACTACGAAGGATATGATCAGTTATTTCTTTCAACTCTCAAGAATTAAAGGGTCATCAAAGGATGGTTGCGGAATGCGAGTCCCCGGTTCTTCTTCGGAGAGGTTGAAAGCTATGAGGTTTGCACCAATGTCGGGAAAAATGGAACTTGCGGTGGTATCAGTGGCAGCCATGGCAGCAAGAAGTTGAGAGAATGAAAAAATGGGAAATGGGTAAGAAACTTATGAAACGTTGCAGAAGATGAAGAAAGAAGAGTAATGAATCCCCGAAGGAGAGGTTATTTATAAGCGAAGGGCGAGGGAGGTCATGCCGTTTGAAATAAAGTAGTTAGAGGCACATGACCTAGGGAGTAGATGTGAATGATGATTTAGCCTTGGAAATCATGGCACAATAAAGTGTCATTATGAGACGTGAGGTCACGTATTGGACAGGTTGTCAAAATCTGGCAGAATATAAAACGCCAAGTTTCTCCATTGACACCATGTCTCAGCCAAAACTGACCTTTTAAGGGGCAATTTGTTAGCCAGCAGATTTCGACTAGAACTATAGGCGAGAGAAATCAGGGAAATATGGAGTCGATCGACGCCAACCACAAGCAGAAGGGGAGTGTATCGACGCAGAGATTAAAGAAGTCCACAGGATAGAGACCGTCGAAGCAGCTTCGACATGACATTTAAAGGTAGAGAGAACGCCGAAGGTTTTGCGCGGGCAAAATTAAAATATGGCCAAGACGCGAACAGTTGAAGAGACGTGGGTGACACGTGTCAGCAGCAGAATCGATTGACGGTTCATTTTATGTTACTATTTAAGCAAGGCTCTTAGTGAGTTTTAGGGGTCGCATTTGTAACATTGCAAGGGAAAACACTCAAAGTATCTAGCATTACAAGAAACGAGTTACACTCCCGCGAAATGTATTGCTTGCGTCCTATTTTCGTTTGATGCAGTTTATCTTATCAAGCTATTTACATTTGAACTTGTCTTTTACTTGCTTTTCATTTACAATTTTCTGCATTTAATATTGTTTCCCCTCTCCAACTCATTCAAACCTCTTCGATCCCCAATTCTGTTCTATTTCTCTCCTCACCTCAAACTCTACTACTCAATAACTAATCACAAAATACAACCGTCTAAACACGAAAGTCTGAGATTCCGTAGCCGATCCCGCAAGTAAACCTGTGTTAGGAGGCTAGAGGTTGTTCGCCCGAAATCAAGCGCGAACACTAGAAAAAATACATTTCAAGTTACATGGATAGGGTGTGATATGTTTTTTGGTCGCGATTCATTTCGAGTTTTAAAAATGATTGACTTTTCATCAAATTATTTAACATAAGGCATTCCTGTTGAAGTTACAAAGCTAGTTGAACTGTTTTTATTAAATTTGTCTAAGAACCAATATGTGGGTTGCATTCCTCCCAATATTGGTGAATTGGAAAACTTGGAAGTATTGGATTTGTCGAGGAACCAGTTATCAAGTGTCATTCCCAATAGCTTGGCAAATATTGATCGACTCAATTATTTGGACTTATCATACAACAATTTTTCTGGGAAAATTCCATTCGGTGGTCAGTTACACTCATCGGGTGAATCCTCCTACATTGGTAATCCACACCTTTGTGGTGAACCACTCTGTTTGCCTGGAAAATTAGCAAACAACCGCTGATCTTCCAATTTATGAAAAATTAGTTTACTTGCAGCATCGATCAAACAAATCCTAGGACAATGTGCTTTAATAATTTTGACAATTTGTATGAAAATCAAACCTTTTGTACATCACATTCATCATTACTTTCAGAAGTCAATATGATTTAAACGAAACAATAAAGTTTTTGGTTCTTTAAAGGTAAAATGGCGAAAAACGTAATATAAATGCAAGAAAGGAATTGCAAGAAATGTAAAAGAAATTGTAAGTAAAAACTTTAAGACTTCATTGAAATGGAAATAAAGAAACTGGTGTTTTTCAAACGTACATTTTCTCAGTAACTACTCTTTTCTTTCTCACGGTTACCCTGAGTATTCTTGAGTAACTTGTACAAATTTTGAACACACCCGAAAATCTAACACTATGACTCCCTATTTATATACAATCGAAATAACTGTCAACAACAGTTATTTCTCCTAATGGCGACAAATGGCAAACTACATGCATTCACCCCTTTAGATGCATTCCATGCGTCCTGCTTCCAAGCAGATTTCCCTCCTGGATTTAAATTTCAAAATACCCGTCGAAGACCACACTCCATAGCATTACATCGAAAACCTCCAATACTTAGAAAAATCTTCAACTATTCCACTCCAACTGAACACTTGTTTTCGACTAAACTTTTCTCACTAAAACTGAACGCCTGTCGAAATGTCTTGGGAAATCTCAAAATCTTAATCTCTTGAATAAAATCCAGGCGTCGAAATTAGGAGCCTACAAATTGCCCCCCCAAAAATGCATTTTCAACAAAGGAAGAAAAAGCATTTTTTTTGACAACATAATTCGACGCCTTCAATATTTCAACGAACGACTGTTCACATGACTTGACATCTGTGACGTCAGAGTCATTATTACGTTTTTTCTGAAACGTCTCTTCAGCCCACGTTTGTAAGATCTTTTAATCATCATGATCTGATTCCCTAGTAAATCGTGGATGAAAAATTAACTGCCACCGTCTAATCCATCCATTCATAACTGCCACGTATCCCACGACTCTTTTCATTTAATGGAGACTTTCTTGAATTTCAGCCGCTTCCGTCTTCTTTTTACCATCTATAAATAGGTGGAAATTTTCTTTATTCACTTTTCTCACTCTTCTTTCTCTTAAACAAGAATTTTCTTCACCCAAAACTTCATCTTCTTCATTCTCTTTCTGAGCTTTCTGTAACCAGTCATGGCTTCTTCCACCGCTCCTCAAGGAACTGACAACAAGAATAAAGATTCCCAAAAGTCCAACAACTTGCCACCTGTTTACAAGATCCTTGGTCCAAAGGTTGTGGGGAACCAGTAATACATACCAGAGCCTCCAAATGAAGAGGAGAAAAGACGCATTTACCAGTCTCAGGTACTGATTCCCATTTTAATTTCTGGTAAATCTCATGCAATATTAGGACCTTTACCTGACTTAAAATTAGATCCCTTAAAAGTAAAGGAATTCTTCCCAGCTCATCATCTCTATAAGCCAATAGCTAATGGGGTTAGACCTAGGACTGAGCAAGAGAAAGCCATAGATGAGAAATCCAAAGTAGATGGTCAAGGATCACCCTCCGGGGAAGCCATAAATCTAGGTTAGATGAATAATTTTAGGATTTTTAGGTCTTGCCCCCTATCAAAAGACCCATCTGATTATTTAGCTTGGCTAACAAAAATAGAGGCAGTTAAATCTGAAGATTGGAAAATGTTCTGGACTGGACCAATGCCTAGACATGGCCCAATCCGCTTCTGCTCCAGAGCGGCCCAAATTGCCTAAGTCCAATCCACAAAGGGGCAAAAGTTACCTTTCTGCCCCTCCAACCGGGCAAGGAATGCATAATTCCTCCCCGGAATTACTGCCCATTACGCACGGCCCTTTTGCTCCCCGAACAATCAAAGGCAGGTGCTCGAAACCATGCATGTGCCCGACATAACGGCTAGTTTCGGGCACTCTGCCCGACATAATGGCTATTTCGCGTAGTTACCTATTCTTTGGGGAAAACGGTTATTTCGCCCCGAAAATAGGACCGTTGGCCACGCGCTGGGGGCTCTATATAAACCCTTTCGCTTGAGAGGGTCAGGGATCCAATATTCACCCTACGAACTAATACTTTGTACTTGCCCCTTTTCTCTGACCCTTTCTTACTTGAGCGTCGGAGTACCTTGCAGGTACACCCCCCTCCTCTCCATACGACCAGCATCCCAGACGCACTTGGTGGCCCACTTCTACAGGATCTGATCCAGCCTTCACGATCAGTGGCGCCGTCTGTGGGAATCACTGTTCTCCCCATCTTTCTTTCCCCGGAAACCGAAGATCAAAACAATTCTCAAAGATCATCATCATCATGGCCTCTCAAGATCGCGCCAAGGATGCTATCCAAACCACTATCCTCCCCGCCAACAAATCTGACGTTGACGGCCATTCATCTCTCCTCCGAGATGCCCGTTTTCTAAGGGATGGAGCCACTGCTTCTCCTTCCCCTACCCCTGCTAATCGCAACAACGATCAGTCTCCACTTGATGCCCAGCCCGTTCTTGTTCCGCCCAACGTCGACCCGGCCGTGGAAGCCCTCCTAGAGGCGATCAACAAAACCAACACCCTGATCCTGCAGCAGAACGAGAGGATCGGTACGTTAGAAGAGTCCAACCGTCCAAGATCCCCTCCTCCGCGGAGGAACCAGCGACGATCAAGGAGCCCACAGCCCCGGAGAGACATCGACCGAAGACTGCGCCAAGAGCCTGACCCTCGCGCAGCCCAGAAGCGTGACCAGATTACCCCGCGTGACCAGCACTCTCCCGGCCACAAGAGGACTCGAAGGAATGAGCAATCTCCCCCGGTCAAGTCTAAAGGTCGGGCCCGTTCACCTTCTCCCCGAAGGAACCGCCGCCGCGAGCGTCCCCTTCGGTCCCCATCATTCACCAGTTCTAGCAGCCACGACGAGCCTCACGGCCCGTTATCCCAGGAGATCTTGGCTACCCGTCTCCCAAAAGGCCTGGAGAAGCCCCCGTCACTGGGCACGTACGACGGAACCACTGACCCTGACGAGCACATCGAGAACATCGATGCTCTGTTGGACTACCACGGTGTACGAGGTGCCATTAAATGCCGACTATTTCCAACCACGCTCCGAAAGGGAGCGATGACATGGTACAAGCAGCTGCCCGAGGAGTCCATTATCTCGTGGAGACAACTGGGCAGGATGTTCTCGCGGCATTTCACGGCATCTCGCCATCACCCCAAGACTGAGGCCTCCCTTGGGGCCATAATCCAAGGAAAGGACGAACCTCTCCGCGCATATATCGAGAGGTTCGATAAGGAAGCAGTACAAGTCCCTACAACGGACGAAATGAAGAAGTTTCTGCTCGAGCAAGGGCTCCGCCCAGGCTCAGAGTTTTCTAAAGCCATTGGCCTCGCACCACCGAGGAACTTAGACGCCCTCCTCCTCAAAGCCCAATCGCACATTCAGTACGAAGAGAAGGTTGCGGCCAGCAACGTCCAAGCATCAATCCATCAGGAGAACGCTCAGGCCTCCAGAGGAGAGGAAGCCTCGACATCTCGTCGGGGTGAGCGGAGGCGCGAGGACCGTCCACGGGACTCCCGCGACAGCAAGGGACCCTCTGGGCATTTCCATGAGTACACCCCCCTGACCGTCTCTAGGGAGAAAATATTGTCCGAATGTGCCAATTCATAGTTCAAGCAGGCAGGGGTCCGCGTCCCCAAGTAACTGCCGGCCGGACCAAACGTGGAAAAATCAAAATACTGCCGTTTCCACAAGAGTCACGGCCACACTACAGAGGACTGCATCCATCTGAAGGATGCCATTGAGATACTGATCAGGGACGGCCACCTGAAACAGTTCGCGAAGAAGAAGGACACTCCTTGGCAGGACGCGCAGGAGTCAAAGAAGATAGAGGAGGAAGTACCCTCCTCGGAAGATGCCAACATACAGGTCGCTATGTCAATATCGCGACCAGAGGACTTCTACGTCCTGGACGGGCTCAGTGCCCCTGCTTATTTCACGGCCCACAGCCCATGGGAGACATTTCCCTCCGCCATGGTCATCTCTGGCGGGGGCTTCAACAAAGTCACTGTGGGCTCCGTGAAACGAAAATTCGAGCATCTGATCAACACAAGCTCTAATAAAGTGACCACGCTTGATCAAGCCCAGAAGGGCTCTGTCCCCATCTCCTTCTACCGGGAAGAGCTCCTCGGGGGATCCCCGAACTCGAGCATTCCTTTGCTCGTCCGAGCCCGAATGGCGAACTTCGACGTTTGCAGAATCCTCGTCGACCAGGGCATCTCGGTCGACATCATATACTCCCAGCTATTTTCAACACTTCAGCTGGACGAATCACACCTTACCCCCTATGTAGGGTCTGATTTGCAGGGATTCAACGGATCAGTGACCAATCCATGGGGCTACGTCGAACTGATCGTAACCTTTGGATCAGCTGAGACGGCCAGATCCGTCAAGGTACAATTTTGGGTGATCGACTGCCCGTCGCTTTACCAGTGCATTTTCGAAAGGCCAACTCTGGCCGAGTTGGTAGCGGTGCCTTCAACAGTCCACCTAAAGATGAAGTATTACACTTCAAAAGGGATGGTCGCCACCCTCCACGGAGACACCGAAGCTGCACGATGGTGTTTCGAGGCAGCTACAAAGGGGCTCAACGCCATTACATCCAAGCCAAAAGCGTCGGGCAAGCCAGCATTGCCAAGCAGCTCTGAGGAAGCCAAGCCTCTTCCCCAGGTTGACTCCATCGACCTCGACAGTCGCTTCCAAGAAGAAGACCAGCAGGAGGAACGAGCAGCTTTAGCCAACCCGTCCGCTTCGTCCAGCAGCAGCTCCCATCCGATGCGCCCAATCCCGGATGGCAACTTCGAGATCGTTCTGTTCGGCGACGGCCCTCAGCGGGGAGTGAAGATTGGAGCAGACCTACCCGACATCGCAAGGAAGCAGCTCAAGGCATGTCTCCATGAGAATGCCGACCTCTTCGCATGGAGCGCCGCCGAAATGCCCGGTTTAGATCCATTCGTCGCCTGCCACCAGCTGACAATCGACCCGGCCGTCAAGGTCGTAGCACAATGTAGGAGAAAGCAGTCTCCGGAGAAAACGGAGGCTGCTGAAAAAGCTGTAAAGGACCTCCTCGAGGCCAAATTTATTTCGGAGGCCAAGTACACCACTTGGTTGTCCAACGTTGTACTAGTTAAAAAATCTAATGGAAAATGGCGCATGTGCATTGATTACACCGATCTCAATAAGGCATGCCCGAAGGATGCCTACCCCCTCCCCAATATTGATAAACTTGTTGATAATTCTGCCAGTTTTAAACTTTTATCGTTCATGGACGCCTACTCGGGCTATAATCAAATTCCAATGGCAATGGCCGACAAAAAATACACGACCTTCATGACCGAATCGGGCAACTATTACTACAACGTAATGCCCTTCGGCCTGAAGAACACCGGAGCAACCTACCAAAGAATGATGAACAAGATATTCCAGGGAGAAATAGGCGACATGCTCGAAGTCTACATGGACGACATGATCATGAAATCCCACGAGGAAACCGATCATACTGCCCATTTGAGAAAGGTCTTCGAACAGGCCAGGAAATACAAAATGCGTTTTAATCCGGAGAAGTGCACGTTCGGTGTCCGAGCAGGAAAATTCCTCGGCTTCTACTTAACGGAACGAGGGATCGAAGCCAATCTCGATAAATGCCGAGCATTCTCTGAGTTTCCTACGCCCAAGTCCAAGAAATCCATCCAGTCCCTCAACGGGATGCTCGCGTCACTATCTCGTCTCGTGGCCAAGTCCGCCCAGCACGCCCTACCATTCTTTAAACTCCTCCACAAGGAGGCAGCATTCGAATGGACCGAGGAGTGTGACAAGGCCCTTCTCCATCTAAAACGAGCACTCTCAGAGCCACCGGTCCTCTCTCGCCCGGACAATGGCGAAACGTTGTACCTGTATCTCGCCGTAGCAACCGAAGCAGTGAGCGCCGCTCTCATCCGCAAGACACCTGACGGGCAGAAACCCATATATTTCACGAGCAAAGTGCTACAAGGACCAGAGTTAAGATACCAACAGATAGAGAAAGTGGCACTGGCCCTCATCAACGTAGCCAGAAGATTAAGACATTACTTCCTGGCTCACACGATCGTGATTCAAACAGATCAACCCATAAAGCAGCTGCTCGGACGACCAGACATGGCTGGCCGAATGCTCAAATGATCGCTAGAACTGTCCAAATTTAACATCCAATACGAAAGCAGGAAAGCCCTCAAGGCCCAAGCTCTGGCCGACTTCGTCGCGGAAATGACGTTCGCGGACTCCCCCGCGAGCGAAGCGCGCAAATGGACCATTTCGTTGACGGTGCCTCAAGCTCGGCAGGGAGCGGCGCGGGCATCATATTGGAAAGCGACGAAGGAATCATCGTTGAAGTATCACTCACCCTGTCATTCCCAACCTCCAACAACCAGGCTGAATACGAGGCCTTCCTCGCTAGGCTACGCCTGGCCGAGGACTTGGGCGCCGTAGAGGTCGTCATTTGCACAGATTCACAACTCGTGGCCCTCCAGGTCCGGGGAGAATATCAGGGCAAAAACGATAACCTGGCCGAATACTTGGCCCTGGTCAAGAAGGAGATGGCGAAGTTCACAACAGTGGAAGTGAAACATGTTCCCCGCGAACATAACATGCGAGCAGACGTGCTATCCAAACTAGCCAGCACAAAGAAGAAAGGCAGAAACAAATCCGTCATACAGGAAGTACTTCCTCGACCCAGCATCGAGAAGGCCTCCCTGACCCTCGATGTGCAGGTGATCGGCGACAACAACTGCTGGATGACCCCTGTCTACAACTATCTCGCCAAAGACGAACTTCCGTCCGACCCAAAGGAGGCAAGCACAGTTAGGCGAAGAGCCTGCTCTTATGTCTTGGTCGAAGATAAACTCTACAGGCGGGGATTCTCCATTCCGCTGCTCAAATGTGTTGAGGAGGAAATGGTCACGCACATCCTGCGCGAAATCCACGAGGGAATCAACGCTCAACATCTCGGCGGAAGATCCCTTGCTCGAAAGGCTCTCCGAGCAGGATACTACTGGCCGACCATGCAATACGACCCAAAAGAACACGTGAAGAAATACGATAAATGCCAACGGCACGGGGACATGCACCTGGCTCCGCCTAACGAGCTCAAGGCTATGTCCTCCCCGTGGCCATTTGCCTTGTGGAGCCTAGACAAAATGGATAGAAGTGGAAGCTCTAGCCAAAATAACTGCCCTCAATATCCTGCATTTCTACAAACGAAACATCCTTGCACGTTTCGGCATCCCCCAAGCGATAGTAACGGACAATGGGACACAATTCATGGACAGTAAGTTCCAAGACTTCGTCGCCCAACTGGGCACGAAGCAACATTTCGCATCCGTAGAGTACCCTCAAACAAACGGGCAGGCTGAGGCAGCCAACCGAGTCATCCTTCGAGGCCTCAAACGAAGGCTGGACGAAACGAAGAAGGCTTGGGTCGAGGAACTGCACAGCGTATTGTGGGCATATCGTACAACCCCATACTCTACCACCGGGGAAACACCCTTCCGTTTAGCATACGGAACCGAGGTTGTAATCCCCGTCGAAGTTCACGTACCCTCCAGGTGGACAGAGTCGCCCCTAGACGAGGAGATAAACGACGAATCATTAAGAGAAGAACTCTACCTCGTCGAGGAAATCCGAATCGGGGCAGCCCTCCGCGAAGCCTCACTAAAACAAAAAATTACCATCAGGCACAACGCCAAGGTGATACGGCGAGAGTTCGACGTGGGAAGCCTTGTTCTAAGAAGAAACTACAAAGACTCTCGCGAAGGCAAACTAGCAGCCAACTGGGAAGGACCCTATCGCGTCCGAGCAAAAACGGAAAATGGGGCCTACTACCTAGAACATCTCAACGGGGAAGAACTTGCTCGACCATGGAACACCGAAAAGCTAAAACAATACTATAGCTAAGGCCCTAATTCTCGGTTCGGCCCGTCACGACGACGAACGTCAGCTACCGACCACTATGCACGCCTAGGTACAAGCGTCGCATACCAGCAAAGCAGAACCCCACTCAGTAACGAGCCGAGTAACTGCTCGACGGCGGTCCTCGATCGAGCATCGCCGTCCTCAAAGTACCATGACTGGCAGAACCCCAGCTCGCGATGGGACGTTCACGCCGCGAACTCAGGCCTCAAACGCGACCTGAGCTCCGCATCCCCGCCAGGACATTCCCCGGTCGTTCGATCAGTACCCCTCACTGCCGAACACATCTACAACGAGCAATCCCCCTAAAAATTCGCATAAGTCAAATACTCCCTATCACGGGCAGACAAACATTCACAACGAGCATGAGTACAACACTTAGCAAAACATAAAATCAAGTAAAGCCATGCAAATAACCAAGTCGAACATATAATTTGAACATAAATAAGTGGCCACTAGGACCACGGCTGTACTGAATTACATAAAATGGGGGTCATGCCCCCCCCAAAATAAATTACAACAACTACTCGGCACGCAGGCCGGACAAGTTACAACAACAAAATAACAGACTCTTTACTCGTCCATGTGCTCGGCAGGCTCAGACTGAGGCCCCTGTTCCTCCACGGGCTGATCCTTGGTGTTCCCTTCAAGGAGAGCGTCGGGCATAATGATCCGACCATCCTCAACATGCGCCAGATAGTGGGTACCCTCAACAGAAAAGTCAAGCTCGGGGTTCACCACCCACAATTGAGCCACGGAGTTTCTGAAGGATTCATCCGCAACGGCAATACTGTCATCCCGACCACCAGCATACGGGCGACCAGCTCGAACCTCGTTTTCAATTCCTTCACATCTTCCGGCTCATCTTCACCCGGGGCATTGACTGCCCTCAACTGATGGACCAGCTCCTCGGAAGCTTTCTTCTCCGTCGCCAGCGTAGAATTCTCCTTCTTCAACCGAGCTACCTCCTCCTCCGCCTTCTTCCGAGCTTCGTCTGCACCCTTGGCTTCTTCTTTGAGGGACGCCATAGCAGCCCGGGCAGCATTAAGTTCGGACTCAGTTGCAGAGTCCCATTCAGCATAAACAGCTGCCATCTCCAGCATCCTAACCAAAGTTGAAGCGTCTTGAGCCACCAACGCCCTCTTGCTCAGGCGGTCCATGTTTTCCAAACGAAGAGACTCAGCCCGAGGCACGACTAAGGTGATTCCCTCAAAGAATCTCCTATCAAAGATGCAAGGAGAAAGCTCGAACTTCCCTTTCTCTGATACCCGAGTAAGGTCAACAACGTCATTAAACTTTGGCCACTTGTTTCGTCCTATCAAAGGAAGAGGAGATCCCCGGGGATCCGGAGTAGGAGAAGAGGTCCCCACAGCATACTGAACCGGAGGGGGAGCACGAGCACCAGCAAACCGAGACTTCAGAGGAACCGCTCCGGCCTTGTTCCTCGCAAGAGCGTTTTTCACAACCCTCTCATAGGCCTGAGGCATCTCACCTGCACAAACAAAGGGCGAACACATTAGTTACGAGGAAAAGAAACAACGCGAGCAAATCTAAAATAACTGAAACTACCAAGCAGCTTCTCGACTTCCGCAGGAGTCTTGCACTCCAGCAGTGCCTTGGTGTTGATAAACCGGTACTCAACCCTCTGACTACCGTCCTCCTCAAAGATCAGATTACCCTTATTCGTCTAGCACTCAGCGATCCAGAAGGAGTTTACGTACTTCAATAACTCCTCGTACGCCACGGCATCCTGCCCATGTAGCTCATATGGTTGGAGAACGTATTCACTGGGCTTCTTGGCGAAATAGTCAGGTGCCCAATGAATGGGGAACTTGTAGATTCTTTGCCCAATAAATTTCCCCGCCTCATCGTGCAGGTCGTTCCCATCCTCATCCACCTCAATCTCCCAGACATATGTGTTGTCCTAGGCAGCTTTGGACACGGGCTCGATGACATAATACCGATCTTTAAACGTCCGTATCGACTCCAAAAATGGTTTAAACAACTTGCGAGGCTGCTTAAAAGAGACCCAACCATACTTCCTCCCCGACACCTGCCTCTAGAAATGGAAGACGGTGAAGAACAGAGGGAGAGTAGCCCCAATAGAGAGGTAATCGCACACCAGCTCGAACACCCGGATGAAGGCTAACGAGTTAGGGTGCAGTTGCGTGGGGGCCAACTTCAAATGCACGAACACCGACTACTGAAAATCTGTGAACGGAAACCTCAAACCCAGCTCCTTGAAAGCATATTCATACATTGTAAAGCGGTCCCCGAAATTCGTACAGACCCGCTCATCCTCGGAGGGAAAGTGTACCTTCCACTCCCCCTCCGGTCCGACCTCCGTGAAGACATCACCCAAGTATGTTGCAAAAGATGATGAAATCTGTGAGGAGATAACAGGTGGTTGCATCAAAGTTTGGCCAAATGAAGGAAAGCTCTCTTCTGGGAAGCTAAGTGTCAAATATGCTATCCTTTACAGAATTGCAGTGGTAAACTGGGTTTCTACCAACCATACTTCCACCATCTCATCCATGCTTGGAAAATTCATCTATGATATTGGAAAGAAGGTACATTTCAACTTTGGAGCATATATCTTTGAACAAGTTTTGAAGCAAGCTAGCTCATCTGCTGTTAAGCTACCCATATGTTTTCCATCCTTAATCTGTGGAATGATCCTGGACCAATTTCCTGACTGCTTAGCAAGAAGTGACAAAGTCAGTAAGAGAAAACCTCCAATGACTTTGCATTATAGGCTGCTAGGTGGAGTTCATGTGTCTGATATTGTTGGGACATCCTCCTCAACTTCAAGTCATGCCACTCTTGATGATGAAGCCATTGCACAGATGCAAGAAATGTGCAAAGAGCTGGATGAATCTATCAGGAGAGATACAGTAAGGAAGGCAAAGCTCGAGCAGCTGGTTAAAGCCTTGGTTGAAAAGAGAAATGCTGCTAAAGATCAAGAGCGAACTGAAGATGATGGACAAGGTGAATCTACTGAGTCTGATAGAAGGAGTGTCCAGCAGTCTGATGATTCTGGTTCTGAGAATGGTGCTTCTGAATCTGAAAGTGAAAGTAATGAGGTTGCTGATAAAGAGGACAGTGCTGAATAGCTATTGGCTATCTGCAAGTTTATTTTCTGTTTTTGTTTGTTTATTTTCTTTTAGGACAACTTAATTCTGTTTTGGTTTTGAACAATATATTGCAGTAATATGTTTACATTTGTCTATGACCTCTCTTTGTCATATTTGTGGCTAAAAAGGGGGAGATTATAGTAAATGTGAGGGGGAGCAGCACTGTTATGTGCTGGTGCTGTTGAAGGGGAGTGTTTGTGTGCTGCAGGTAGATGGTGTGATGCTGCAGTTGTTGAGGGGGAGAATGTGAAATGTTGCTGCTGTTGAGGGGGAGTTTTTGCTCGTTTGCTATGATGAGTTGTTTGTGTGAACTGAGTGTTTGTTTGCTGCTGTTGAGGGGGAGTTTTTGCTGGGTGGTGTGTGCAGTTGAAGGGGAATTCTGCTATGCAGTCAATTTTTTTGGTGTTTTCGCTGCTGTCTGATATATGGATATTTTTTTTGGCTATTTGTGCTTCTTTGAAAGTTTGTTTGTGTGTGTGTAGTTTTAGCCAAAATAAGCCAAAGGGGGGGATTGTTATTTCTGTGCTTTTGTAGTTGGCATTTACTTTGCTAAAACTATTATAGCGGCAAGATGTTGAATCATAATGTTCTAAGTGGTTGCTTACAACATGTCGAATGAAGATGTTTCATGGCAGCTCATAGGACATCGAGCTGTGAAGTCAATTTTAATGCAGATTCTGTTACTATGATTTGTTACTGAATATTTGGTTATCCTATGTGGCATCCAAAGCATTTTTGGATTATGGTTATTTGTTGGTTTTCGGATTTGCTGCTGTTTCTAATTATGGAGACAAAATAGGAAACTTTGGATTGAAGACCTATTTTGTTGGAGTTAATTTTGCAGATTTGTGAGCAGTCTATTTGCTGCATTTTTGAAGCCCAATTCAGTCCAGATTAATTTCTATATATTGACTGATGTAAACCTAATTTTAGGTGTCGAACTTACATGTATTTTTAGGGTTGTGTGCTTGTATTTTGTGAGCCTAACTGGTATCTTATGATAACAGTATAAGGATTGTAGTGTAAGTTGTGTAAGGTTGCTCATAAGCTTTTAAGCATTGAGTGGCTGTGTGTTAATTCTCATAAGCTGTGAAGTATTGAGAATTTGTGTTTCGACCATTGTTACGTGTCTTGTAAGGAACCAGTCACGGGTTGTGATTGAAGAGGGATTTGAGGAGGGCCTCATACCTAGGGGAGTCTTAGGTAGAAGTCATAAGAAGGGTAGTGATTAAGTGAGCTGATTGAACCGGGTGTGGTTATCAGTGAATTGATACTATCGAATATTGATTTCATCCCTGGCTTGGTAGCCCCCAGATGTAGGATAGTTAGATCCGAACTGGGTTAACAATTTCTGGTGTTCTTTACATTTTCTGCACACTATTGTATTGAACTTGTTTATTGTTGTCGTATATCAGTGTCTTGACATCTCGATAGGACATCTGATATATAGGCTAGAATTTCAATTGGCATCAAGAGCTTGCACCCTTATTTGGTTCTGGGTGAGATTCAGGGAAGGTACTTTCTGGTACAATGGACAAGGATGGAGGATTTCTGAACAAACCACCTCTGCTTGATGGTTCCAACTATGACTATTGGAAACCAAGGATGATAGCTTTCATCAAATCCATGGATGATCAAGCTTGGAAAGCTGTTATAAAAGGATGGGAGCCCCCTAAGGTTAAAGATGAAAAAGGTACCCCTACTGATCTGGTGAAGGAAGAGGAAGACTGGGATGATGCAAATTACAAAGGGTCTGTAGGGAATTCCAAAGCCATGAATGCATTGTTCAATGGTGTCAACAAGAATATCTTCAGGTTGATTGAACATTGCACCATTGCTAAAGAGGCATGGGAAGTCTTGAAGGTTGCTCATGAAGGGACTTCAAAGGTGAAGATGTCCAAACTTCAACTCCTCACTAGCAAGTTTGAGAGTTTGAAGATGAAAGAGGATGAGAGCATTCATGATTTTCATATGAACATCATTGAGATAGCAAATGCCTCTAGTGCCCTAGGTGAAAAGATGTCTGACAGCAAACTGGTCAAAAAGATTCTCAGATCTCTACCTAAGAGATTTGACATGAAAGTGACAGCTATAGAGGAGGCTCAGGATATAGACAAGATGAAAGTGGATGAACTGGTGGGATCTCTTCAAACGTTCGAATTAGGGATCAGTGAAAAGTCTGAAAAGAAGAAGAGCATAGCTTTTGTGTCAAATACTGGTGACTCAGAAGATGAAGGGGACCTGATCAGAGATGAAGGGGTGTCTAAAGATCTGGTACTACTTGGAAAACAATTTAACAAAGTGTTGAAAAGGATTGACTGGAAGTCGAGAAAAAATGCTCAGAACAAGTCACTCGACATCAGTAAGAACCAGGATGGAGGCGGAAGATCCAGAACTGAAGAAGACTCCAATCAAGGGAGGAGAGTTCAGTGCTTTGAATGTGAAGGATATGGGCACATAAAGACTGAGTGTCCCACGTATCTCAAAAGGCAGAAGAAGGGCCTATCAGTGTCTTGGTCAGAAGGAGAGTCTGAGAGTGATGTTGAAGAAGAATCTGCAAAGTTGGTGACAACATTAACAGGAGTATGTGAATCAGATGAAGAATATGAAGAGCTTACTTTTGAAGAGCTGGCTATCTCTCATAAGAAGTTGTGCATTGAACATGAAGAAGTATGTCAGCAGAAAGAAGAACAAGCATGTGTTATTGTTCATTTAAAAGCTGAGAATACTGAGCATGTGTCTACTATAGCTGATCTACAAAGTGAAGTAAATGTTTTGAATTTAAAACTGGACAACATGATCAAAAATGTCAGAATGTTAAATGGGAGTTCTGATGTACTTGATGAAATTTTGAAGTCAGGAAGAGATGCTAGAAATGTCAGTGGTATTGGATTTGAAGGTACAAATGAATTAGATGAAGGAAAGAAATCTGAGGAAGTACCCGTTCAAGATAAGAGAAGTTCGAAGATGTTGAATAACAAGTTGCAACATCCTCCCAGACATCAGAAGAAGTTCATAAAGAAAAAGAATCAAAGATGGACCTGCTACCATTGTGGGAAGTTTGGTCATATAAAAGCTTTTTGCTACAAGCTACATGGTTATCCCAAACCCATGCAACAGTATAGTAGGAAAAAGAGCAGGGTTGAAACAAAAAGGATATGGACTTCAAAGGATATTGTAAAAGAACAGAGGGACTACAAGTCTTTCAGAGTCTCTACAGATGAAAAATGGTTCTTTGATAGTGGATGTTCTCGACATATGACTGGTGTTAGTAGATATATGTCAGATGTTAATTATCATGCTCCTAATGAGGTGATTTTTTGTAATGGATCAAGAGGAAAAGTGCTTGGTGTTGGAAGAGTGGATTGTCCAGGACAGCCAATTCTGGAAGAAGTATTGCTTGTTGGAGGATTAGATACTAACCTAATAAGCATAAGCCAGTTGTGTGATCAAGGCCTTAGGGCCATCTTTACAAACTACGAATGTTTAATAATGGATGAAAAGAATTCTGTTGTTATGAGAGGTGAAAGAACCTCAGAGAATTGCTATTTGTGGAAAGATGAAAGCACTATTGTGGAAGTGTTAAACCAAAGAACTTGTGAATGGCATGTGTATAAGGACCCATTTCCAAAACTTATAAATAGCCCAGCTAACACATTCCAACTTCAATCCTACAGTGCAAAAACTTCATCTGACCTATTCTTTCAAAACTCTTCTCTGCTAGGGTTTGCTCTTACTCTCTTCAATACTGCATTTTGTGAGCAACAAAAATTGTCTCAACATCATGATTCTCCTGCTGATTCAAGAACTGCTCAAGTCAATGATGAAGACTATGATCCTCACCGAATGATCAAACTCACAGACCTTGTTCTTGATATCGCCCCGTTGAATGTTGTTCCTGCTGACACTAGAGGTGAGCAACCAGTTTCCCACTCTGTGAAGGAAAGTATGTCAAGTAAGAAGTCTAAACCCCTTTCATCTAGGAAAAAAGACAAAATGATTACTAGGTTTTATTCTGATAAGATAAGCCCTAGAAAAAATGTTACTGATAAGAATTCAAATAGGAGGGTGGATGAAACTAAGAATGATAGTAGGACTCTTGATGATAATGTTTTCAGTAGAGATCAGAGTCTTAGAAGATTTGCCACCAGTGCTGTTAGTGAAGCTGATAAAGATGTCGGGTCTGATGTCCCAACATCCATGGCTGGAAATACAAATAATAGTCCTACTGATAGGACTGAGGGTTGTATACCAGTTCAGGTGGCTAGGGAAATAAGAAGCAAGAAGAGGGCTGAGATGTGTAGTAATGTTGCTGAGAAAAAATCTGATGAGGAACCAATAGCTGACATACTACAAAGAATCAAGAGTAGAAAAGAGAATACCATTGTGGCTGAGAATTCAAAGGATGCAGAAATGATTAGGAAATCTGCTAATGTGGGGAGTAACAAAAGAAAGGCTGGAGCAGGTCCCTCTAAGCAATGGAGTAAAGTTGTGGTTCCAATCAAGAAAAGGAGGGTCACAGGCCTGAATGAGTCAAATGTTGGAACTGATGTCCAGGACATCAGTGGGAGAAGGGAGGATCAAACTGTCAGGTCTCAGAGGCAAACTGATAGGTGGAAAATTGTCAGCCAAAGAAGAGTAGCTTTAGAGAGAGAACTGGGAAAAGACTTCAACAAGTATAAGGAAGTGGTTGATCTTATTGAAGCTGCTGGTTTGATGAAGACTGTGTCTGACATAGGACCATGTTATGAGAAGTTGCTTAAGGAGTTTGTTGTGAGTATCCTTGAAAACTGTAATAGAAAACTCAGAAAAGTCTATGTAAGAGGAAAAGCTCTGAAATTTTCTCCCAAAGTGATTAATAACTTTCTGGGGAGACCTACGGACCATCAGGATGAGTTAGGAGCAACAGATGATGAAATCCGTGAGGAGATAACAGGTGGTTGCATCAAAGTTTGGCCAAATGAAGGAAAGCTCTCTTCTGGGAAGCTAAGTGTCAAATATGCTATCCTTCACAGAATTGCAGTGGTAAACTGGGTTTCTACCAACCATACTTCCACCATCTCATCCATGCTTGGAAAATTCATCTATGATATTGGAAAGAAGGTACCTTTCAACTTTGGAGCATATATCTTTGAACAAGTTTTGAAGCAAGCTAGTTCATCTGCTGTTAAGCTACCCATATGTTTTCCATCCTTAATCTGTGGAATGATCCTGGACCAATTTCCTGACTGCTTAGCAAGAAGTGACAAAGTCAGTAAGAGAAAACCTCCAATGACTTTGCATTATAGGCTGCTAGGTGGAGTTCATGTGTCTGATGTTGTTGGGACATCCTCCTCAACTTCAAGTCATGCCACTCTTGATGATGAAGCCATTGCACAGATGCAAGAAATGTGCAAAGAGCTGGATGAATCTATCAGGAGAGATACAGTAAGGAAGGCAAAGCTCGAGCAGCTGGTTAAAGCCTTGGTTGAAAAGAGAAATGCTGCTAAAGATCAAGAGCGAACTGAAGATGATGGACAAGGTGAATCTACTGAGTCTGATAGAAGGAGTGTCCAGCAGTCTGATGATTCTGGTTTTGAGAATGGTGCTTCTGAATCTGAAAGTGAAAGTAATGAGGTTGCTGATAAAGAGGACAGTGCTGAATAGCTATTGGCTATCTGCAAGTTTATTTTCTATTTTTGTTTGTTTATTTTCTTTTAGGACAACTTAATTCTGTTTTAGTTTTGAACAATATATTGCTGTAATATGTTTACATTTGTCTATGACCTCTCTTTGTCATATTTGTGGCTAAAAAGGGGGAGATTATAGTAAATGTGAGGGGGAGCAGCACTGTTATGTGCTGGTGCTGTTGAAGGGGAGTGTTTGTGTGCTGCAGGTAGATGGTGTGCTGCTGCAGTTGTTAAGGGGGAGAATGTGAAATGTTGCTGCTGTTGAGGGGGAGTTTTTGCTCGTTTGCTATGATGAGTTGTTTGTGTGAACTGAGTGTTTGTTTGCTGCTGTTGAGGGGGAGTTTTTGTTGGGTGGTGTGTGCAGCTGAAGGGGAATTCTGCTATGCAGTCAATTTTTTTTGGTGTTTTCGCTGCTGTCTGATATATGGATATTTTTTTTGGCTATTTGTGCTTCTTTGAAAGTTTGTTTGTGTGTGTGTAGTTTTAGCCAAAATAAGCCAAAGGGGGAGATTGTTATTTCTGTGCTTTTGTAGTTGGCATTTATTTTACTAAAACTATTATAGCAGCAAGATGTTGAATCATAATGTTCTAAGTGGCTGCTTTCAACATGTCGAATGAAGATGTTCCATGGCAGCTCATAGGACATCGCGCTGTGAAGTCAGTTTTAATGCAGATTCTGTTACTATGATTTGTTACTGAATATTTGGTTATCCTATGTGGCATCCAAAGCATTTTTGGATTGTGGTTATTTGTTGGTTTTCGGATTTGCTGTTGTTTCTAATTATGGAGACAAAATAGGAAACTTTGGATTGAAGACCTATTTTGTTGGAGTTAATTTTGCAGATTTGTGAGCAGTCCACTTGCTGCATTTTTGAAGCCCAATTCAATCCAGATTAATTGCTATATATTGACTGATGTAAACCTAATTTTAGGTGTCGAACTTACATGTATTTTTAGGGTTGTGTGCTTGTATTTTGTGAGCCTAACTGGTATCTTATGATAACAGTATAAGGAATGTAGTGTAAGTTGTGTAAGGTTGCTCATAAGCTTTTAAGTATTGAGTGGCTGTGTGTTAATTCTCATAACCTGTGAAGTATTGAGAATTTGTGTTTCGACCATTGTTACGTGTCTTGTAAGGAACCAGTCACGGGTTGTGATTGAAGAGGGATTTGAGGAGGGCCTCATACCTAGGGGAGTCTTAGGTAGAAGTCATAGGAAGGGTAGTGATTAAGTGAGCTGATTGAACCGGGTGTGGTTATCAGTGAATTGATACTATCGAATATTGATTTCATCCCTGGCTTGGTAGCCCCCAGATGTAGGATAGTTAGATCCGAACTGGGTTAACAATTTCTGGTGTTCTTTACATTTTCTGCACACTATTGTATTGAACTTGTTCATTGTTGTCGTATATCAGTGTCTTGACATCTCGATAGGACATCTGATATATAGGCCAGAATTTCAAATTCGACAGCAAATCAAATCCACCCTTCCATCGCTAAGTCAAGTGAAAGGGCGCACAAAGGGCTGAGGACAACGTCCCCGGCCTAAGCCCTAACATCAAAAAACTGAAACCTCCCTGCGAGGAGACGCTCGAAACAAATCATCCCCAAACGAGGAGCTTCCCCACACTCATACCCAGTTTCCGATCGTAGCTTCGCCGGAAGCTGCAAAGCATCACCGGAATCTGGGAGCATTCTACCGGAAAACTCATCACCCACTCAAAAGATGAACAGTCACGACGGTTACACAAGCGTCACCATCGCAACGACGCCGTCAACCGCCCTCCTAACCAAAACATACTAACGCGTCCGGCGACATGTCAGAAGTGGAAAAATGGCACAACCACCGTCCACCACCAACAATCGTTGGAAATCAACCTATTTCGTCCTCTAAACCTAGCCCTAACCACATGCAATCTACCATTGGCCACCAAAAGGAGTAGAACAAGCAAAGGATCATAAACTTACTTGATTTAAGAAGACGAGAGTGGCTGCTCGAAAGCTTGGAACGGTGGTCGGAGAAGCAGACGGTGGTAACGGGCAGGAACGTTGAAGGAGACGAAGAGAAATCAGAGCGAAAAAGTTCCAAATGGAACGAATTTCCCCCTTTTTATACAAAGGAGCACGTGCAGACACGCGCTCATAGGCCATGATGACTAGCAACTAGCCATCATTACCTAGTGACTGCTACACGGAGCTATAGGCACACGTGGCGCCCCAACGTTTCCAATTCTGACTGACCTTTAGTCTCCCCGAGCACCGGGTAACAAGGTTACGACCACGAATCTCACGGACACCAGGGGTCACGGGCACACTAAGACAACCCTCCTCGTCTTCAAACGACGACTTCACGCTAAATCCCCGGAGTAACGAGTTATCCTTAAGTCATCACTCCCATGCTCGGGAGCAACGCCTTGGGGGGCTCCTGTTCTGGACTGGACCAATGGCTAGACATGGCCCAATCCGCTTCTGCTCTAGAGCGGCCCAAATTGCCTAAGTCCAATCCACAAAGGGGCAAAAGTTACCTTTCTGCCCCTTCAACCGGGAAAGGAATGCATCATTCCTCCCCGGAATTACTTCCCGTTACACATGGCTCCTTTACTCCCCGAACAGTCAAAGGCAGGTGCCCGAAACCATGCATGTGCCCGACATAACGGCTAGTTTCGGGCACTCTGCCCAACATAATGGCTAGTTCGGGTAGTTACCTATTCTTTGGGGAAAACGGTTATTTCGCCCCGAAAATAGGACAGTTGGCCACGCGCTGGGGGCTCTATATAAACCCTCTCGCTTGAGAGGGTCAGGGGTCCAATATTCACCCTACGAACTAATACTTTGTACTTGCCCCTTTTCTCTGACCCTTTCTTACTTGAGCGTCGGAGTACCTTGCAGGTACACCCCCCCTCCTCTCTATACGACCAGCATCCCAGACGCACTTGGTGGCCCACTTCTACAGGATCTGATCCAGCCTTCACGATCAGAAAACCATGGGTATTTTTTATCTTATCCAGCTGTCGAAGGTAGGACCTGGATATTGCCCATCTATGCTTTTGGCTTCTCTTTACTTCTGGGACAGTACCTACAATAATTTTCATCTCCCCTGTGGTATGATGACTCCTGCCCTTTTCGACATAGCTGCCATTACTGGCCTTAGCCCACTTGGGGTGGATTATAATCCCAACCTTTTGTTTGATGATTCTATAGGCTTCGACACCAATAAGGCTACCTTCACCTCCTACATCACGAATTATCATGATAAGGAAACTGAAGAAGTTTCTGACCAAGAACATGTAGCCTTCTTAGCACTCTGGCTGTCGAGATGTGTCTTCTGCTCTAGGTCTCTCCAAGTGGCGAAAAGGTATATCACCATGGCGAACCAACTCCATGCTGGACACCAACTATGTCTCAGCGAAATGATCCTTGCCAATCTGTATAAGTCCATTGGCAAAGGGGTTACTTTACTGAAGAACGTCAAAGATAAAGGCAATCTTCTGTTATCAGGACCATTTTGGCTCCTGCAACTGTGGCTCAATTCCACATTCGAAGCTTCCCTATCCAACAAAAACCTTGTGGACGAAGCTGCCCTGAAGGATAGAAGAGTCGAAGGAGCTAGACTGACGCTGCTAACTCCTAATGTCGAAGCTCTGAGCCTCCAACAACCCTTTACTGGCTACGTTATGATGTTTTCTAAACGTCATAACTTTACCTCTAACATGGCCCCTTTCGCTAACAGAAAAATTGGACCTGAATGGTTCACCAGGAAGCTCCCCGTAGAGTCGAAAACCCAAGAAACAGAATTCCTTGATGTCTGGGAATCTTTTCTAACCCCTAGGCTCTTAGCCTCCAGGATCAGCCCCTCAAAGCTGAAAATTTCACTTGTCAATTACCAACCCAATCTAGTCTCTCGAAAGTTTGGGTTAATTCAGATAAAACCCAAACCCCTCTTTTCGAAGAAAGGCTCTTTGATACACTACAACATGGCGCATAACGAAGCTGAGTGCACCAAACTCCTAGAGAGTTACTCAAATCTAGTCGAAATTCGACCAGTTCCTTTTAAACCCAGCTTCCTCTGTACTCAAGAGTTTGATGACTAGTGGAGAGAGTACTATAATTCACAATTTTTCGACGTGCCTTCCTTCACTATTCAACTGACCAAAGCTTTCGCCCTTGTATAGGACAAGTCAAAGAAAGGTACTTCAAGACACATCAAAGAGATCCAAGCATTCCAGAAATACTTTGAAACTGCCTATAGGCCCAATGAACTTAGTCGAACCATAAGCGAAGCAGCCGTAACTTTGAAAGAGAAATTTACAAGAAAACTGGATGAGTTAAAACTACCTTCATACGTTCGACCAGATCAACGTTATGAGATAGCTTTTAACCTCTATCCACCAAAATTCCCTCCTCTACCATCTGCTGAATTTGGTGTGGCTTTTAGCCCTCCATTTCCAGATTGGTTCACTTGTGGGGATTCCATGAAACTTCTTCGCCAAGACTATCAAAAACGCGTTAAGCGAGTGGTTCCGACTAAGTACACCTTGGACAATTTCAAAGGCCACCTTCATATTGACATAGAACACGTTCGCGTGGAAACTCCTATATATGAAGGTGTGGAATGGGGAGATACTCGACACCACTTCTTTTCATTTACACACACACACACATATATATATATATATATATATATATATATATATATATATATATATATCTTTTGACTTGTGTTTAACCCTTTTTTTTTCTTAGCCATAAAAATTCCTCTCAAGAAGTCAGCTACCGTCGAAGCGTCAACTGCAGAGGATGTGGAAGACCCAAAAGACACTACCAAGAAACCCGTGGTGAGGGTATGGTTCGCCTTTTTCTTGATCACAATCTTTATACATTATTATTTTTCTGAGACATACTAATGAAATCTCTTTTTGTTTTACAGGGAAGTCGGAGACCTCCTTCGACGCCAAAGAAAATAAAGGAGAAAGAACCTGATGTTCAAGTTGTTGATACTGATGATGGTGACGAGTCACCCGACCAAACCAAGCCTTCAAAAAAGAAGAAGAAGCCGGCGAAGCCTCAACAGTCCAAACCTTCTGCCTCTAGAATATTGGAGAAGACTCCTCACAAAAATCCTGTCGAGCAAGTCACCCCAGTTCCAGCAGAAAGTGAGAGCTCTAGTCTCAAGACTGAAATTCCCAAGGTATGTTCTTTTGTACTTCGACAGTTAAAGCCGTTTTTTCCTTATGATGAAGTTTTTTTACTTATTTATCCTCCAGGTTCTTGTCGACACTCATGGACATCCTCTTGTCCAAGTCCTTCCAAAAACTAGCAGTGATCCCACTTACAAGCCAACAAGCGTCTCCAAGCCTTCCCCTAAGGATTCGACCAAAGAATTAGCCACTGAAGTGAATCAGCCCACCACTGTTTCTAAAAAACTTCCCAAAACCACTACCACAACCCCTACTCAAGACGTGGTTGAAGAAGAAACTGGTCCTGAGGAGGATATCTTAATTGATGTTGGTGGGGACACTGTGATGCCCAACGCATCACTCACCACAGAAGGCGATCATGACGACAACTCCCCCATCAGTTTAAAAGATGATGACGAAGAGAAAGATGGGGAGGTCGAAACTGATGACGAAAAAGAGGAAGAGAAAGAAGGCGAAAAGCCAACAACTCCAAAGGCTGCTGCGGATGAAGAAGGAAGAAACGACAAGAAAAACCCTGATGATCACCTCAAAGCTGCTTCAACCACCAAAACTTCGACCCGTCTATCTCATGAGGAGCTTGAAATTTTGAAAGTGCAAAGACCATTGGAATATCTGAAGGCCATGCTCAGTATGCGTTATAACTTTGCTAACACCACCACCAGCAGTTCGACTACTTCAGGGACCATTTCTGGAGCAAGATCCATGGACGAAGTGGTGACCCAGATTCGGCAGAAAATCCTCAACATTGATTTGTTTCAACTCCTGGAGAAAGTTTCGTCTGCTCAATTTGACCTGAAAAAGATCTTGAAACAAGTCAATGTCCTAGAAGCTCCTCCTGAAGTGACTGATGTTGTCGTGGATCTGACCACTCTAATTGACCTTGTGGTGGCAGACTTTAACCACATTTGAGACTACTCAAAAAAGCTTGAAAATAAGTCGGAAACACAACTTGCTGAGTGGGATGCCGCTTCAAGTTCTACTAACAAAGTGACTGAATTGGAAAAGGCCTCTGAACAAATTAAGAAAGAGGCAGCAAGCTGTGACGAAAACATCCTCAAATGGGAGAAACAAATTGCCGTTCTTCAAAACAAAATTTCTCAGGCTAAAAAGCGCAAGAAAGAAATGCACCAAATCAACCAAGAGGAAATAGCCAAAGAACTTGAAGTTGGGGTGCACCATGTCGAAAGGGCTCAGAAACTTGGCAAAGAAATTGAGGAACTTTCGACTAGCAAGGCCCTTTGCGAGCGTGGTCTTCAGATTCAGAAGTCCAAATTTGAAAAACTGAAAGAATCTTTCCCTGTTTAACATTTGTAATTTTATTTGGCCTTTTAAGGCCTCATTTTTGTAATGACACTTAAGCTATTTGTTTGGCGAAAATAATTTCAATCCATCATGTTAATTTTTTTTTATGCATGATTATTCGACTGCTATCTTTACTTCTTGCAATATGGGTTTATATTTTTTCAAATATTTCCCATTTATTTTTAGCACTCGCTTATCTTTATCCAACTCTTCAACTTCATATGCACCGTTTGAAAACACTTTAGTAATTTGAAAGGGTCCTTCCCATTTAGGAGACCATTTTTCCATAAATCTATCTTTTCGATCCATGGGAAGAATAACATTCCAAACAAGGTAACCAGTCGAAAACACCTTGCCTTTTACTCTTTTATTATAGGTTTTCTCCACCCTTTCTTTTTGCCTTTTTAATAACTCCAGCGCATTTAACCTTTCTTCGTCTAAATCGACCAACTCGTCTATCATCATATTCCAATATGAATCTGATGGAATTTCATGATGCCTTTGGACTCTTGTTGATTGTAAATATATTTCGACCGGCAAGACTGCATCATGTCCGTATGTAAGCCGAAAAGGTGTAGCATTGGTAGCTTCCTTAGGAGAGGTTCAACAAACCCATAGAATTTGGTCCAAATTCTTGTGCCAATTCTTTGGCTTTCTTCCTACATGCTTCTTTATCAAACTAATTACAACTTTGTTTACCGCTTCGACTTGTCCGTCGGCCTGAGCGTAGTAAGGTGTTGATGTGAGAAGTTTGAACCCTGTTTCTTTTGTAAAAGCCTGCTTATTTTTACCCGTAAAAACAGACCCTTGATCTGTCGTTATAGTCTCTGGGATCCCAAACCTATAAATGATGTGTTTTTGAATAAATTCGATCCCAACTTCTTGATCCACATTTACTAAAGGTATAGCTTCGATCCATTTCGTAAAATAATCGATACCCACCAAAATAAACTTCTGACCTTTTGATGATGCTGGTCGAATTTCTCCGATCAAATCTAAAGCCCAACCTCTAAAAGGCCAAGGTTTTACTATAGAATGCAACTCACTTGCAGGAATGTGTGGTATCCCTGTGTGCACCTGGCATTCTTGGCATCCTTTCGCGAATTCGACGCAATCTTTTAACATGGTAGGCCAATACATTCCTTGTCGGAATAACAACCACTTCATTTTATGGCCTACTTGATGTGCACAGTATGCCCCACTATGTACATTCGACAAAGCTATGTATGCTTCGGATTCACTTAGGCACTTAAGTAATATCCCTTCAGGAGTTTTCTTAAATAATTCATTACCCAAAGTGACATAACTTAAAGCTCGATACCTTATTTTTCGTTCGACTGGTCCTGTTGGATTTTGTAGATACTCTATTATGAGCTTCCTCCAGTCTCCAATCGTCGAACTATCTATGTTAAAAATTTCAAAATTCTCTTCGTCAACATATCCTAGCTTTATCGTCTCCAAATCTGATGGGGATAATCTGGCCGACACGACTCTTCCTCTAACCTCAATGGCTTTTTGCAATTTTTCTTTTGATACTTTGTAACCAGAAGCAATTTGTGTTAAGTCATTTGCCTTCTGGTTTTCTATTCGAGGGATATGTCGAATCGTTACCATATTAAATCTTTTTAAGAGTCGATTGGCTATTACAAAGTACATAATCAAATTTTCTTTGACACACTTGTACTCCTTCGTTATTTGCTTTATGACTAACTCAGAGTCACCCATTATTTCGACCCGAGTTGCCCCTAATTCCAACAAAATTTCAAGTCCGGCTATCAGAGCCTCATATTCTGCCTCATTATTTGAACATAGGCCTTCGACTTTGTACTTAAATTTTGTTGGAATTTTGTTAGGAGAAATAATAAGAACTCATATTCCAGTTCCATTTTTATGACTAGAGCCGTCGAAGTATAACTTCCATGGTTCTAGTTCAATGTAGTCCAAAGACTTTTCATTTATAGCGTGGTCGACTATGAAATCAGCCACTACTTGTCCTTTGACAGCCTTTAAAGGTAAATATGTCAAAGAATACTCAGTTAATGCTAATGCCCACTTTCCAATTCGACTGTGCAAAATTGGTTTAGATAACATGTATTTTATAACATCGAAATGAGAAGATACAAAAACATCCATTGGTTTTATATAGTGCTTCAATTTCATACATGAAAAGTATAAACATAAACACAATTTTTCGATTACACTATATCTAGTTTCCGCGTCGTTCAAGACCCTACTGAGGTAATAAATGGCTCTTTCGACACCATTCTCATCCTCTTGATCCAACATGCTCCCTAATGTCTTGTTCGACGCGGATATGTACAGCCTCATACTCCTACTTCTACAAGGTGACATTAAAATTGGAGGATGCGTCAGGTGCTCCTTGATCTTGTCAAAAGCATCCTGCTGCTCTTGCCCCCATTCGAAGTCTTCCTTCTTCAGTCGAAATAGAAGGGAGAAGGCTTGCGTCTTCCCACTAAGGTTGGAGATGAACCTTCTGAGAAAGTTGATCTTGCCAAGTAGATACTGCAATTCCTTCTTTGTAGTTGGCGTTTACGCCTCCATTATTGCCTTGGCCTTGTTCTGGTTGATTTCGATCCCTTTCTTGTGGACCACAAAGCCTAGGAAGTCTCCCGCCTGCACACAATACGCACATTTGAGAGGATTCATCTTCAGACCAAACTTCCTCATCCGTTCAAAGGACTGTCGAAGATGGTCTATATGACTTTTTCCTGAAATAGACTTAATAACAATATCGTCAATATAAATCTGCATAAAAACCTCAATGAAATCGTGAAAATGGAATTCATCGCTCGCTGGTATTTTTCCCTAGCATTCTTTAAGCCAAAAGGCATTACCACCCATTCGTAGGTGCCTAAGGCTCCAGGGCATCGAAATGTCGTTTTAGGAACGTCTTCCTCAGCAATAAAAATTTTGTTATAACCAGAGTACCCATCAAGCATACTAAGGTACTCATGGCCTACAGAAGAATCGACAAGCATTTCCGCCACTGGCATAGGATATTCATCCTTTGGGGTAGCTGAATTCAAATCTCAAAAATCAATACATACCCTTAGTTTGCCATTTTTCTTTATCACAGGAACTATATTAGCAATCCATTCGACATACCTGGTCGGGCGGATGAACTTGCATCTGAGGAGCCTTTCGACTTCTTCTTTAATCTTTGAGAGGATCTCTGGTGCGAATCTCCTTGGAGTTTGCTTAACAGGTTTCCTCCCAGGTTTAATTGGTAACCTTAATTCGACAAGATTCCTATCCAGACCGGGCATTTCGTCGTAGTCCCATGCGAAACAATCCTTGAATTCTTTCAGCAACAGGACTATTTCGACCTTGAGTTGGGGGCTCACTTTTGCACTGATGTATATTGGTCTTTTTTCTGCCCCCGACCCCAAGTCGATTTCTTCGAGTGAATCCTGTGCCATCATCTTGATGTTCGCTGCTAATGGATCCTTCTCAAAGCCCAATGGCTCATCGTCATAAATCGCTTCGAGCCTATGGTTTTGCAAATCTCCTAGATCTTTGTCAGGTGGATCCATATCAAAATCCTTTCCAAGACCTTGTTGATCTACTTCGATCTCGTTGGCTTCGACGGCCATATACTTTACTTCGGCCTCTAAGGCCGCTTTGAGCTTATTCTCGGCTATATAAGCCGCGATCTTTTCAAGAACTAGTGACTCACTCATTGTCACTAAATTCGCTGCCCCAGCCAGTTGGCTGGATGTGTGAGGTTCCAAAAATATAATCTTCTTCGCCAACTACCTCTCTATCCCACTGAAACCCATGGGTGGGATGAAGGTATAACGAGTAGAAGGCGTTGTCAGTTGGCGTCATGTCGAAGGTTGCTGGACTACAGGGAGCAATATGAGCCAGATTCCTGTCGAAACTTCGCCTGTCAACCTGGTTTACTTCAGCCAGAAAGTAACTCTGGTCAGCCTCTATATTTTCGACAATCCCGTCTGCACGCCAAATTGTTATTCTTTGATGCATTGACGAAGGGACGACACCTATGTCGTGTATCCATTCCCTGCCTAAGAGCAGATTATAATTTTCCTATGACGCAATTACCATAAATATTGTCGGCCTTGTGATGGTTCCGACAGTTAGATCTACTTGTATTACACCCATAGTGGTTCCCACTTTTCCCTCATAATTCGACAACACCATGTTATGAGGTTTGGTGTCGGAATCATCTTTTCCAATCTTCTTAAGCATATAATGCGGCATCAGATTAACTGCCGCTCCTCCATCGACCAAAATCTTATTTACCCCTATGTTGTCCACTTTTCCCTTGATGAACAAGGGTTTCAAGTGACTCCTCATTGAATCATTTGGCCTTTCAAAAAATGCGTTTTGTTCTTCCATGCATCCATTGTTCATAGTATAATAGCAAATAGGCCTGTGTCTGGCCGTTTCGACTTCCATAGCCTCTTCTTCATCTTCGACTTCCATTACCTAGTCATACTCCCTGGGGAGCACTGAGACCACGTTACACATCACGTCGAAGGATGCCTCTGACTCTGAGTTAAAATCGTCTGTCATTTCATAATCCCTAGTTACTTCCTCCTTTGACGACACTTGTGCTGGAGCAACGGGTGGCTTTTCGACCTTCGACCCTTCCTTCTGATTCGAAGTTTGAACATTACTGCTGGTTTCTAGCTTGTCTTTTCCTGCAACCTCCTTCTCTGCTTTCTTTCGAAGTTGGTACCTCCTCCATTGTGACTTCGTCATAGGGTTCTTGCCCTTATAATTTTCAGAGGGGTAAGTCGTCTTCTTAGACTTTTGGAATTCTTTCATGTATGATATGGAAGATCCCCGCTGTACTTCGAAATCCTTCCATTTCCCTTGTCCTTGGGCTTGTCGGATTGGACTAACCCAACTGTTGTCTAGAGCTTTATTTGTAGGTTTGAATGTGTTAGGGTACCTTCCTCCTAACCTCTCCCTGCTTTGGTCTCCTCTTCTGGGGTCGAATCTTTCTCCTGTTGGTTGCGAAGGCTTCCAATTTCCCCTTCTTTTTGCTCTTTCCACTCCCTCTAAGTTTTGTGCTGCCTTTTTGTCGAAGACGGCACTACAACGAGGACATAGCATTACTTCAGACCTCTTCCTTTGGCATCTGTGGATGAAATCTGCCAAATTTTCCTCCTCTTTGGGGTATGCTAGTTTGTGTTATTCTTCACGTTGACGCTCTTCATCAACTTGCATCGAAACATTCTGAGACACCTCCACCATATTCACATTGGCAGCTGTCTTTGTGGCAATGCTCATTTTGTTCAACTTCAAACTGAGGCCTTCATTGACCTCGTGTTCCTTCTTGATACGGTTGAAACCCTCAGTGGCTTCCTTTGTTGGTCCCTTTAGAGATGAACCCTTGGTAATCTGTTGGCTGACGAATCCGACAGTCTTCTCCTTTGGATCCTCCATGGTTCTCCAGAGGAGGCCAACAACAACCTGTTTATAGGAACCTTTAGTAGTCCCTTTGTTAGCCTGGGCGAAACCCTCAGTAATTTCGTTATTGACTTTGGCGAAACCTTCAATAGTTTCATTGTTCATTTGGACGAAACCTTCAGTAGCTTCGTTACTGACGCCATCAGTGGCCTCAGCAATGTAGTTCTCTATGATCTTTCCGTAAAGGTCTTCAGTAACCTTAACCATCACAACCTGGTTCACGAAGTCAGTGGTAACTTCGACCATGTCACATTTGTTGGCGGGATCATCTGCAACCTCCACCATATTTATGTTGTTGTCGAAGCCATAAGCAGCCTCGATCATATTTATGTTGTTGTCGAAGCCATCAGCAGCCTCGATCATATCCACGTTGTCGTCGAAGTCCCCGACAACCTCGACCATGTTCACCATAGATGGCTCAGCATAGTGGGCCTCCGCCACTTGCAAAGAGTTTAAATCCGCCTTGACCTGGGACTTCGACTTGTCGCCGAATTTGAGCCTTCCATCTCTGATTGCATTCTGCACTAAATCCTTGAAAAGGAAACATTGAGACGTTTTATGACCCAAAAAATTATGGTATTTGCAAAAACCTCTCTTTTTCTGCTGTTCTAAAGGAGGCACTTTAGTACTAGGTGGCACTATCATTTGGCCATCCTTGACTAACAAATCAAATATTTCGTCACACTTTGTGACGTCGAACGTATAAGTTCTTTTGGGGAACTTGTCGTTCTTTTCCGATTCGATTGGGTTTTTCCCATTCGAAGGAGCCAAGACTTTGCAAGCATATGGCGGCCCTTGTTTTAATTATGCTAAATCGACCTCTTGTTCGTCGACATTTGATGATCCATCTTCATCATCATCCTCACAAACTCCGACATATGCTACCCTTTTTTTATTAGCCCTAGCTTTTTCGGCTTTCAGTCGTTCGACCTGTCTAACCCTATCAGCCAATTGGGCCATGTCTCTTAAGTATTGGCTGTCTAATTTCTTTCTAATCGAATAATCGAGACCACCAGCGGCCATTTCGACTAACTCGTGTTCAGGCACTTGTGTGAAACACCTTGCCTTGAGCAACCTAAACCTATTCAGGTAATCATCAATTGGCTCTGAGAATTTTCTCTTGACGCTAGCCAATTCTTTCAAACTTATCTTTGTTTGTCCCATGTAGAATTGTTCATGGAATAATCTCTCCAATTGGGTCCAAGTATGTATCGAATTCGCAGGTAATGTGGTAAACCAAGTAAAAGCATTTTTCGTTAGGGAACTAGGGAAATATTTTATTTTCAAATTCTCATTGTGCGCTATTTCGCCTGCTTCAATTAAATACCGCGCCACATGTTCGACCGTCGATTCACTAGTATCCCCTTAAAATTTTGTAAACTTGGGAACTTTCCATCTATGGGGTAACTCTTGCTGCAAAATATATTCCGATAAAGGGGAAGTATAACTGGGTCTCTGCAATCCTACATTCATCCCATTTCGCGCCATAATCCTTTCGACCATGGCTGCCAAATTATTTTCTGCTGGCATATCATTACAACGCATTTGTTGTATAATATTATCAGCATTCTGGTTTCGGTTTACTAACAACACCATTGGTTCTTGTTGAACAGGGATTTCGACCCCTGGTGGTTCGACTACCACTCCTTGGTTCAAAACTTCCGCTTGAGGGATATTTGGTTGTCTTTGATTTATAGTAGGTTCTTCTTCGACGGTTACCCCTAGGTTCTGAATTACACGTTCCCTTTGGGGAGGTTGAGGGACACCAAAGAAATCGGCAATGCGCGTCATCTGCGCTGCCAATTGTTGATTTGTTTGTGTAGTGTTTTGGATCAAAGGGTTAAATATAACCCCCATCTGTTGGTCTAGCATCTGGACCATATCATGGTTTCTCTCATCCATTTGTTGCCTAATTACTTGTGCAGAATTATTGGTAATGTTTGGCATATATGTTTGATATCCCGTTCCTAAAGGCTGACTAATCCTACCCATGTGGTTTACACCAGAACCGGATCCTTGTAAAGGCGAAGTTATGTTAAACGTTGGCTCCGTAAATGCTGATGACGCATTATGTAAACTCGTCATTACTGACGTTGGCATTCCATATGGTTGTTCTCGATTTAGTGGAGGCATGGAAAAGCCAGATATAAAAGGCCTGTACATACTCCCTGAAGGAGGAGGAGTCATTTGAGGCATTTGGGGTCCCATAGTTGAAAAACTAGGCGCACTCTGGGGAATTGACTGCGCTGGTGTCGAACCCATTGTTGATGGTATAGCCTCTGATGCAGATATTGAGGTCGTATTGCCCCCAGTCGAAGGAATAGAGGGTGACACTCCATCATTTGTGGAATTCTGATTGTTTGACAGATTTTGATTCGCCATTCTGCTTACTCGTCTTCTTCTAGGTCTTTCTTCGTTATTTATGGCTATTTTACCACTCCTTAGTCTCATACAAAGAAGCGAAGAAAGTTTCGTACGAGTAAAATGTAAAATAAAGGTTTTCAATTGTTAATAGCACAAGGTCCCACTGGGCGTCCCAATTTGTTTGCCTGGAAAATTAGCAAATAACCACTGATCTCCCAATTTATGAAAAATTATTTTACTTGCAGGATCGATCGAACAAATCCTAGGACAATGTGCTTTAATAATTTTGAAATTTGTATGAAAATCAAACCTTTTGTACATCACATTCATCATTACTTTCAGAAGTCAATATGATTTAAACGAAACAATAAAGTTTTTGGTTCTTTAAAGGTAAAATGGCGAAAAACGTAATATAAATGCAAGAAAGGAATTGCAAGAAATGTAAAAGAAATTGTAAGTAAAAACTTTAAGACTTCATTTCAAATAAAGAAACTGGTGTTTTTCAAACATACATTTTCTCAGTAACTACTATTTTCTCTCTCACGGTTACTTTGAGTATTCTTGAGTAACTTGTACAAATTTTGAACACACCCGAAAATCTAACACTATGACTCCCTATTTATATACAATCGAAATAACTGTCAACAACAGCTATTTCTCCTAATGGCGACAAATGGCAATCTGCATGCATTCGCCCCTTTAGATGCATTCCACGCGTCCTGCTTCCAAACAGATTTCCCTCCTGGATTTAAATTTCAAAATACCCGTCGAAGACCACTCTCCATAGCATTACATCGAAAACCTCCAATACTTAGAAAAATCTTCAACTATTCCACTCCAACTGAACACTTGTTTTCGATTAAACTTTTCTCACTAAAACTGAACGCCTGTCGAAATGTCTTGGGAAATCTCAAAATCTTAATCTCTTGAATAAAATCCAGGCGTCGAAATTAGGAGCCTACACACTCACAGATACACATTGCAGTGACATTGAAGAACATGAAAATGACAGGAAATATGAAGACAAAAAAACTGGCATGGTAATAGATCCATTCTACATAACCATGATTGCAGGCTTTATCACTGGACTTTGGGTATTTTGGGGCTCCATATTACTCTTTGCATCTTGGAGATATGCTTATTTTCATTTTCTAAGCAACATGAATGATAGGATCTATGTCACTGTAGTTGTTACAATTAATAAATTGCAGAGGAAGCTTCGTACTGAAGAACCTCCCCTGTAATCAACCTATGTGCTTACTCTGTCATTGTTTTAAGAAATAGAAGAGTCACAACTGTATCCAGAGGATGATTTTAAATAAAGATTTATTTCTTAACATCAATTTTATGCTTATGTAAACAATTAATCACCCAATTTGCATCCAATTGCATGACTATAGTTTACTTGGTAAACCTAAATATGTTATCATTTGTTTTAAAATACTGATCAAAGACAATTCATAACAAAAAAACTCATGCTACTACTTGTATGTTGCAAGTAGGACTGAATAAAAAAAAGGCTTTAGTTTATGGTAGATGTTTTCACTAGTAAAATTAAATTAACACTAGTATAGTAGCATAATCTATATAAGCTTCTTCTTCTGGAAAAATCTCTTCAAATGCCACAATTGCAAAACTGAAACTGCAATGCAGATACCTAATGACATTAAACTAAACCATGCCACTCTGCCATTTGTTCTTTCACTCACGATCCTCATTTCTGCTTCCCTGAGCAAAGCATTACAAAAGATATATACACACATAAGAAAAGTCTTCTTTCTTAGAAAAGTCGCAGAAGATTCTTTCTAGAAAAAGGTGTTGACATGTGTAGAATGATTACCTTCCCTTCAGATAGAGCAAATTCTCATGGATGGCTTCTACTGCTCCTTCTAGCTTTCTCAGCTCAAGCTCAACTCCCTAGTATAATTTAGATGTAGAAACGGAAATCAGAAGAAGAAAAAGTCTTCCAGAGCAAATAAATGAGGTATATATTTCAATTAAGATTTGGATCCTCTACCTTACTTTCATAATACAGATACAGTGCCTAAACTCGTTTCACATTATACAACTACACCTTGAGTAATTGTCAGCCATTGATAGGTAAAACTTACAAGTCCTAATCTACATGATTATTATGATAACAGTAGTTACAAAATTGTACATATCATTTACCTCAATCTTCTCCTTCTTAGCAACTGAATCCCAATCCTTGGCTGCAATCCCAATTTTCCAGTCAATGTTCACACTAACGTCACCACCTTTTGGATTACCGCCATCTACCCAGAAGCATGCTAGGTAGTTCCCAGATTCTTGAGTAGTAAATGCGAAATTCCCATGTGTCGTGTTCTCTTTATGATGAAGATTGTTTCCATACGGCGATGTTACCTAAAGAAAACATTCCAAGTAACAGATAATTTTAAGAAATTGTCATCAGAAGATTGTAACTCATGCTCCCCACAAGTCATAATATATTTTACTAACAATATCCAAAAAGTGCAAGCTTTTCACTATTTCCCAATCAAATTTCTATACAAAATCACATACTAGAGACCTCTTCATTTAAAATTATCACGAAAATTCATGACTCAAGCAACAAAGATAACTAATGTTTCATTATTTAAGCACTACCATTTTTGCATGCATATTGGCAAAACCTGATACTACTCTTCTAGATTTCCACCAACAAAATCAAATGCAAATGTATGTGAACCACATATTCTTTGATGTTTCCGTTTCCAACCATCAAAACATCTCCAGAAATAAATTACTCAACACCTCAAGAGGCTCGACTCAACAACCAAGCATACAAAAACAGATCAATTCAATTTGTAGACATGATCAACACATAACTGATCAAACCAACACGGCTCAGACTCCACAAATAAGAATGAAAACAAACGAAAATTCAATCCGCGGATAAATATACACAAAAACAAAACAAAATCGGCAAAACATAGCTATGAAGCACTAAACTTCTAAATTCCTATAACACTACATTCAACAAAAGAAATTAGGGCAACACATTACAAATCTATCCTCCAAAATCAACATACAAAAACCTAGGTTTTCCGATCATGAGATTCCAATTAATCAATGCTAAACCTAACAATGATAAGTAATTTTAAAGAGAAGAGCGATGACCTTGATTGCGAGAGTGGGGGATTGGGTGTGATCATCGGGAACGACGACATAATCGGCCAAAACGACGACGTTGTTTTGGATTTCTTCGGAAACGCATTTGGTACCAGAGGAAGGTAGCGTCAGCCAGATAGCAAGTGTAGAAGGTAGAAGATTGATTGAGAAGAAGAAGAGAAAGAGAAGTAAAAATCTTGTGTTCTCCATGATAACCCCTTTTCTGTCTATGCACACGCTCGAACAGGCACGGCAACGAGTATTGAAGATTCACAGACTTCAGAATTTGGATCTATTTGTGATGCTGCCTAAAATTTTATTTAATTTCAGTTTTTTTATACAAGGAAAGTTTCAGTCATAGTACTAATTTTATTTTATTATTGTCTTGTATGTTTATTAAGAGAGGATAGGAGATACACCTCATTAAAATAATTTTATATTGATATTCAATGAATTATGTGTATATTTTAAAATTTTTTGTGGTTTCTTATAAGAAGATATTATTGAAATACTTTTGTTTTAATTTTTAAATAATTTTATTTCGATAAATTCTATTTTAAGAGTTTTTTTATATAGGATATTTTTTTCGCTTTTTAGTAAATATTTTTAAATAAAAGTAAGCTTTTTATTTTTGAGAGAAATTATAAATTTTAAAGAGAACACTCCGGTACCCTGAGATTTAGTTGAGTACCAGTACCTTCATCTAATGAAAGATTCAAATTCAATGTCATGTCATTTTTTATATATGTTTTATTTAAAAATTAATTAATTTTTTATTCAATTTTCAAAGGTACCGGTACCCAAACTACTTATTATGGGTACCTAAGAATTTGCCTAATTTTATTTCAAAAAACTGTTTAGTACAAACCGATCATTAGGATTCCCACTAATACAAAACGTGCAAACAACAACGTTAGGTTTACAACGGAAGAAATATACACCGTTGTAATATATTAAATTTTCACGCTCAGTGAGTAGCTGGATATATAAACAGTTATTTAATTACGGTTGTCTATAAAAACTGTAGTAATAATGATGTGTGATAAGCTTCGATTCTCAGCAACTTCCTTTTTTCCATTTTTTAGAGTACATTAAGCGTGTGTCACTTAAGTCCTTTATTTAAAAAATAAAATGTAAATTATTTTACAACGGTTAGTTTAAACAATCGTTGTTATACGCTTGTGTCAATTAAGTCAATTATTTAAAAAAATAAAATGTAACTTATTTTACAATGGTTAGTTTAAACAACCGTTGTTATACTCTTGTCTCACTTAAGTCCATTATTTAAAAAATAAATTATAAATGAGTTTACAACAGTGAAGAAAGTCAATCGTTGTTAGAAGGCTCACATTTTCACTACGGTTGAGTAACACAACCGAGATTTAATGGTTTACTGATAAATTAAAAACAAAACTTAATATGTATTTCTTTCATAAGACGCCCTAGGCGAACAAGCGAGCCAAAGACGACAGCGGTGGCGTAATCTTTACTTTCTTTGTATCCATTCATTTGGAGCTCAAATCTTCATCTTTCTCAGTACGGTACTATTCAACAGCTTCATTCCTTTTATCTTGATTTATGCTGTATATGCTCAAATAATCACCCTCTTCCTTCATTTGATTCCTCAGCTTCGAAATACGGTATTCTTCAACATCTTCATTCTTTTTTTCTTTGTTTATGTTGTATATGCTCAAGTTAATATGAGAGTACATGTTTCATATGCTTTAGGTTATCAGGGTTCTGCAAAGTTTTGCAAAGGTTATCAGGTATTTTTCAACATCTTCATTCCTTTTATCAGGGTTCTGCAAAGTTTTGCAAGAAATCTGGTAGGCCTGATGTTCAAGTTGGTGTTAGGTATCATCAGTAGTGTGTTATTTATGCCTCGTTTGTCATAGACGCTATGTTTTAATGCCTTCAAGTTGTTTCTGTAACAGAAAGAATGCTGAGGAAGCTATTCAGGGATTAAATAGAACAATGACATCAAAGCAGACTGTGCGTGTTTTTTGGGTAGTAGTCCTGGAAATAAGCATGTCAGTTCTATTTTCTTCTACTTCAAACTTAATTTATTCGTAATCTGGTCCAGTTTGATGTTTGTGTACTAAAAATTCTAATCTAAATTTTGTCATCGTAACCATGCACATGCATCATTAATGAATGTTTTTATATCATCATTATTTAATATTTTGTGACAGGTTATTTTAGTAATGTTTTATACATAACAAAAATTTATAGGAACGTCATGGTGTGGCATCTTAGGGCCCATTATTCCTTAAACACACATTACCACTTCTTATGTAAATAACATTAGGGCCTATATTACTTTATTTAATGTTTTGATTTCCAATGCCCCATCTTAAATAAGAATATAATAAAAATGAATGAGGAAGATGAAAAATCAGCAATGGTTTTTGAATTAAAGAAATAATAATGACTTTCAACTAAAATGATTAGATTTTCAATGTAAAGAGAAGATGAAGAATCAGAGAAATCATTATAAATACGCTATTCCACTTCTTACCATCACACAAGCAACATCATTGAAGAGAATTAATCAAAATGAGTTTCAACAATGCAGTCCAGGTCCAACAAACTGAAGATGTTCAAGAAGTTGTCCAAGAAGTCCAACAAACTGTGTGTCTGGTTAAAGATATTGTAGATGTCCAAGAAGTTATCCAGGTCGTAGATGTTGTAGATGTCCAAGAAGATGTCCAAGTCGCAGAGGCTGCAGAGGTCCAACCAGTTGTCCAGCCTGAACAAGCTGTACATACCCAACAGGCGATCGCCTTGCAAGGAATACGAGCAAGGAGGAGAAGAAGGATATCAAGAAGAAAGAGAAGAATGACAGCTACGGTCGATTCAGATGATGATGGCGAAGCACCATTTGGTTGGAGTAATTTTATGTCAGCTAGGGCATTTAGATTTGATAATTAAAACTTAAAAGTGTCTCTGTTGTCTTCAATATTCAAGATTTTAATTTAGATGTATTAAATATAAGCTTGCATTTTGTTAGAGTTTACTTTATATGAAACTTGCATTTTGTTGTCTTATTCTTATTAATAATATTTACATATGTGGTAAACTCATTACATAACCTTAAATATATGAACTTGAATGAAAACTTTATCACATATGTGGTAAACTCATCACATAACCTTGAATATATTTTCGGTTGTGATATGATGAACAATAAATAGGTTAAAAAATGGGATTATATAGAAAAGCATAATTATATTTTTCAATCCAGCAGATATATAACAACGGTTATACATCATAATCGTTATAATATAACGCGCGTTATCCAGAAAATAATAAATATCAAAACGGCCAAGCTGGGAATCGAACCAAGGTCCATTATATTTATCACAACGGTTCGTTTGAAAAACCGTTGTGATAGGGTGCACTTTTTCTAGGTTATTATAATGGTTAATGGGTTGTCATAGTAAGTATCATTTTACAATAACACTCTACATAACAACGCCTACGCCCGCGTGATGATACATTTTTCCCAACCGTTGTTAAATGGGTTTTACGTAGTAGTGTCCGATGATAACTTCAATTAAAATTATAGTTACCCAATTAACTCTCTTATGTTACTCTATTCATAAGTTGGTTGTATCAGCATGAATTCTAAGTTTTATATGTAAACTACTTCTCATCATTATGCTGAAAATAATATTATCTTTAATGTTGGGTTTCATGCTCTTTTGAGAGAAAACTATATTATTTCTTACCCTCCAAATGGTGTAAATAGTTCCAGCAATAGCAATTTTTAAAATTTGTCTTCTCCAACCTTTCCTTTGTGCTTCAAAAGTCAGTCAAATTTTCTCTTTTTTCCATTTTGTGGGAGTTCTATAATATCCAAGTCAACATATAATGTCTCTCCAAATTAGCCCTGTAGTATGAAACTCAAAGAACATACGATTCATTGTCTCTTGCTCGTGCCAGAAGCTACATCTTCCATCAGTATTAACTCCAAATCTTACAATCCTATCTTTTGTGAAAAGACGATCTATTAAAGTCATCCAAAGCACAAAAATAGCTCGAGATCTAGCATTATTATTGAAGAAGATTTTCTTCCAATTCACCTATTCCTTCTCTCCATGCAGTTCTTTATATATGGTTGATGTTTTATCTTTGCTTTGTTGCTTAGCTTTAATCCAATATATGCTCTACAACACAAGGTCTCTGCACTTCAACATTCTTTTAATCATCCAAGAGAAATTTTGAGGTTTATTTCAGTTCATGATGTCCCTTTCTTTTATATAGTATTCATTCAACCATTACACCCATAATTTATTACCTTTTACCTGGAGATTCCATAACAATTTAATGATTGTAGCTTGATTTCATTTTGTCAGTGTTGTGATATTCAATCCTCAAGTTGTTCTGGGTTCGCAAACCTTCTCCCAAGCCATGGGGATTTCCTACTACCTATATCTTTGCCACTGCAAATAAATTTCCTGCAATTTACTTCCACTTGCTTGATTACTTTCTTTGGTATGAGGAACACATGCATCCAGTAGGTAGTCACAACAAACAACATGCTTCTAATCAATTGACATATACCTTCATAACTCAACAGTTTGGCAGTCCACTTACATATGTTGAGTTTTTTGCTAGATAGTGGCACTCCTAAATAGTTAAAAGGAAGCTTTCCTGCAACAAAGTCAGTAGCTTGCATTATTTTTCCATCTTCTTGCTCTGACACTCCTCCAAAGTAGACCTTGCATTTTGCAGGGTTTTCTTTTAATCCAATTTATTATAAGAACTTCCTGAATTCTTCCATCATAATTTAGACAGATGTTGTATCTCATATAGTGAACATGATTAAGTCTGTTAGAACAAGATTTGGTTCTGCATCTATACCTTTGAGTTTTGATGATAACAATGTAGTATTTGTGTGAGAATAATTTTGGTGCCCTAACTATTTGTTATTGTGTAGCTTTAACGGGAAGTTCTAATTATAAAGACATGACGTGCAATGTCATCAGTTTCTAAACTTTGTGTTCTAAAATTCACTTCTGCGTTAATTCACTTCTGCGCTAATTCACTTCTAAGAAGTTTCTAGAAAGACGATATGTTGATGTTGCAATGTTCTCTCTATTTCTGCTTTTGGATGTGACTCTGATCATCAAGCTTCTGAAGAATGGCAAGCTTTTGAAGTTTCTGTTCTTAGCTGAAGATTCTGAAGATCTCAAGTCAGACACTAATACTATCAAGATTTTGATTGATGATTCTGAAGATTCTGAAGATCTCAAGTCAGAAGCTGATGTTATCTAGATTTTGATTGATGATTCTGAAGATTCTGATTTCAGCTTTGTATTTCTTCTTTTCATGCTTCATTATCTTTTCATCAGAAGCCAATGAATTTGAAGATAATATTAAAGGATACGTGATCAAATAGTACATGGTACAAAATGAAAACATTTTTCCACTACCTGATTTTGTGGGCGAAAGGATTGTACTATTCTTCACACTTGTCACTATTTCGTTAGTGGACAACTACATTTCTCGTATTCCTGATTTACCCTCCAATGGTTCCTTTTTCATGCTATATAAAGAGGACTGGAGACTTGAAGAAAAGAGCCAATTTTTACAAGACTGTTTCTACGTGAAAAGCTTACAACTTTGTGCATACTTTTCTTTAAGTGTTTATATTTCATTTGTGTAAAATCTACTTGTGTAGAAGCAACTTGTAACACGATCTTTATTCAAACTTGTTGTTTGTATTTCCTTAAGGGGCCAGTTTGGTCAGAATCCTTGAGAAGACTTTGACAGTTTGTCATTATGGTTTGTTAGTCACCAGCAGTTTGATAACATGAAAACGTATCGTATATTCCGACTTGATTCACATGCTATTTAGTGTCTTTTTATTAGGTTATCATACTATTATTCGTGTTTTTTTTACATTTTAGGAACCTATCGAATATAGAGTGTCCAGTGGGAAAACCGGAAAAAGAGCAAGAAAATTAAGTTTTTGGCAGAATTTACATGTTTCTGGTGTAAGGTGTTTGCCACCACCTCATGGTGTTCGCCATACACCTCAGCCACGTCATAAGTAACTTAAGCCCATGGCATTAGCCATGGACTCATGGCGTTCGCCATGAACGCGCAGAATCAGCATATCATGGATAATAAACTGGACTCATTCTCCTCTACTTCCCTACATTCTCTCAACAGTTTCTACATGTTTGCAAACAGTTGTACAACATTGAACCACTATATAAGAGCAGTTTTTATTAGTTTTGAGCATCCAAGTTTATGCGCGGAAGCTCTGTCAATTTAGTTTTTAGGCAAATATTTACTTTCAAAGTGATAATCTCTTACATTGAGAGGTTATCACACCAATAGTTTTAAACTTTGTATTGTATTCTTGGATCTTAATCCTGCCGGCATATTTGAAGTTATTTTGTTTCCATTCCTTGCACTCGAAGTATTCCGAATTTAATTCAAGTTTTTACATGTTTTTATATCATTTCTATTAATTTTCATTTATGGTTTTTTAGTTTATTCATCATGTTGTCCTTAATTTCAATTACCATGAATTTTATGTTTAAGACTCGAAAAATGTCCGGCTAAATCTCTTTGAGTCCGGTATGTGAGGATCGTCGTTCCGACGGGACACGGTAATAAAATTGGCGTTAACTTTTCATAAATTTCTTTTCTGGCTTTAATTTTCAATCTTAATTCAAATTGTTTTGCATGAGAGTGAAAACAAATAAAGGTTCGAGCCAATAGCTCGAGAGTGTGAGGATTGAACCGGATAATGAAAATTGGGCATTGATCCTAAATATAGCGAGAGCACTTTAGGTATCAATTAGGACTTATTTAGTTTTCAAGAAATGATTTTTGATTGAAATGGGCGAGCAAAAGAAAAATCTCATGGCCAGAGAGTGTAGCTTTAATCAATAGCGCGAGAGTGTGAGATGGAGTTTTTAAACTGGTATTTTCTACTGAAAGCAATTTAATCGTAAACTAACGCCAATGAATTACAGAGTCCTCAACGTGCACATAATCCACATTCCGATCTCTCTTGTCTGATATGTTTCTTAAATCTTATTTTAGTTTTAATTTAGTTTTAGTTTTCTCAAATCCAAATATTCATTAACCTTAGCTTTACACAGTATCAATAGATAACACTAGATTGATTATTAGTCCCTATGGGTTCGATATCTTTTAAAACTACGCGATAGACTATTTACTTGCAGTTAGGCAATTCGATAGACTCATAAAGTCGCTATCACTGTTGCTAGTACATTTGTAATCAGTTGATTATAGTGGATTAAGTCCTTGTGTATAGGGAGAAATCACCTTGGCGAGTGGATTGGATTAGCTTTAAATTTCAAGCGAACCAGGATAAAAATCCTTGTGCATTTCTCATTATTCAATCTTTTGATTGTTGGTTTTTTGAGTTCGTAAAAAGCTTTTATTTTTAAACCACAATTCAAACCCTTCATTTCTCATTAACTTTAGATTAACGTTTGACAGTATAACCCATAACATACAACATATGATACAATTATGTACGTGAATTTTTGGACAATGTATGGAATTATCATTCAAATATAGCAACTTTATAATAGCGAAGTAACCACTACAAAGTTTCAGAACATTACCTGATCAATTTCAGAAGATGCAAGTGAAATCACTCTAGCAAGTGCTTCAAGGGCTATTCCTGTGAAATACAATAGATAATTATAATGTCAAAACCGAGATATGATATATTAATTTTAAACCATCTCAGCCAGTACATAAATTGAAATAACTTTATTCAAACAGAGTCCTGATGTATCCATGGATGATTGTTACCTATGGTGAGTTTAAGTTATACCCATCATAGTGAGTTAATGACTGAAGGCACAAGCAATAGAGACCATGGAAAAAAGACCACGCTCCATATACCAGTCATTAATAGAAGATATAGCCTCATCCAAACGCCTCAAATTGATAACTTTCCCTGGACAACTTAACAATTAAGTTTGTGAACCACAACCGATATACATTGGAAAAATATGCATGATTACAATTGCACGGGTATGGAAAAAGAGGAAAAGGTTACCATGTCCATTTCGAAAAGAGTTCTCTAAAAACTTCGCCGGAATAACTTTAGCTCCTTCACATACCAATCCTTGTAACTCTTGATTTGGTTCTACCTTATACCACAAGAAACCAGTACTCACATAACATATCCAAATATCATCACTAACAAATTCAATTCAATACACATTTAAACAAGTAACACTATTTTCCAATTCAAATCTTCTGAAATTCAATTCAAATATCCTCATAAAATGGTTATCAAAACTTCAATTATACCTGAAATACCAATCGAATACCATCACACGTATCAACTACAACCGGAACGCATGAACAAAAGTATCCACTATTGATAATCCGATGCACATCGTCTTGCACCTCGCGAACCGTGAGAGCCAAATTAGGTCGACAGGCTTTGGGAGCCTGAGCCGCTTCTACTTCTAGCTTCTTCCTCTCGAGTTCTTCGCCGTCTTTGTTTCGAACCAACACTTCACTGATTAAAACTCTCTCTTTATTCTGTCGAGTTTTCAATTGAGTCTCCTCCGTCGGAGAAAGCGACAAGCCTTTTTTCTCGTCGGTCAGTGATAATGTCGCCGAACATAGAGAATACGATTTCTGAAACACGGAGCGAGTTAACTCGGTGGAGTGAGTTCTGAACAAGTGAATGAGTTGAGAAAACGAGTTAGTGGCGTTGGTGAAGTGAGAATATCTGTGGCGCGATGGTGTTTGGGGTACACTTCGGCGATGGATTGCGGGAAACTAATCCCAACGCAGAAAAACTCTTCAATCTCGACAACAAAATAGGTGAATACCTCATAACATCATAGCATAAACAAATAAGTTTTAGGTCAAAATAAGAATGAAGAAATATAAAAAACCTCATTGAAATTGAATCTCGTCGGAGTTCGAAAATGAAGAAATTGAATAACCTAGTTGAAATTGAACTCTGAAATGAAGAAATTGACAGAACTTCACTGCAATTGAACCTCGTTGAAAGTTGAAAATGAAGAAATTTAAGAAACTTCTTGAAATCGAACCTCCTTAAAATCCAAATATGAAGAATTTGAAGAATATCAATTGCTGAAATTGAAAATGGAGACTCCATTGTTCTAATATTTCTAGTTGTTTGAAGAGTGAGATAAGGGATTTTGCAATTTTAAGAGAAAAAAAGTTGGGGATAAAGTGTATAACGCATATTCTGTGAAAGGGAGAAGCAAGTTTAACAAAAGTGAGATCTAAGCAACGACGGTTGACATGGTCGTGAGTCTGAAAGGAGGACGATTATTTGGTAATATTTATATTTATGTTGCTTAGTCTATTTGAAAAACCAACGACACTTATCTTAAACCGCCGTGACAACCATCGCGAACTAGGAATTAGGGCAGTTTTTTAGGAATTGTCGCAACTCATGTGTCGTAAATCAACTTTTTTCTTGTAGTGTGTTATTCACACTTTCAAAGTCATCTACAAAACAGATGTTAGTGATATGTAGTATTGCACATTTGGGGTCGTAATTAAAGTTATGATTCTTGTGCAAGTTCTTCAATACTTTGAGCAAATACTCCATGATGATAACAAAAATCAGGGGAGATATTAGGTCTCCCGATCTAAGACCTCTTATTGCTTTGAGAAATCTAGTATGATGTCCATTGATGACAAGTTTATAAGAGATTGTACTGATGCTCCCTACTCTACAGTGTCATAGGCCTTTTGTAGGTCCATTTGAATTGCACACATGGCAGATATATGCTTTCTATTATAGCCTCTTAGAAGTTCATGAGCAATAATGATGTTGTCATGAATATTTTTTCCAGGTACAAAAGTTGTCTGACTATCATCCACCAACACTGTTAACATTTTGCTAAGACTCGCAGTCAAATTTTTTTATATGATTTTGTAGACAGTTGTGCAACAGGCTATGGGCCTCATGTCTTTCATTGTTCTTGCATTAGCATACTTTGGTTTCAAAGTAACTAGGGCACAATTCACTGATGGATAGAGTTTGTTGTTATTGAAAAAAATCATGGATTACCTCTATCACATCCTTTTTGACGATTTGCCAACTTTCCTTAATTTTTTTTGCATTATACCCATCTATGGTTGGGGCTTTGTTGTCTCTTATTCCCTTTAAATACCTTGAATATTTGTTAGTATACCTTATTGTCCTGCACACTTGAATATTTGTTAGTATACATTATTGTTCTTTAAATACCTTTTTATCATCAAAACCTTATAGATATGGTACAAACCAAATTTTTTCCAAAATCCAGAGGATCATATTTCCTTTTTCTCTAGCCCAATCGAGTCCTCTCGTTATTACAAGAGCAGGTTCGTGAAACATTGGTCCTAGCCTCACTTCTGCTTTGTAGTTATTTCCTACAACATCAAGTTGGATTATCTTTCTTCTAAAAAGCTTATGATGAGGGGGGGATTTGAAATATCTATACCAAAGGATTGGTTATGTAGAAGGGTTTGGCCCCGACAAAGTGTCTTCTTCCTTGCAGAGGAAAAAGCTCATTGACCACCACGATATTGTGAGTGTGGTCGACCATGTGGAAAGGAAAGAAATCTTTGATGAAGAAAGAGTCTTAAAGTTTTTTACATGTGTGGTTGTATTTTGCAGATAATGTGGACAAGTTGCAGATGGTTTACTCTCCTGCCTCCGCTTAACGCATCAAACTTAGTTTTGTTGGCTGGACCATTACACCTCTCCCTACAACTTATGCACCCTAATTTGCGGTCGAGGCTACTATAGCATCCCGTAATGATAATAAACTTGTTACTATTATTATTGCTTTGTCCGTAGAAGATCAGCCGCAACCTTCTCCTACTCCGGTGAATAGAGGTTAGGATCAAGACTAATATTCCCCTTTGAAGGGAAATTCCCCCAAATGGGTTCATATCTTTGGAGGTGCTGAATCGGGGTCAGTTACTATCTTTCTTTGCTTGCCCGCCATTCTTCCTGCTTGGATTCCTTGAATTTTTGAGAAAGTTGTTGCTACTGTGTATGTGGAGAATTTGTCCTTCGTCTAAAATCTTGTTGAGGCGGACAAGATGGAGCTCCTTTCTATGGTCACCTATTATACTTATCGGGCGTGCTTATCCCTATTGAAGGATTGAACCCTTTCAAAGCTTCTTCGAAAGGGGATTTGGTATACTGCCAGGGTGCAGCGCCTATGAGCTAGAAAGTTTGATTTTATTCTTATTTGTTATTATTTTTCTTTGTCGAGCTTTCAGGCCTCGACAAGATAACAATCTTTGAATATACATTTACCTTAATGCTTGGAGTTGTTATTTAGCTTTGTGTACTTGACATAAATTTGTCTCTTCTTTATGGTTGTATAGTCAACCTTATCGGTTGCTAGTCTCCTCGCCTTGGATTGATTAGCGAGTTATCGCTGAACAAGGACTTGCTCTTTGTTCCTATAATTTAAAATTTGTTCGCCTAGTGGGCGTTGTTGACGTCTGGTGTGTCCGTCGAACTCTATAGTCCCAACCGGAGTTTCATCGTTACTAGCTCCGATTGGGAAGAGTTAGTATTATTCTTCAGCGTCGCTAGGAACCATCCCCCTCCAAAAGTAAGGTTCATATCCTTGTCCTCAGGGTGTACTTTGTTCGGGGTGGACGTCTATGGATTCCACTTCCTACGCTCTTGGAGTGGTTAGTTCCTAATAGAGGGTGTGCCATATACATTGGGAAGTGTGTTCTCTAAGTGTGGAATCTACCTTAGAAGAGCGTTGTAAGCCATTCTGAATGGGATTACAAAATCCTTTGTGGTTGCAGTGTCTCATAGTTAGCAGATTAATTATTGAAAATGTGCAAAAGCTTTACAAAATACTTAGCTCGTTGAGAGAGTTATAATGGTATTATGTTCTCCTTCTTCATCACTTACTCATCAGCTAACTGTGATGTTCATTTATGTAGTTTTCTTTTCGACTTTCTAGTGGAGGTGTTTGTCCGCCATGGATTTTGTCTACATACCTTTAATTGACAGGCGATACAGGGCGGGCGATGTCATCGTCGATGTCATTTGTTAATGATTGTAGATAATCGACTTTCTCTAGGTGGTCGTTCGAGGTTGTACCTTTTAAAAGATCGGTCTAAGTAGTATCTTTTTTTGTCCCTTTATTTTGAGTTAAGTGTCGTTATCCATAATCTTCTAGAGTTCAGTCGACAACGTGCTTTGTAAGGGAAGTAGGAGCTTATCCCAAGGGATCTGACTGGATTTTACTTACTCTGAAACCATTGTTGAATGGATATGAGGTTTCTTAAGGGCTTCTTCGCTGCGCCTTTTTCTTGTTAGTATGAACTGAGCCTGGTTTCCTTCTGCGCAATACTATATCCCTGCTGATTGGAAAAATTGGGTGTTAAGCTAGATAAGATTGTCAATCGGAGGCTTTTTGGGTGGTGTTTCACTTCGTGGTTCTTATAAGCCCAGGGTACCTTCATCCCGCGTGTTCTTCCTCTTTGGGGGTTGATATAGGTCAAAGGATCTTCGTTATCATGTGCATCTCGACCTGATTGGCGAAGATATGATAGTTAGACTGCGATGGATCAGAATTTATCGCGGGACTATATCTTTTGTGAGGTACTCCCTCCGTTTCAAAATGACTGTCGTTTTAGGGAAAAATATTTGTTTCAAAATGAATGTCATTCTCTCTTTTCAATGTAGTAATAATTGTTATTTTTCCAACTGTATCATATAATTATCACTATGTACACTATTTCCAACACATTACTATGACTAATTTAGTAAAAGTGCAATATCTTATGACAATATCATTACATTCCTTAATCTGTGTGCAAAAACCTTAAACGACAGTTATTTTGAAACGGAGGGAGTATCTTGTAAGCATTTTCACCAGTGGTGGAGACTATTAAGGCCATTAGTAGTTTTGTACTCAATATTATTCGTATCTCCTTGCATCTTAAATACCCTCGTGAATTTTGAGCTTCATTTTTTGACTCACTGCTAAATTGCCATCAAGGAGAGATGTTCTAACAATGGATCTCCCATTGGTTATGACGATGTTGCAAATCTCATTGGTGATAATAAAATGTGGTAGAGTAAAATCAAAATACCTAGCACTTTGCATCGCAGTGAAATATCATGTGATTCACGAAGGTAATTACTTCAATCGCTGATAACTTTATGTTTGGGATTTCATTTACCTCATAGGGATCAAGGAATCTTGGTGCTATATGACTTTCGCTTATCGTTCGGTGATTATTCATATTATGGTGAAGGTACTTCAGTAGTAGATCTATGTTGAAAGTTGTTACGGTCTAGATCTTATCAATGATGGATAATTGATAAAACATGAAATTGGAAGGCTGGTCGGAGATTTTTTGGCGTGATCTTGGAGGTAAGTGCATCCATTTCTCGACGACTCTGGTAGGAATTCGATCTTGGATTGAGGGTGATGGTAAGAAGCCATTGTTCTGTTCTAGAATCAAAATTAGATGTATGTTGATGGTGAGGAATCCTCAACCAATGGTGTGGATCTCTAATACGGTGACGCGGGATGGACTTGCAAAGTTAACAGTTTAATGCCCAAGTTAGTTCAGAATTCAAGATGAGTGTAGTGAAAAGATGAGATCATAAAGTGTATCTTGAGTATCCTTTGACATGACTTTATACCTTGGATCATTTAGAGTGAATTAATATCAGTTTGAACCTTAGCTCTTTGAACCTTTGGCCGACCTAAAATATATTTAAAAAAACAAGATGATTTTGTTAACATATTAAATTTTTTATAAAAGGATAATGGGCTTTACATTATAATTTAATTTTTGTTTATTATACCTTTATTTAATAGTTTAACATTGTATCATTCACCTTTCGATTACAGATCCGAGGACATGGGCGGAGGAAGAGTATATGGAGGGGGTTCAATTGAAACCCCTAAATGGTAAAAGAAAAACACTATTATTCTTATGTTTTTTTTTTTTTTTGCTTTTTGAACCTAGGCATGGCAACAAAATCCATATCCGCGGGTACCCACCAGAACCCGCCTCGAAATTGACAGGAAAAACCCGCTTTGACTGGACTTGGGTTTGGATTTGGGTTTTCCCCGATTATAAAATATGAGGACGGATCGGGTAATGAGGACACTAGTACCCACCCCGAACTCGTTCCCGAACCCGCCCCGTTTATTTTATTATGTACATTATTATTTAATTATGTTAATTTGGAGTATTAATTATGTGGTCAATGTTTTGATATTTTGATTTGTATTAATTATTTAAAAAATTTGAAATGTATGTAAGATTTTTTTTGAGATTTTTTAATTTTATTATTTGTATTGTAATTTGATTTTGGAAAAAATAAATATTTCTATTAAAAAAATTGATTTTACTAAATGGACGGTGGCGGGGCGGGGATACTTGAACCCAACCCGAATCTGTTTGGGACGGGTTTGGGTTTTAATTCTCCATCCCCGTTTGAGTTTAGGACGGAGAACGAAGATTGTTTGAGGATTCGAATTTAGGTTTAGGAGATGTAAAAACTATCTCCGACCCGCCCCGTTGTCATGCCTATTTGAATCCTTACAAATAATTTTGCACCCTTAGTCTAAAAAACTCAATTTAATTTTATTTCACTTATTCTTAGATTTCATCGTGTCTCTAAATCTCTCTACCCTAAACTCTCTCAAGAAATTGTGAAATTTATTTATTATATCAATAAGTTTGAGTTTAATTGTATGTTATTTATGGTTATTTAATTAAAAATAATTATTTAATTATTTATAGCCATTAGAATTTACTCTATTTTTCAATCGACTTTGAATTTTGTTCTATTAATGAAAATGATTTGTTTAATTTGTTTTTTCTTTAGCCTTTGCAGCAAAAGAAGAAGCAATTGAGTTTTAGAAAAATGCTTGTAGTTTATTGATGAACTTAAATACTAATTAAAAATTATTAAAAATATTGATAAACTTATGGCCACTTAAAGAAATTGTCACTTGAATATTTATTAATTTAAATCATAAAAATTTATTTTATGGAAGAGATAAATTCGGTTAGCATTAATTTATACTTGTGTGAACTTAAATACTGATTTAAGAGGTGTTTAATGAAATTGATAATAAGTTATTCAATAATTTTATACTATAAAAATGCGTAGAATACAATTATAAAGTATGTGTAACTTTTTAAGTATATATTCTTATAACTCTTAATTAAAATTTAAAGTTTGCACCTCTTAAGGTGCTACAGTATGCACATGTCACTTGGTGCTACAGTATGTACATTATGAACTTAAATTAATTTACTAACTTTCTATGAGTTTAAAAGGTATTAAACACGTTTAACTAATTTGTCCAGCACCCCCTCATTCGTATGAACAAATTATTATGTCCTTTTAACCTTTTAGTAAAATGATTTTTTTTTAATTCTTGCCAAATTTTTTTGTATATCAACATGAAAAAAATACAAAAATTATACATTTGTATTTTTCATAATATATGTTTGTATCGCATTATGTGTGTACAAGTATAATTACCAGTTGATTTTAATAATGATAACTTACGTAGACAATAATTCTAAACGTTAAACGACTTTGGTGACAATTGTCAAAAGGAGACTTGATCACAATTGTCTAGTAATTTCTCGTTATGACATCTGATCAATAACAAAATATCTCAAATCTCATTAGTTAGATGATTAAAGTTCAAATTGAAATATTAATCAATCGTTGAATCAAGCAAAGAAAATTAAAGGGTTAGAGTTGTAAAAGTGAGAAAGTGTGAAAGTTTATATGCGGTGGTAACAGGGGGGAGATGAATTGTGCGTGTTTGAAAAATTATAATTTAAAACAAAATTGTTTTCAATTTCAAAATTCAAAAGCACTTATAAGAAAAGGTTTGAATATCCCAGCGGAAAATCAAAGGTAAATAAAATATGTGGAAAATAAAGAGATAAGGGAAAAGAGATGACACTAAGATTTATAGAGGTTCGGTCTTGATGAAGTGACATGTTCTTATCCCAATACTTTTATGAGTTTTTAGTAGGTTAAGCTCACGAACCCCTTTGTACATAGATAAATGAAGTTTCAGGTTCACTTCCAACCAACACAACGAATAATGAACTGAAACAGATAATCTTTCTTCCAAACACAAACAAGGTTTGAGCGATTAGTACCCAAGTTAAACCAAGATTTTATACGGTCTTATCTCAAACTAATGTGGAGTTTTGAATTGAATATCCTTCAAACCTAACTAAGGTTTTACACGGGCTAACTATAAACCGAATAGAGGTTTTACAAAGGCTGACCACGAACCAAATTGAGATATTACACCATGTCGATATCAAACCAAGTAGAGCTTTTATACCGGGCTGAGCTCAAGAACCGAAAAAAAATAAAATTCATTGGCTATCTTCAAGAACCCATAAAAAGAGCTTTTCCTTAAGTGACTCAACTCAAGAATCAAACAACGACTTAATACTAAATCCCCCCAAACAAAGCTTTTAATGGGTTTAGCTTCAAACCCAAACAAATACTTCCTAAGAAGAGATATTCACTCAAGAGAAACAAAATAGCTCTAGTTAAATTTACAAATTTACCCTTTCTAGAACAAGTTTCCTCACTTAATCACCAGGGCTTTCTCAAAGCTCTATAGCTGAATTAAATTTAGAGAAAGTAGAAAAATGTTTTAGAGAGAGAGTGAAAAGGGTAAGATAACTCACATTTTTGGATGTTTTGACTAGGTTTCATCCGGTGTCTTCATTCCTAAGGCTGTCGAGGGACACCTATTTATCAGGTATGTTGCAGGCACAATAACTTCTACCCAAAACACCTTCTTTAATCCTGCACTTATCAACATGCACCTCACATTTTCCATAATGGTTCGATTAAACCTTTCAGCCAAACTATTTTGTTGGGGAGTACCTGCAGTAGTTTTTTGCCTTGCAATACCAGGCGCAACACAATAGCTATCGAAACCTCATTACAAAATTCAAGACCATTGTCGGTCCTCAAATTCTTGACCTTCCTGCTAGTTTGGTTTTCAACCAGAGTCTTCCAACTTTTGAAATTTTCAAAAGTTTCATCCTTAGTATTCTAGATGAATACTCATAACTATTTAGAGTAATCATCAACTATGGATAGAAAATACTTTGCACTGGAGTGTGAAGGAATCCTTGTAGGTCCCCAAAGATCAGCATAAATGTAATCAAGGGATCCATGTGTTCTTTTTTTACCTTTATTAAACTTCATTATACAGGATTTACCGAATACACAAGGTTTATAAAACTCCAATTTTTCGACCTTGTCACCACACAACAGATTTTGTTTCGACAATTCGACAAGGCCTCTTTCATTGAAATGGCCAACTCTCTTATGCCATAGCTCAATCTTTGACACAGGTTTCGTGGATGCCATATCTGTCGAACCACTTACAACCTCATCCTCAGGGGTATACAAGCCTTGTTTCTTCGCGTCTCTCAAGATTTCCTTCGACCATTTCATTACCCTTAAGATACTTTTCTCTCTTTTGAAAACATATCATTTCTTATCTAATTCACCAAGAGAAATCAAATTCCTCTTAAGATCAGTTACATACCTGACATCAGCCAATAGCCTTATTGACTTATCATGGATATTGAATCTCACAGATCCAATACCTATAATTTTGCAGGTTTTGTTGTTTCCCAGCAGCAATGATCCACCATCTTGGTCACATAATTCCTCAAACACGTATTTGTTTGGAGTTATGTGCCAAGTAAACCCTGAATCCATAATCCACTCCTTGCTAGAGTCGCTGCTTGAGACCACCAGAACATCAGATGATTCATAACCATCTGGCACAATGGCTGCATTACCAGTATCCTTTCCACTATGATTGTTCAGATGATCAGGTCATACCTTTCTTATATGACCTTCCTTCTTACCACCATAAAAATTCTATATAAATTTACCCTTCTTGTTCTCAAATCTACCATCTTTCTTTAAGAATTTCCCCTTAACGGACAAACCTCCACCAACTGTTGGTGGATTTTTCTCCTTTCCTTCATTCAAATCCTTAAAGTACAAGGCATATTGAACATCTTCAAAGGTCAACGACTCTCTTCCATACAAGAGACTTTATTTAAAGTGAGCATGAGACTTAGGTAAAGAGCACAACAAAAACAATGCTTGATCTTCATCATCAATTTTGACCTCGATATTCTAAAGATCAAGAATCAACTTGTTGAACATATCCAACTGTTTACCCAAGGCTTTATCTTCACTCATCTTGAATGAATACAAATCTTGCTTCAGGTAGAGATGATTAAACAACGATTTCGTCATGTACAAACCTTCAAGTTTTGTCAACACACCAGCTGCAGTTTTCTCCTTTGAAACCTGTCGAAGAATCTTATCACCAAGGCTCAATACAATGGCACTGTGGACTTTTTTGACCATCATTGTCTTCTCCTTCTCTGATAGGGCAGCGTCCATCTTCTATGATCTTTTCAACGCTTCTAACAAATTCTGTTAAACAAGAAGGGCTTGCATCTTCAAGCGCCACAAACCAAAATCATTCACACCAGTGAATTTCTCAATATCATACTTTGTTGACAACATTTTTTCCTCCACGCTCATCGCACTAGTTTGTTGTGAAACGATGTCGTCAATAACAGAACAAAGTTATGAGATAAAGATTGAGTTTTTTGAACAAACACAAGAAACCCTATTAGGTTTTACAAAAGAGAGAGAAAAATGAAGAAGAAGAATAATAAGAATTAGTTAAACTGTTTTATTATTCATTTTTTCAATCTGGGTTCAAAGGCTACAAGTGAATACCAACAATAAACCTATCTCAACAAACTGAGAGAACGGGTCTATTTATAGACTAATAAGCTAACTTAGGCTACAAGCTAACTTAACAATTGGGCTTACAAGCAAGACCCAATTCGACATACTTTAAATTAAAACACATTTCGACATCATGTTTGAACAGACTTCAACTACAACATGCTTGAACAGACTTCAACTACAACATGCATAACTCCCGTCGAACCATGAAGCTAACCTTGTCGACACTAGAGTTCAATCTAAATACCATAAAACCTTAACTCTTAGGCTTTATTTTGAGGAAAAGCTTGAACAAACTATCTTGTACATCTTTGATCGCTTGAAATACTTGTTCGTCTTTGAGTCAAGTTACATATTCGTTGTCATCAAAGATGAGTTATCATCACCAAAACCATGATAGACATGCCTTGCTTAGCTTTGATCACTTTATGATTGAACCTGCAAGCACATAGTTCTACAAAAGAAGCCATATGTTTAAGATGCATAGTTAGGGAGTTATAGATCTCTAAAGATTGAATACATTGTGATAATCAAAATGTCATTTACTAGGCTAATCATCAAATGTACCAGAAGAGGAAAAAGCACATCGGCATTAATTTGCACTTTATTAAAGATATGATCAAGTTGAGAGAGATTATGGTTTAAAAGGTGGCTTAGAAAGATAATATGAAAGACGTGTTTACCAAGTCATTGCTTATATCAAGGTTGAAACATTGTTTGGACATGATCAAATTTATTAAAGAATGATTCAAACTTGGAGTGAGCATCAAAGTGGTTGGTGAAAAAATTGGCATAGCCATAAATCATAGATTTTAGTCAAAGTAAAAATTTGTAGAGTATGTCTTAAGAAACTATGATCTTTCTTCATTGCTTCACGTGCCAGACACAAGGAAGCGCATGAGGCACGATCTTTCTTCTATTTTATTATCTTTTTCTTTTTCTTCCAAATAGTCTAGGTGAGGTTAATAGTGAGGTGTGTTTCTTGAGACATATCCAGGACTTATATGTTTTCTTTTACTTTTTCTAAATAGAGCTGCTTTTTTAAAGAAAAAAATTTAGAAATTCGAAAAGTTTTTCTTATGGATTTATGAATTAATTGGAAAGATTGTGGTTTCATTGAATTAGTTGGCAAGATTATCATTACTCGGGACTATTTAGATTTTGGCTTCCACAGTTTTTGGCCCACGCACCAGATTATTTGTGTATTTGATCTTTTAATTTTTCACGACAAACACTACCAAACCACAAGTATTTGAACATCATGAAACTTCCATTTAAATGAGACTTTACTTTAAGCAACATCTTTGTGAAAGACACACCACATATTCACCCAAAACTTTAAGGTGATCAGTGGGTGGATTCTCTTACTTATAAATGCTTAAGTTTCCACATTTGTTATAAATGTGCGACTATTACTCATACTACTCACACTTGTTACATTCTCAACACTCCCCGTCAAGTGTGAGCCCATAATTTTGCCCCTCAAGTGAAAACTTTTCTTACTTCCACAAACTCTTGTATCACACAAAACATTTCTTACTCACTATTAGAAATAATAATTTATATTCACAAACTTAGTCATTAAGTTTGTTAGAGGGTATTTTAGTATTTTGTTTGTTGCTTTTGTAGCCCTAGTTTTAGCTTATAAATAGACTAGTGGTAGCTAGTGATTTTGTATCCTTTTGTAGCCGTCATTCTATTATAATATATTATACTCTTTTTCATCCATTATTCACCTTGTACACCAACAATTGGTATCTAGAACTCCGGTTCGGATCCACAGGGAAACACGGGAAACACGAGTGAAACGTGAGGCGTTGTGTGATTGATTTTTGGTTCTTGAATTCATGTTGAATCTTGAACAAAAATCTGAACAGAATTTCTGATTCTGTGGGATTGGGAAACACTGTGTTTGGTGAGATCTGAGTGACTGTACAAGGTAGAAAATGAACGGAAACGGCGGTATGAACACCAAGCTTCCAGTATTTGATGGCAAAAACTGGACTCGTTGGATGATTCAGATGCGTGTTGTTGCGGTGAGAATCGGATAACAAGTTATTAATTAACTTGCATCGCAAAACTTTGAAATTCACCACCGAGCTTTGATTTATCCAAAGGAAAGGGGAAAGATCGAAAACCCTAAGTTAAGAGAATCTAGGTTCGGGGGTTGGTTATACTAAGGGAAGGTATTAGCACCCTAAGTATCTGTAGTACTCTACAGGAACCTCTTGTTAGTATTTGTGTTATGTTATGTTTGCTTGCTAAGGGAAGTTGTGCTAAGGGAAAAGACCTAGGGGTATATACACTAAGTATGCTCGCCAAGACATCGCATCTCGTGCCTACGTATCCTGACGGGAGTGGAATCAGAGCATTCGTAGTTCCCCTCAATGCGGGGGTAAAGAACTCTTGACTGTGGTCAAGGTTCCAAGGGAAAGTAGGGTCTGACAGCAAGACACCTACGTGGAGTGCGACGACTCCAAACCTAAGGCTAGGTAAAACAGGGCAAGACGGACAAGGCTATCCTAAATGACATGGCAGTCAATTATAGAGTCCTTTCCTTTGGAATGTGTAAGGCACATAGAGAGAAGGAGGAAAAAACCTCGGGTCAAGTGTATAATAAACAATAATGTGTACAGTAAATAAAAATTAAATTGGAAATGAATCTCAAAATTAACTGTAATGAAAATATAAAATTATGAATCTAATAAATAAAATCTAAATAAATAAATTCTTATGAAAGATAAAATGGATTAAAATCTAATTAAAGCTAATTAACTAATAATCAAGCTAAATCCTAAACTAACTTTAAAAGGAATTAGGTAGCTAATTCTAAAATTAACTATCTAATAAACTAATTAATTTAAAACTAAAAAAATTAAGTAAACCTATTAACTAATTTCTAATTTAAAACCTACTGAACTAATTTCTAATTTAGAATCTAGTTAATTAAATCTAATCTTAACATTAAAACTAAGAATCTCTAACTAATCCTAGTAAAAAAACTGAATAGAAAAAAAACAAAACTAAAACTATGATTAAACCTAATTAATAAAACCTAACTAGTAAATACAACAAGAGACTAGGGGTATAGAAACATTGGCCCACCCTCTTGGGAGCCCATGAGGGCGCGGGTTAGAGGAAAACAGACCGGGTCAACCCGGTTTTTAGTTTTTTTTTTTTAAAAATGGAAAAGGAACAAAAAGGGTAAGAAACCCTACACCCAGCCGTCACTCCTCTTCTTTCCAACTTGAAATTCTGGTATCAGACGTGTGATGTTAAGGTGTGATGTCACAACAACACACTCTGCACAATGGACAGCAATAACAGTAAAATAACACCAAGAATTATTGACCCAGTTCGGTTACAACCAACCTACTCTGGGGGCTACCAAGCCAGGGATGGAATTCACTACTTGTAGATATAATTTACAGACTCAACAACCCATTGACAATCTCCTAAACTTATACTCTACTAATGACTTCCTACCTAAGAAACCACTTAGGTATGAGAACACCACTCAATCCCTTACAAACACTCAAAGAACCCACTTTGAGTACCCTTGATCTTACTTCCTAGCTTCGATCAAGTCATACAACTCTCTTTGCTTCACAGCTTTAGAGAGGACAGATTACCAATTCACCCTAGAATGGTTTACTCACGATTCGTACAAATATCTAAGACACTCAGCCTCCGTTCTTGATCTTCAATCTGTACTTTTTCCTTTGGTCTTGTGCGCTTTATATAGCTCCTGAATTGGGCTTGGACTTGTCACAATATTTGATCAGATTTGTTAATTAAAACTGAATCTTCAAAACAGATTTTATCCCCAAAATCTTTTTAAATCTTCAACCTTTTAATTCTCCAACAGACCTGCAGTCAAATCTCCCATGTAACAGAAAATATCTATCCCAAGATATTCTCATCCAATGAGTCAACCACTCTCCACAATTCCAGCTAACACGCGAGCCCTAACAACACAACCTGCTGTTGTTAATTCTGCAGATCTGATGTTACAACATCACCTGTGTGACATCAGACATCTAACTTCAGCAATTAAATACTTAACACAGCCCAGTGTTAAGACTTCAATGTTGCAACATCAACACCTTGACATCAACATTGAATATACTTTATTTTACCAAAATTCCAGCCAATCCAGGAACTAACAATCTCCCCCTTTGGCTAATTTTGGCTAAAACAACCTCTGCACTCTGCAATCAACTTCTGCACTCTGCACCTTCAGAGATTTCAGCAGCGGAATAATCTTCAAAGAATTTGAAACTCTCAATCAGCAGCAGTTTGACACTTTGCATGGTCTTCATCACTTGACCTGCTGCAGCACCATCTTCATTTTTGAGAACAACCAATTGGTGCTCCCCCTCAAAAACATGAACCAGCATCACAGCTGTTCAGTAGCTCACAATGTGCAGCACTTTTTCTCCCCCTTGATGTCTGCACTCTTCAAATGTCATGATATCTTCAAAAGTTCAGTCAAAACTCCCCCTTAACGCAGCAACAAACTTTTCAACTAAACACCTTTTAGCAGCATCAATTTAACTCCCCCTTAATATCTGCATCACATTAGCAGCATTTGGCAATAATACTCTTGACTATCTTGGCTATTTTCTCCCCCTTTTTAGCCATAATTAGGCAAACTTCAGTTAAAAGCCCTATTAACTATAGTCAGTACACCCTAGCTCTCATTGTTAGCCTCTCAGTTAGTAAACAGGCAAAACAAATCATAGAAGGAAACATAAACAGTGCATAACACAGCACAATATTCAAATTACAAACCCAACATAAAAAACTACAAACTGACACTACTAAAGAAAAGCAGATGGTGATTAGTCTTCATTCGAGCTAGTACCATCAGCATCTTCATCACCCTCATCTGACCTGGAATCCTCAGTGTCACCATTGTCTTCCCCCTGTTCCAAGTCTTTAATCATCTGCTCAATCTTCATTTTCCTGTCAGTGCTGGTCTTGATAACCATGTCAAGATCCTTGCAGGTCGCCCTTAATTCTTTAATCAGCTCAGACTTTGTACTGACCTTCTTAATCCCAGAGCTTGATGTTGTAACAATGTCTGGAACATGGCTCCCAACAAACAGTTTGGGATGCAGAGATAAAGCTGATTCCCTCTTACATGCTACCTCTGAGCTGGTTAAGATACCAGGATGTTGATCTAAGATCATTCCACAGATAAGGGAAGGGAATTATATAGGCATCTTGATGGCATTGGTGGCACCATGCTTTACTACTTGATCAAATATATAGCTTTCATAGTTGAGCTTGACCTTTTTCCCTACTGCATAGATGAACCTTCCTAATCCCACAGTTATAGTGGTTTTGTGATTAGTAGGTACCCAGTTGGCCGCACCAATTCTGTGCAATATAGCATACTTGATACTTAGTTTGCTGGCTGTTAATTTATTTTTCAGTGGCCACGCCTTAACTTGAGTAGCAGTAATCTCTCTACACACTTCATTATCAGTCACCTCCAGCTCACACTCCTCTTGGTCATCTCTTCCCAGATATTTATTGACAGTAATGGGAGAGAAGTCAATACACTGTCCCCTAACAAACACCTTCATGTAGTTCACACTTCTATTGTCAGAAATGTCTATGGGAATGTTCACAACAAATTCCTTAACCAGTCCACTATAGCACTTGGAGAATCTGGTCACAGTCTTTAGAAGTCCAGCTCTATGAATGAGGTTCATAATTTCTTTCATCTCCAAGACATCTTTTCCAAGCTCCCTTTCCAGAGCTAACCTTCTTTGGCACACAAACTTCCACAAAGATGCACTGCTCGCATAATGGAAGGATATGTTGTCCACTGGCACTTCAGGGACCTTATCAGAAATTCTCTTAAGAATGGTCTTTCTGACTGGTGTGATGTCATGGACATCTTCCTCAACTTCATCCTCAGACTCAGATTCTGCTCTAACCTTTCTCTTTTTGGAAGGTGTAACTACCTTGCTCCAAGGTTTTGTGGGACCAACAACAGTTTTCTTCTTTCCTTCAGTAGGCTTATTGGTCTTCCCTTTCCTTGTATGTAATCTCTTGGCAATACTTGGAACAGCATTTCCAATGACTTCATTGTTAGATAAGTCATCCACATTGATCACTTCCTCACTCTTTTCTTTTTCAGGAGTAGTTCTATCATTAATTTCCTCATGCACATCTTCTTCTTCTCCTCCTCTTTCAGAATCCTCAATGACAGACACATCAAGTCTATGAAGATCAGATTCTTCTCCTTGCATGGCTACCTTTTCTGCTGGCATCTGATTCAACGGTACAAAAATTTCTTTCACAGGTATTCCTTTGTCCAGTATTTTGGTTGCCAGATTACCCATACTCTTATCAACATCAAACTTTTCCACTGTATATGATTTCGGCACAGTTTTGTCCCCAAATAACACACTAGTAACAACCTTCTTTGTTTCAGGATTCTTGAAGATAGTAGCAGGTCTCTTAGGAGTTAGTTTAGTGGGTCTCGAAGTACCTGATTCTGGGAGCATCATTGAGATAGGTTCTATATTCAAAGCTTTTTCTGCAAATCCCTCTTCTGAAGAAACCCTAACCTTATCTCGCGAAGAGCTTTGAGCGACAGATTTCTTTGATGGAGACGATGTCTGGTTTAACATGGTTCCCTTGAGACAGTATGAGTTCAGATGATTCTTCTTGTTGAAGAAGACGAACGAACGAAAGATATGCTCTTTGATGAACCGTGATCTTGCTACACTAGAGAATGACGGTCTGAGGTATGGCGCCAGCTTTTCAGTATTTTTTAAAGACCAATTACTAATTTTCTCCCTCCATAAAGACTTTCCTTTTAAACATTTAAAAGAATTCACATCAGGACTTGTTAACTCTGAGTGACCTTTCAGCATCCTGATATCATAGTTTGATGTTATAACATCAACTAGAACATCACTAGTTGAATCTCCTTCAAGAGAAATCCACTGATAGCAATTGTCTTTGGTTTTGGTACCCTTCATAACAACCTGATTATGCTCATCAGAAACCACACACTCATGCTTAGTGTAGTTTACCTGGTACCCTTCATCACACAACTGGCTTATGCTGATCAAATTCGCACTTAAGCCACTGACAAACAGAACATTGTTAAGTTCAGGTCTACCATCACCTTGCACTTTCCCAACTCCTGCAACAACACCTTTTTCTCCATTGACAAATATGACCTCATGAGAGGGGCAAGGTCTAAGTTCATCAAACATGGATCTACATCCAGACATGTGCTTGGAACACCCACTGTCAAAATACCATGTTCCTTCTTTAAACTCTTTGTCAGCCAAGTGAGCCAACAAGCACTTCACCTTCTCCTTAGGAACCCATTGTTTAACAACTTTGGGCCTGTGCTCTCTCCATTTGTTTTGAGGTTGAGGGTATCCATGCAGCTTGTAGCAAGAGTATTGCATATGTCCAAACCTTTCACAATAATAGCATCTCACCCTTTCATCTCTGAATCGTCTGCCATGATGAGATTGCTTATGCTGCCATCCATAATGTGGTCTCCTCCTACCATAACTGTTCTGCCATCTATTATGTTGATATCTTCTCCCATAGGACGACTGAGAATGTTGTTTCCTGGATTGTCTCCCATGATGGTGTGGCTTTCTTCTACCATAGATATAAGGAACAACATTGGTGTATCCACATCCATAACCATACCAGTTGTCCTGATGTTAAGACACCTGTTGAGACACGTGCTGTTTGAATTGAGCAGCTTGCATGCTCTCATGATATTGTGGGGGCATATACTGGCTAGCTCCCTGTGGCTGCTTTTTCTTCTGATAGGGACCAGTCTTCTTCTCAATCTTCTTAGGTTGTGAAACATCAGCTTTCTTAGGGGTAAGATCCTGCTTCTTTGGCTGATGTTGAGATGAAAGTTGTGACACTCCCTTCTTTGAACCTGAAGTGCTTCCTTCTGAAGTTCCCTTGTCTTCAGCCACATAACCTATCCCAGCTTTGTCTCCAGCAGCTTTTTCTGACTGAAGGATCTTGTCGAGTGTGTCTGTACCACAGCTCAGCATCCTAACCGACTTGGTCATTTGATCAAGGTGAGCTCTAACTAGCACCACTTCATTTTCCAGATCAGTCTTTTCATTTTCTAGCTGAGCAATTTGTTGCTTGTGGCACTTGTTTTCTTGACAAATCTCAGCACTTTTTAAACACAGCTCTTGATAGGTAGAAGCTAACTCCTCACTAGAATCATCATCAGAAATCACAGCTCCTGTTAAAGCTCTCACATGCTTTGCTGACTCGCCTTCACTTTCACTATCAGAGTCAGACCAGGAAACTGTCATGCCCTTCTTCTGCTTTTTCAAGAAGGTGGGAAATTCTTTCTTGACATGTCCATACCCTTCACACTCAAAGCACTACACTCCTTTATCTTGGGCAGTTTTCTCTTCATCCTTCTTGCTGGTGTCAGATGTTATGTTCTTGACATTAGGCCTGGAGTTATTATTCATTCTCTTGAATACTTTGGTGAACTGTCTTCCCAACATCACTATGGCCTGAGATAGATCCTCCTGGGATTCAGATTTCTTCCCTTTCTCTTCTTCACCATTTGTCACCAGGGCTATACTCTTTGGCTTCTTTTTTGGTTCTTCCTCATTCAACCCAAGCTCAAAGGTTTGAAGAGATCCAATGAGCTCATCATCTCTCATCTTGCTGATGTCTTGTGATTCTTCAATGGCAGTAACCTTCATCTTATACTTCTTAGGTAGGGACCTAAGGATCTTCCTCACAAGCTTTTCATTAGACATCTTCTCTCCAAGAGCACTAGATGCATTGGCCAGCTCAAGAACACTCATGTGGAAATCATGAATAGTCTCATCTTCCTTCATCTTCAGGCTTTCAAATTTTGATGTTAAAATCTGAAGTCTTGACATCTTGACTCTAGATGTTCCTTCATGAGTAGCCTGCAAGATATCCCATGCTTGCTTAGCAACTTCACAGGTATTAATTAACCTGAAGATATTCTTATCCACTCCATTGAAGATGGCATTTAGAGCTTTGGAATTTCCAAGGGCAAGCTCGTCTTCCTCCTTGGTCCACTCTTCTTCAGGCTTTGGCTTAGAGGTGCCTTCTTTATCTTTGCCAGCATCATCCTTCTCACACATGACAGGAGCTTTCCATTCTTTAATAACAGCCTTCCAAGCCCTACTGTCCAAGGATTTTAAGAAGGTGGTCATCCTTGGCTTCCAATAGTCATAATTGGATCCATCCAAAATAGGGGGTCTGCTGACGAATCCTCCAACTTCTTTGTCCATCTTTTCACCAGAAAGTAACTTCCCTAGATCTCGCCCAGAGACAGACATGATGCCTTCTCTGATACCAATTGAAATTCTGGTATCAGACGTGTGGTGTTAAGGTGTGATGTCACAACAACACACTCTGCACAATGGACAGCAATAACAGTAAAATAACACCAAGAATTGTTGACCCAGTTCGGTTACAACCAACCTACTCCGGGGGCTACCAAGCCAGGGATGGAATTCACTACTTGTAGATATAATTTATAGACTCAACAACCCGTTGGCAATCTCCTAAACTTATACTCTACTAATGACTTCCTACCTAAGAAACCACTTAGGTATGAGAACACCACTCAATCCCTTACAAACACTCAAAGAACCCACTTTGAGTACCCTTGATCTTACTTCCTAGCTTCGATCAAGTCATACAACTCTCTTTGCTTCACAGCTTTAGAGAGGACAGATTACCAATTCACCCTAGAATGGTTTACTCACGATTCGTACAAATATCTAAGACACTCAGCCTCCGTTCTTGATCTTCAATCTGTACTTTTTCCTTTGGTCTTGTGCGCTTTATATAGCTCCTGAATTGGGCTTGGACTTGTCACAATATTTGATCAGATTTGTTAATTAAAACTGAATCTTCAAAACAGATTTTATCCCCAAAATCTTTTTAAATCTTCAACCTTTTAATTCTCCAACAGACCTGCAATCAAATCTCCCATGTAACAGAAAACATTTATCCCAAGATATTCTCATCCAATGAGTCAACCACTCTCCACAATTCCAGCTAACACGCGAGCCCTAACAACACAACCTGCTGTTGTTAATTCTGCAGATCTGATGTTACAACATCACCTGTGTGACATCAGACATCCAACTTCAGCAATTAAATACTTAACACAGCCCAGTGTTAAGACTTCAATGTTGCAATATCAACACCTTGACATCAACATTGAATATACTTTGTTTTACCAAAATTCTAGCCAATCCAGGAACTAACACAACTCTCTCGCTCTTTCTCCTTAAGAATCATTATCAGCTTCTCATACTCACCCTCGCTAATTCGTTTCGCTCAAAATCACCCTCATATGCTTCAACCTCACGTAATCTCTTTTTTTCCATAAATCAAATCAATCCTAAATTTGTTTCAAACCACAATTCCAAATCCTTCCGTCATCCTCTCAACAAATCTATTTCAATGATACCCTTTTCTCAATGATACGCTTTCAAGAACAAGCTGGAGCTAAAACTTCACGTTGAAATCCCTCCTCAGTACTGAACAAAAATCGTATGGTCATGTTAATGGCTACATATTAATCATAAATCCACAGGCAAGCGAAATAAATAAACCATACCTTTAGCCCTCTCTAAAAGCTCCGACGCAAACAAAGAGTCCAAGAGAACTCGTTTCAGGTACGCGTCCTCTCGTTTGCACCTCGTCCCTCTTTTCCTCGTCTCCGCTCTCTTTCGAATCTCTGTCGGTTCGTCCTTTCGTAACAGCGGTGGCAGATGCTTTTGAAGGTGGTTGGAAATGGTTTTTGAATGGAGTGATTGGAAATGGTTTTTGAATGGAGTGGTTGGAACAATGGCGAATAGGAGGTGATTTGAAGATGGGAGGAATGAATTGATGTGGAGAGAAGAAGATTGATGAAGGTTATGGTTGGTGGAGCGAGTTATGTTGGAGAAGGGTGATGCGATTTTGTGGCTATTACAGGCTTTGATGAAGGGGTGTATGTGAAGAGGTTTCAGTTATGGGATATGGAAAGAGGTTTGTTGTTGTTGTTTTTTTCTCCTCCCGAATCCTCTGTTATTGTTGCTCTACTTATGCTCTCACTCTTGAAATTTTCTCTGTTCCTGGTATTGTGTTGTTGTTATCAACGATAATATGCAGGTCTTGGAGCATGTATGTGTTACAAATTTACAGAGTATTGTCACTTTCATGTGCAGGTCTGTTCTTTGGTGTTGTAATATTTTGGTCTTGGAATGAAGGTTTTAAATCGTGTTGTTGTTTTCGCACCGCAGGATGGAGCAGGAGGATATGGTCAAAGTTCAAAGGTTTTATGGCATGATGCAGGTTGTAGTACAGGCTTGGTCAAAGGTTTTGGTTGGAGTATGAAGCAGGGTTTATGTACTGTTGTTGTCAAGAAAAAAAAATGTAGGTCTGGGTTTTATGATGCAGGGGTTGTGGCGTGTTAGTTCACTTTCATGGTAACAGAGGACAGAGGAGTACTTGGTCACATATGTAGTGTGGGGATGGCATATGGACTTTGGTAGTACCTTTTTTCATTTTTTTATTTTGTATTAAATCGTAAATAAAATGACTCTAAGTATCAATATTTTTATGAGTTTTTTATTAGACAAAAGAAAAATTAAATGAAACTAATTAAAAACTAAACCTAAATTAAAATTAAAATCAAAATCAAAAATTAAAATTAAAAACTAAATTAAACTAAGTTAAATTAACAAAATTAATCTAATCGAATTTAAAGTTAAAAGTAAATTGAATTAAAATTAGCCTAATTACTAAACTTAAGATAAAAAAAACTAAATTAAAAATTAAAAGTGAATTAAAAAGATATAAACTAAACTAAATTCAAAATTAAACTAGATTGATTCTAAATAATTCAAAAATAAATATTTAAGCAAATATAAAAATAAATAAATAAATAAAATCAAGAATGACATGGAATGACAAATGCATGATTAATATGATCCATGAAATGTTTAACTAAAAATGCAAAAATTGCTGACTTAGAATGATATGAAAAATGGCCAGAGAATCTGAGGGTAAAATTTGGGGTACAACAGTTGCCCCTATTTA